>BDMB01000114.1:439969-554595 GCA_016859785.1 Macrotyloma uniflorum
TATGGTTTAATCCAGGGAAAACACAAACAACCAAAACACTTTAACTTATGATAATCCGGGCTAATTTTGAGTAATTTGGAATAGGGTGACTGGTACCCAAGAATTGGTGTTGGGAGCCGATTGATGAGATAGGCGGCTGTTGTCATGGCGTAAGACCAATATGTGAGAGGCAAACCCGAGTGATGAAGAAGAGAAAGACCAGTTTCAGCAATGTGCCGATTTCGGCGTTCAGAAATTCCATTATGTTCAGGTGTGTGAGGCGGGGTGGTGTGATGACTTATGCCATGAGTGTTTAAAAAAGGACGAAGACCAATATATTCGCCACCATTATCTGTGTAAAGAATTTTGATGGTGTGATTAAAGAAATTTTCAACAAGCGATTTAAATTTGGGAAACAGAGTTTTCACATCAGATTTGCATTTTATAGGATACAACCAAATATAGCGAGTAAAATGATCAACAAATATGCAATAGTAGTGAAGACCATCAATTGATAGAACAGGGGAAGTCCATACATCAAAGAAAATTATTTCCAAAGGATAAGATGATTTAAGAGTGGATTCACGGAAAGGAAGTTTATGACTTTTGCTAATCTGGCATGAGTTACAATCTGATTGCTGGAATTTATTTGAACCCAAAGAAAAATGCTTCTGAATAAAAGTGAAGATAGAAGAGGAGGGATGCCCAAGTCTATGGTTCCATGAAGCAGAGGAGTCTGTGTGGACAGAGTGGACGGACGGGGAGTTGGCTAGCCAGAGATAGAGTCCATCCACACATGAGCCTTTATAGGTTGTTTGACCTGTTTACAAGTTCTTCACATGAAAAGAGTTTGGAAAGAAAACAACAGCAAAGTTAGTTTGTTTGGTAAGTTGAGAGACAGAAAGGATGTTCTGTTGCATGGAAGGAACACACAAAGTATTGGAGAGGGATAAATCATTAAGTAAAAGTGTTCCAAAATGAGAGATGTTTAAACCTGAACCGTTACCCATAAACAGTGAGTCTGGACCCGTGTACGGATGATGAAGCGCTAGATTGGCAAGATCATTGGTGACGTGATGTGTCGCTCCATTGTCAACCAGAAAATTAGGTTGAGATTTGCCAGTAATTGCAGTATGGACCTGAACCTGTCCAGAGTAACAAGGAGGCGTCAGGACACCAGGGTGTTGCTGCTTGAAGGTGTGACACTAAGACAGAACATGACCCTTGACATTGCACCACTGACAGCGACCAAGAAACGGTTTGCGATTGCCAGGGCGTGAAGTGGATGATGCAAAAAATTGCCCAGACCGAGTTTTGTCAGAATGGTTAGGTCGAGCCTGTGCATTCAAGGCTGTCATGGAAGCAAGAACCTGCCATTGAGCAGCAACAAGGGAGAGTTCGTGAATGAGAAGTTTCTCGAAAATGTCATAAAAAAGAATGGCAATGTCCCTTGCATTGACACCGTCAATGACAACTCTGTAGCTATCGCCGAGACCACGCAAGACATGGTCAGTCATGTCTTCAACAGAGACAGGAGAGCCAAGTGAGGCAAGGAAATCTGTAGTTTGCTTCAGAGAATGCATGTAGGTGGTGATGGATTGGGTGCCTTTGGACGCCGTGTGGAGACACTCCTTTAACTGCTTGAGGTGGCTGCGGGATGCCTTGGCATAGGTGCGCTGGAGAAGGGTCCAGAGATCATGTGATGCCTTTGTTTGAGACACCAGGGATGCTACTTCAGAGGAAAGTGTGGTGAGGAGAGCACCGTATATTAGGCGGTTCTGTCGACGCCAGGTTTGATAAGCAGGATTTGGAGTTGTCACCGTCCTTGCCGGCGCAGGAAAGGACCCATCTGGATATTTAAGAAGATCATAGCCATCGAGTAGAGCTTCAACTTGGAGTTTCCAGGTGAGGTAATTGGAGGGAAGAAGCTTGGTTACATTGTTGAGGGTGATGCAAATGAAGGGTTTTGATGGCTCATGAGGATTGTTAATAGAGGGGGAGTTGTCGTTGGCCATGAGAGGCAAAAAGAAAGGAAGGAGCGGCGTCCTGTGTTGAAAAAAAAAAACAAAAAAGAGAGAAGAGGATCGTATTAGGCTGATACCATATAGGAAAATGAATTTTTTTATTGATTTTTGTGATTGAGTTACAGTAGTATAAATATACAAATTGATAACATAAATTCCACTAATTTAGCACTAACAATTAGTCTAAATAAAGGAAAAACAGATATGCACAATCTGGCTAATTATGATAATAAAAGCTAATTATTGTAATATAATAATTAGCTTTTATTATAATTGATACTTTCTTTCTAACCAAGCCAGATTCACTATCCTTAAACCAAGTTAGAATCTAATCATGCCTTTGGGGTTATGTTCAAGCACAAACCCCTTATTTTTCATCGAGAAATCATTCTACTCAGGTGGAATTTTGATTTATGGGGTTTTCTAAGTGGTGTCCAACAGTCCTTACTTTCACAACCCGTCATACCATATCTTAAATTATGGTTTGAGCTAAATCTATCTTCGTTGGTTGTTTAAATTTTCTAATTTAGCACAAATCACCCTTCAAGTATGAATAACAATTCTACTTGATCAAAATTCTCGTAAGGCACATAAAAAAATTGACTAAGGCTCTAAGGTCTCTAATTTTGATTGAGGCAATGTTGATTCTGGTGCACAAGTCTAACCAAAAAGTTCGTGATAAAAAATTCCATCTCTACGATGTTTTCTATCACAAATCCTATTAGTCTAAAAATCATTTTGCTTACTTTGATTTTGTTTTTCTTTTCCTTTGATCATTATGGGTGAGGAATTCTACAAGTTTGTTGATGTTTTTTTATCAAAGAAAAGTATAAAATTGTAATTTTGGTGTTTAAAATCATATGCTTTAAAGATAGTTTACTTTGACCAAGAACACCTAATTTGAGTTTCTTGCCCCTTTCCCTTTAAATCATATGTCTTGCTCTTTGTTTTCTTCTAAGAGTCAAGTTACTTAATTATTGTATATTTTCCCTTAAATTGGTTTATGTTATGAGTCAGATTAGTGATTGATTATCAAAGACTAACAATACAATACAAGTGTTGTAATCTTGTCTTGAAATCTTAGATTAATTGTGAGTTAACCTTAAAACAAAATTTTCACATTAAACTTCCATTAGGAAGGTATTGGTCAAGTAACCTTTGGGAAAAAATCTATCCAAATTGAATCAAAAGTTAAAAATAGTCGAAGAAAGTACAACACTAATAAGACTCTAATTTAACATCTTTTATTTAATTAATAATTATATTTAAGTACTCTCAAATAAATAGAATAAGCCAAATTATCTATAAAATACATTCTGCAAAATATTACAAAGCCGAAAGCAAATTCGTGTTAAAATGGCATAAATAACCCTATATTCACAGCTTGATGATCACTCCTTGCTTTGACTATATCTTTTAACTCAGTGCTCCTACAATCATGATTCTTGATTCAGATTAAAGTAGACACTTGAGGCTTTCAATAAAAACTGGAACCACACGATTTGACGAAAAAATGGATTTTTCATGGACAATCAGAGTCGAGTCAACTGCAGAATGCAAATTCAGGAAAGTCAATTCCAAAGAAATTAGGCCCCAGGATGCTACGAAGCTCCAAAAATCATCAAATTTGTCCCAGAAGAAAGAAGAATCATAGAGATTTAATCCAGTTTTTGAATGACACAAATTGGACCCAAAACAGATATTTGGTAAGCCATAGAAGCAGGCTCGACAGCAACTGCGATCAGCTGAAATGCGCAAAGAACCACCCCCAGTAATTAAGGCCTAGTGGATTCGCTCGGGACTCTAAAATCGCGAAATAGGTCTCATTGGAAAATAGATTCGAATATCTCCAATTGGAAACTTGAATCAAGTAATTTGGTGAAGAAACAAGAGAGATAACACATTCTAAGATAACCTTATGCAGCTGAGTAAAAGAAGCACGCAAGCTAAAGAAATTCGGGCCAGCCATGCAAAGGCCCGCCCAATAAGCGAAAGCTATGTAATCTATAAATAGATGTAGTTTCGTTGTAATTAGCGTAGAAGAATTATTAAACAAACAGAAAGCACGTAGAGATTCAGAGATACAGTTTTACGATTTTCGCAAAGCTTAGTTTCAGCAGCGATGGGGAAGAGTTTGTCCTCTTTACTGTGTAGTACTAGCTGTAGTTCAGTTCTTGCATTCTTAGTTCAATACAAGTAAGTTCCGCATAGTTTTTATAGTTTTCTTTCATCTGTTTTACGTTTTTGATTCTCGTGTATTTTCTTGATTGTTTTCATCCGTTCATAGTACGTTTTACGTCATTGCCTATAGCTTCGATTAGTTGTTTTTCGTTTATGAATGTAAGTTCTTTGGTTTCTTGATTTCTGCATTTTATCAAATCTGAAAATTCGAAAGTTTCTAAAGAGTAGATCCACTAGAGAATTGTCTCTTGATACCTTGCGAGAATTGAGAGCAGTTGGATGTCTTCTAATGGTGTGATTACCAGCTCTGAGTTCGAATGAGGTTTAGCACAGTTCCACGTGAATTTTCTTTTAAGAAACCTTCACAAAAAATTTGTTATATCATGTGTGTTTTAGTTCTTCACTTTTTAGTCATTTTGTTCTAAAGTTCAGTCACTGTTTTGATTTGATCCTTGTTGTAGTTTAGCTTAACCATAGCTTCTAGTTTCGTCGTGGTCCTGATCTGAATTTTGCTTCATAATACACTGTTTTCATTTCACAGCGAATATGCATTTAAGTGTCAATTGGTAGGTCTTCAATATTTTCAGCGTCTGCATTGTAGTTAATAATTGCATTCATACTCAAGTTTAAAATTCAGGTTGTAGTAGGATAGTTTGATTGAACTCATGCATTGTTTTAGTTGAGCCATATTTTCTATATCATGCATTTGAAAACCCCTCATATACTAAGTACCATAAGCATTCTATCCTAGTCTCATACTCACAGTCATCTATAATCACACCATCCGTCGCACATGAAATCATAGACTTTCAACCAAAAACAGTAGCATTAAACCATACCTTATGCATCCCCTTAGCTCGCATTGTCACTTATAAATATAGAATCAACATCACCTCCTAAATTGCTCCACGGATTGACATTCAGGGTCTCCTCTCTACTACATTAAGAAGGGGATCAAAGTTGTTTGAGAAAACCACAAGCGACTAAAAAGGTTTAATCAAAATGGCACCGTTGTCGGGGAGCAATTGGTGACGTTGATTCCACATAAAGCACACTTCATTCATTGCATATAGGGTTCACATCATCTAGGTTATTAGCTTACTGCATTGCATATCAAAACTAAAAAAAATCAGAAAACCAAAACCAGAAAAAGAAACATCAGTGCTACCACCTTGTGCTAACTTTTCTCTACAGCTGAGCCCGAATTAGCCAAAAGCACAAGTAGTAAGTGTATGACCAGATCATTGGGGGACACACTTCTTCCCTTTGATCCAGAAATAGCTAAAACAACAAGGAAAGGGACTGGACAGCAAACAACCAGGGAGGTCCAACCACCGATCCAGGAAGAACAAGAGGAATTCATTGATACAGACCAAGATCTTGATCCAGGATCTCCTACACAGCAGAACATGGGGTCTCGTGGTTTAGAAAAAACGCTGAAAGAACTTGCTGCTCCTGCAGAACATTACCAACCTTTGTGCATCCAAGTTCCTCAGTTGAAGGAGGGTGCAGCGAGTTGTGAATTGAAATCGGGATTGATCAACTTGCTGCCAAAGTTCCATGGACTGGCTGGGGAAGATCCACACAAACATTTGATGGAATTCGACATAGTTTGCTCGACCATGTGTCCAGTTGGGGTCCATGAAGATTACATTAAGATGAAGGCGTTTCCATTTTCTTTATGCGATGCAGCCAAGGATTGGCTTTACTCCCAGCTCTCACCGATCAACACTTGGCCAGAAATGAAGAAAAAGTTCTTAGAAAATTTGTTTCCAGCTTCCAGAACTGCTTCTATACGTAAGGAAATTAGTGGAATCAAGCAGATGCAAGGGGAGTCTTTGTTCGAGTATTGGGAGTGCTTCAACAAGTTATGCGCAACCTGTCCCAATCACCAGATAGCTGAACAACTCCTCATACAGTACTTCTATGAGGGACTTCATTCCATGGAGAGAAGCATGATAGATGCTGCAAGTGGAGGCGCGTTGATGGATAAGACTCCAGCTGCTGCAAGATACTTGATCTCTAACATGGCCGTAAATTCACAGCAGTTCCACAATAGACAAACCTCTAGAGCTGTGCATGAAATTTCAAGGGAAAACCCAGCTGCTCAGGATAATTCGAGGATGGAAAACAAACTGACCGAACTCACCTCCTTGGTAAGGCAACTAGCATTGGCACAACAGCAATCTGTTTGTGAGAATCAAACCCAAAAATCATGTGGGATTTGCGCTACACCAGATCATTACACAGATTCGTGCCCACAATTACAGGAGGTTGACTCCATTGAAAATGTGGCAGCTGTATTTCCTGAACAGGCCCCCTCCTCTAACCCAAGAACGCAGCAACAGTTTTCCAACCAAAGGAGCTATGATCCATACGCTCCCACCTACAACCCTGGTTGGAGGGACCACCCAAACTTGAGATATGGCCCCTCAACAGCAGCAGCACAGCATCAAAATCAGCAAAGCCATCATAGGAACTTCATGCCAAATCAGTCTAATAACCAGGCTTACTTCCAGCATCACAGGTACTCCAATCAAAGGTCTTACCAGCAGCACGACCAACCAAATTACAGATCCTATCAGCATCAAGATTACTCAACAAATCATAAACAACATCAACATGACCAACCATACAGTCAGCGACAACACCAGTAGGATTTTTCGAATCAATTTGTGCAGCCAGTGCAGCAGCCATTGGTGCACTCTTCTCCAAGCCAAGACATGAGCAAAATTATGAAAAATATGCAGCAAATGATACAGCAGGCAATAGCTCCCAACACAGCAATTATAAACGACTTGAGAACGCAGCTGGGACAAGTTTCTAATGAAGTAAATCGACTGAAGCAGCAAGGATCAGGTACACTCCCTTCTCAACCAGTGACCAACCCACGAGGAAATGTTAATGCAATAACATTACGGAGCGGCAAAGAACTGGCCTCACAAGTGAAACCTTCTCGAGCATCTCAAGAAGAACCTGAAATAGCTGCCAAGGAAAACGAAGAAGAAACTGAGCGAGCTAGCATTCCCACTCCATTTCTAGAAAAAATTAAACCCACGAAGAAGAAAGAGCTAGACCAGGAATTGCTAGACATATTCCAGAAAGTGGAGATCAATATTCCTTTGCTGGATGCCATCAAGCAAGTTCCCAAATACGCTAAGTTCCTCAAGGATCTCTGCACCTATAAGCGAAAATTAAAGGGAGTTAATCCTGAAACCGTCTCCACTGTATCCCAGCTATCCATGCCTCCAAAATGCAATGATCCTGGCTTGTTTTCCATTCCTTACACCATAGGAGAATTAACGCTCAGTAATGCACTGATTGATCTCGGTGCCTCCATCAATGTGATGCCAACCATGTTCTATAAAATATTGCACGTAGGGGAGCTGAAACCCACCAATGTGGTAATCCAACTAGCTAACAAAACCACTGTCAAGCCACTGGGAATCATTGAAGACGTGTTAGTCAAGGTGAATCAGCTACTCTTCCCTGCAGATTTTTATATCATTGATATGGAAGATGAACACACTAGCAGCCAAGCAACACTCATACTTGGGCGACCATTCCTCATGACTACCAAGGCCAAGATCGATGTGTATGCTGGAATCCTAACCATGGAGTTTGGAGAAGAGAAGATTATCTTCAATCTGTTCACCGCAATGAAACACCCTGCTGAAGACCATTCGGTGTTGGAAACTCAATCTCTTTTCTGTCTTGATTGTGTCAATAAAACTGATTTTGGTTTATAGAACATGGTAGAGTTAGAAGCTACAATACATGACAAATACGTGACTCAAGGCCAGCTTGGCCAGATTGCCAATTTTGCAAATAATAACACCACACACACTTCACTTTTTCTATTTTCTGCAGATTTGGAAAATCAACAAAAAGCGAGTAAAGAACAAACTGAAAAACAACAGCCAAAGGAAGAATGAGGCACTACACAGCAACTGCCAAGAGAGAGTGAATTGAAGCCTCTCCCTCCCCATTTAAAGTATGTGTTCCTGGAAGAGAATTTACAAAAACCAGTGATCATATAAAGTAAGTTATCCAGTGATGAAGAGGGAGAATTAATTAAAGTCTTGAAGAAAAATAGAAAAGCCATTGGCTGGAGTATGGAAGACATCCCAGGGATAAGTCCCACAGTTTGTATGCACGAATACTCATGGAAGATAATGTGAAACCTGTGAGGCAACCCCAAAGGAGAGTCAACCCTATAATAGTTGAGGAGGTAAAGAAAGAGGTATCTAAGCTACTCAAAGCTAGAAATATTTATCCAATATCCGACAGTGAATGGGTGTCACCTGTACAAGTCGTTCCAAAGAAATCAGGCACCACTATAATTGAAACCAAGGACAAAGAGAAGCTGCAAGCTCGCGTCACAAATAAATGGAGAGTATGCGTAGACTACAGGAGACTAAATGCAGCCACAAGAAAGGACCATTTTCCTTTGCCATTCATTGATCAAATACTGGAAAGGCTGGTAGGTAAGTCTCACTATTGTTTCTTAGATGGATTTAGTGGATACATGCAGATTCATATTGCCCCTGAAGATTAGCATAAAACAACATTCACATGTCCATTCAGCACCTTTGCCTATTCGAGGATGCCATTTGGTTTGTGCAATGCCCCTGCCACATTTCAGATATGTATGGTAAGTATATTTAATGAGTTAATTGAATATTGCATGGATGTTTATATGGACGATTTTACTGTTTTTGGGTCTAGCTTTGATTTATGCCTTGCTAATCTATCTAAAGTACTACACAGATGTATGGAATTTAATTTGGTTCTTAACTATGAGAAGTGTCACTTCATGGTCCAAGAGGGTATTGTGCTGGGCCACTTGATTTCTTCAAAAGGAATCGAAGTAGATAAAACCAAAATCGAAGTTATCTCCACTTTAAATTATCCCCGAACAGTGAAGGAGGTAAGATCTTTCTTAGGACATGCTGGTTTTTATAGGAGGTTTATCAAAGATTTTCGTAAAATTGCTCATCCGCTTTCTAAATTATTACAGAAAGATGAAAAATTCGTATTTGACACTGCATGCATATCTGCATTTGATAAATTAAAAGCAAGCTTAACCACTGCACCCATTATGCAGCCCCCAAATTGGTCGTTTCCCTTTGAACTAATGTGTGATGCTTCTGATTTCGAATTGGGTGTTGTCCTTTCACAGAAAATTAATAGATCACCTTATGTTATTGCTTATGCCTTTAGAACTCTTGATTTAGCCCAGGTTAATTATACAACGACAGAAAAAGAGTTGTTAGCAATTGTTTTTGCCTTAGATAAATTCAGGTCATATTTATTAGGAACCAAGTTCATTGTTTATACAGATCATGCAGCCATACGATTTTTATTGAAAAAGCAAGACACCAAACCTCGACTGATCAGGTGAATATTACTGCTCCAAGAATTTGACATTGAAATCAAGGATCGAGCAGGCTTGACTAATCAGGTGGTTGATCATCTCAGTAGAATTATTTATCATGATGCAGCCACCTCTCCAATAAATGAATCATTCCCTGATGAACATCTTTATTCTGTCACTTATGTCCCATGGTTCGCTAACATTGCTAATTATGTAGCTGCCACAGTGTTGCCTTTGAATGAAGATAAGAACCAGGTGAATAAACTAAAGTCTGACGCAAAGAATTATGTATGGGAACCACCTTACTTATGGAAATTCTGCAACGATCAAATTATCAGAAGATGTGTGACACATGAAGAAGGTAAGCAAATTCTAGAGATGTGCCACACGTCCCTCGCTGGAGGTCATTTGGGAACCAAACGCACTGCCATGAGAGTACTGGAAAGTGGTTTTTACTGGCCTTCCATATTTACAGACGCACATACTTATGTAATGGCCTGCGAACAGTGCCAAAGGGCAGGAAATGCCATCAACAGTCGAAACCAAATGCCACAGCAGCCCATAATTATTTGTGAAATTTTTTATGTATGGGGGATCGATTTTATGGGTCCCTTTCCAGTTTCAAATAATTATTCATATATATTACTTGCTGTAGATTATGTCTCCAGGTGGGTCGAGGCCAAGGCAACAGCCACCAATGACTCCAAAGTAGTTTGTAAGTTTATTAAGGCTAATATCTTCTGCAGGTTCGGTGTGCCTAAAGCCATAGTCAGTGATCAAGGGATTCATTTCTGCAACAAGGCAGTGGCTGATTTATTCCTAAAATATGGAGTAACACATAGTGTTTCCACTGCCTACCACCCCAAACAAATGGCTAGGCTGAGGTATTCAATAGGGAAGTTAAACATCTACTGCAGAAGCTGGTTCAACCAAATCGGAAGGACTGGAGCCAATATCTGGATGATGCACTATGGGCTCAACGCACAACCTATCGAACACCCTTGGGGATGTCTCCCTCTCGAGTAATTTATGGTAAACCATGTCACTTACCTGTGGAACTCGAGCATAAATCCTATTGGGCTGTGAAAGGATGTAATTTAAACATGGAAGCAGCTGGTCAGCACAGAAAATTGGATCTGCAGGAGCTCAAGGAGATTAGACAGCAAGCTTATGAGAATTCCAAAACTATATAAAGAAAAGGTAAGGAAATTTCATGATGATCACATCTGCCGCAAAACATTCCAGCCAGGCCAGAAGGTATTTCTTTTTTATTCTAAACTTAAATTAATTTCAGGCAAATTAAAATCCAAATGGAATGGACCGTATGAAATTATTAATGTGTTCCCAAATGGAGCAATTGAAATTAAGGATTTGAAAACTGGAAATTCACATAAAGTAAACGGGCATCAACTTAAATTATTCTATGAACAAGGAATAGATGACCCTGATCCTATAGTTAATTTAGTTGATCCTGTGTTGTAGCAGTAATATATTTATGCAGGTTTAAGTTGCAAACGTCCTTCGCAGGTACATCACTCTCCATCCATTTCATGCTTACATTGAGGACAATGTCTTTCTCTAAGTGTGGGGTATTTAGGGTGATTCTGCCAGCCTATAAATTAGTATTCATAATTATATTTTCACACAAAAACAAGTTGCATTGCTGGGTTGTAAAAATTATTAGGACAATTGTAAATTCAGAAGCAGATTTTATCCTATTGTTAATAAGCTATATTTAAAATAATTTTTAAAACCATCCATGATTCTGCTTATTTGATTAATACAAAGCTGATTTTTTAGATTGGTTCTTATAATTTAAAGCACAGGGACATTCGAAACTGTTAAGAGAAAAATTAACCCAGTGTGAGAATTGAGCCTTGTTTCCTTGATATGTGTAATTATTCCATCTGCATAGTTGTTCCAGAATTTGATTTTGTTCTTTGAGTAGACTATATTAAATCTGTGCATTCAAGGAAAATGATCGAGGCCATGTTTGTTTAAGCCACTTGACCAAATAAGCCAACCCGTTTGCAGTACAAATCACTAGTTTCCTCTTTGAGCCATATAACCTTTTTCTTTGTTTATTCCCTGGACAATACAAGCTTTAAACCGAAAAACCAATAAAACCTTGAAGTTTTGTTGAAGAAAGGAAAGGCTCGGAGGATTCTGATTTATAAGTTGAGCAAAATTCAAAGTGTGGGGTAATTATTTATATTCAGAAGCAGCAAAATAAAAAGGAGAAGAAACCGATAAAGAGTGGCCAAGATTGTGGCCAAGTTTGAAAAAAATATATAATGGAAGACCAGTGACAAAAGAGCTGCAAAGAAGAAGGAAAATTTTGAAAAATCATGTTTCACAGAAAATGGAAGATATGTAGAAAAAATTCCCCACACGCAAATGATATTTAAAGAGCCGAATTATCTCACCAAAAGTTCCGTTTATTAGCCTTGCTTATCCTTGATTTATCCATGCCTTAAAGTTATAAGCCATAGCCCCATTACAAGCTAATTATAAAGTCCTCGAGATTCCGTGGATGCATAGTATTTAATTGAATTGAAATCAGAACATTCTCAAGCCTATGGTAATAGCTTTGCAGAATGAGAATCTGGAGAGAAAACAGTACCCGCGAGAAAGAAATGATGAGCGAAACACTTTCCAGGAAGGATTCTCAGAATAAGTTGACAATGGTCTGTGCCTAAGTTATGAGAACTGCATTCAATCTATGTCATACTTTGTACTAAGTAAAATATGTTTTATACATGGGTGAGCTTTATTAAAACAGCTCAGAATTTCTGAATTTATACTATTGCCTTATGATCTCTCTTTGCCCAGGAGTGCAAATACTCAAAGTGTGGGGTATTGATAAGACTCTAATTTAGCATCTTTTATTTAATTAATAATTATATTTAAGTACTCTCAAATAAATAGAATAAGCCAAATTATCTATAAAATACATTCTGCAAAATATTACAAAGCCGAAAGCAAATTCGTGTTAAAATGGCATAAATAACCCTATATTCACAGCTTGATGATCACTCCTTGCTTTGACTATATCTTTTAACTCAGTGCTCCTAAAATCACGATTCTTGATGGAGATTAAAGTAGACACTTGAGGCTTTCAATAGAAATTGGAACCACACGATTTGACGAAAAAATGGATTTTTCATGGACAATCAAAGTCGAGTCAACTGCAGAATGCAAATTCAGGAAAGTCAACTCCAAAGAAATTGGGCCCCAGGATGCTACAAAGCTCCAAAAATCATCAAATTTGTCCCAGAAGAAAGAAAAATCATAGAGCTTTAATCCAATTTTTGAATGACACAAATTGGACCCAAAACGGATTTTTGGTAAGCCATAGAAGCGGGCTCAACAGCAGCTGCGATCAGCTGAAATGCGCAAAGAACCACCCCTAGTAATTGAGGCCCAGTGGATTCGCTCGGGCCTCTAAAATCGCGAAACAGGTCTCATTGGAAAATAGATTTGAATATCTCCAATTGGAAACTTGAATCAAGTAATTTGGTGAAGAAACAAGAGAGATATGCACATTCTAAGTTAACCTTATGCAGCTGAGTAAAAGAAGCACGCAAGCTAAAGAAATTCGGGCCAGCCATGCAAAGGCCCGCCCAATAAGCGAAAGCTATGTAATCTATAAATAGATGTAGTTCCTTTGTAATTAGTGTAGAAGAATTATTAAACAAACAAAAAGCACATAGAGATTCAGAGATTCAGTTTTACGACTTTCGCAAAGCTTAGTTTCAGCAGCGATGGGGAAGAGTTTGTCCTCTTTGCTGTGTAGTTCTAGCTGTAGTTCAATTCTTGCATTCTTAGTTCAATACAAGTAAGTTCCGCATAGTTTTCATAGTTTTCTTTCTTCTGTTTTACGTTCTTGATTCTCGTGTATTTTCTTGATTGTTTTCATCCGTTCATAGTACCTTTTACGTCACTGCCTATAGCTTCGATTAGTTGTTTTTCGTTTATGAATGTAAGTTCTTGAGTTTCTTGATTTTTGCATTTTATTAAATCTGAAAATTCGAAAGTTTCTAAAGAGTAGATCCACTAGAGAATTGTCTCTTGATACCTTGCGAGAATTGAGAGCAGTTGGATGTATTCCAATGGTGTGATTACCAGCTCTGAGTTCCAGTGAGGTTTAGCACAGTTCCACGTGAATTTTCTTTTAAGAAACCTTCACAAAAAAATTGTTATATCATGTGTGTTTTAGTTCTTCGCTTTTTAGTCATTTTGTTCTAAAGTTCAGTCACTGTTTTGATTTGATCCTTGTTGTAGTTTAGCTTAACCATAGCTTCTAGTTTCGTCGTGGCCTTGATCTGGATTTTGCTTCATAATACATTGTTTTCATTTCACAGCGAATATGCATTTAAGTGTCAATTGGTAGATCTTCAATATTTTCAGCGTCTGCATTGTAGTTAATAACTGCATTCATACTCAGGTTTAAAATTCAGGTTGTAGTAGGATAGTTTGATTGAACTCATGCATTGTTTTAGTTTAGCCATATTTTCTATATCGTGCGTTTGAAACCCCCCTCATATACTAAGTACCATAAGCATTCTATCCTAGTCTCATACTCACAGTCATCTATAATCACACCATCCGTCGCACATGAAATCATAGACTTTCAACCAAAAACAGTAGCATTAAACCATACCTTATGCATCCCCTTAGCTCGCATTGTCACTTATAAATATAGAATCAACATCACCTCCTAAATTGCTCCACGGATTGACATTCAGGGTCTCCTCTCTACTACATTAAGAAGGGGATCAAAATTGTTTGAGAAAACCGCAAGCGACTAAAAAGGTTTAATCAAACACCAATTGGTTAAAGATTCCTATATAGATTACCAAATTGCACACATTATTAAGATAGTCTTACTTGTTCATGCTTACACCTTGAATTGAGTACTTGTATGAGTTCTTTTTTGCTTTCTTAGTAGCTTATACACATTGTTAAAGTTTCCTAAATTTCTGTGACGTTTTGAAAGTTCTTATCTTCTTTTTCTTTTCATTTTGCCACAACATCTTTACTCTTTTTATGTATTTTTTTAGTTTTTGAGTTTTTGAAATTCCTAAAGTTTCCAATCTTCTTTGGAAATATTAAGCTAAGCTTGGAAGGGCTTGTTAACACTTAAATGATTTTTTTTCAAATCCTCACAATATATTTTGATGATAATAAATAGAAATAAATTTTAAATAAATTAAAAATTAATAACAAGTGTTTATAAAATAACTATCTTATAATTGATAATAATGTTAAATAAAATGTTGTAAATATAACTATACCGAATAGGTACTAGGGATCGCACGAGCATATAAACTAATATGATCTTTATTATATTTTTTAAACCACTTGATTTCAAGGATCGAAGTATTTTAGATCCCGGTCGATAAGTACTCAGCCCTATCATTGACCCAATAATAATGGGCCTAAAATCATTTACTAATATTGACCTAACACGATCTTCGCAAAATCCACTAGAGATACAACGTATCACTCAGAGCATATGGTAGTTTAGATCCATTCAGGTAGTTGGTTATCAGAGTACATTATAAATAAGTTAACACATCAAGGTATGAAATCATCTCTGATTATGTATTAAATCATGCCTATACTCTTTACTAATTTGAGTTTCAAAGTGTAATCGCAAGTACACCCCCGTTTCAGTTCTAGAAGGATAAGGTGATTAGAAGACAACAAGAGAGATTGAAGGGTTTCTTGGGATACTATTCATCCTTTGTAAGTACAATAACCTTCTACATATATATATGAACAACAGACTGTGTTTGAACCCAGAAAAATGCATTTTTACTATACAAGGAGGAAAGTTTCTTATGTTCATGCTGACCAACCGAGGCATTGAAGTTAATCCAGAAAAGTGTCAAACTATCACCAACATGCGGAGCCAATGAATGTCAAAGTCCAGCAACTAATCGGATGCTTGACGACATTATTCCGATTTACACCAACTTTTGCCAAGAAGATCTACCCCATGCTTCGTCTATTAAAGAAGCTTCAAGTTTTTGATTGGATGAAACATGTGAAGAAAACTTTCATGGCATCAAGTCATTCTTAACATCACTACCCATCCTCCAAAAGCCTATATCTGGGAAGGAACTCATTCTTTATCTATCAGTTTCAAATAATACCATTAACTCTATGTTGGCACAAGAACAAGATGATGAGACCAAGCTCATCTACTATGTGAGTAGGGTGTTACAAGACACCAAGACTCGTTATCGACTCCTTGAAAAGGTAGCACTAGCTTTAGTCATTGCAGCACATCGGCTAAGGAAATACTTCGATAGTCATAAAGTCATTGTCTGAACAGAGTACTCCATTGCCAAAATACTTCGCAAACTAGAGCTATCTGGACGAATGGTGGCATGGACCATAAAGTTATCCAAGTTTGATATCTCTTATGAAAAATGAGGTCCTATCAAAGCATAATGTTTGGAAGACTTTATAGGTGAGTAGTAGGGGAAGGTTGAGGAGGAAGCAATTTGGAGGTTGTTGTGGATGGTTCCTCCAATAAAAAAGGAAGTCGAGCCGGAATAGTATTAGAAGGACTATGCAGATTGATGATCAAGCAATCCCTAGTGTTGTAATTCAAGGCATCTAACAACCAAGCCTAGTATGAAGCCTTAATTATAGGACTTATGTTGGTTAAAGAGATCGACGTCGCTAGAATAAACTACTACACAGATTCTCAACTCGTCGCCTGGCAGTTGACATGTGAATTTAAGAAAGTTTCGAGTTTCATATTCAATGGAAGTTCTAATTCTTCATTCTTCTTGGTTCTTGTGCCTCTTCTCGTTGTTTCTTTACATTCTCTTTACTATTTTCATTCTTTAGTTGATTTTAATCCGAACGAAATTCAATGAAGAAGAAACTACTTGTTACAAAATGCTTGAAATCAACTTTTCTCCTTGGTTTTCTTTGAGATAGCTTCTCGATTGAGAGTGAAGACAAAGCATAGAATCTTTCATGTACTTGAATGAATATTTTATTGGTTAATCGAATATTCAAGTGGAGAAAAGTTTTGATATTCAAGATTGGCTAAAACTTAGATTCTTGTTCACTGTTTTGAGTTTTGTCTTTAATTCTCTTGCAATTTAATTCCAGCAATGTTATCTTTCAATTCTTGAGTTTTTAATCTGTTGTAGTGTAGTTACAAGACTGTTTTACAAATCACAATTGGCGAGGAAAGGTTTCTTGGTGTTTTTCTAAGAGTTTGAGATACTTGGATGTCTTTCAAGAGAGTGTTTAATTGAGAACACTCTAGTTTCGTGCTCTAAGAAAATCCAGCACTTTCAAACTAATTTGATCCGCATAACTTTCTTCTAGATAGGTTTTAATGCTTTCCTTTAATGCTTTTAGTCTGATTTTGATTCAATCTTAGATTTAGTTTCAAATCTACATGGTTTCGGATAGAGTTTCGCTTACAATTGAATGATTTAGTTTTACCGTTCATGTTCTTGTTTTGGTCATATTTTCCAGTTTTGAAGTCATAATCTAGATTGGTTTCAAAGTTTTGGATTAAGGATTTCTAGTAGTTTGTTTCCATTTGAAATTCAAGATTCATTCTCACATTTTCTTCACTGCATAATTGTTACAATTGACATTTTGCATTAATCCAGTTTAGATAGTTTTATTGTGAATTCATGTTTGCATTTCTATAAATCATTTCAGTATCTAGTCTCTATTCTGCATTTTAGTTTCTGCATTTACAGCATTCTAATTCTTTGAAACCCCCCTGTTATATCATATACATGATGTTTTCATCCTAAACAGTTGTGCATTCGAACCTCACATAAAATAACTATCTCATTCAACAGATACATCCATTGATTCATTCACTATATTAGAAAAACAACAAAAGTAATTTCCTTAAGACAGATCTGTTGCATTAACTCGTGCATCCATTAGTAGTACATAATCATTCATAATTGCATTGTCTCCCACATCTCACAGACTATGGACCCATCCATCGATTTATTCTCAGACGTGTCGCAACCACTCGACCATTGATCCTTAGACTTCTCGGACCTAGTCTATGAAAGGGAAGACATACCGATAGAAGACTTGCAAGAAGACTCGAAAAAAAGAGTAAGAAGTAATGAACAACTGAAGTGAGCAAGAGAGTCTGAAACCACTTCTCCTATACTTATAGAAAAAAATGGTGGAAACCAAACCGGCTCCAACAATGATGATAGTCACCTTGAGCCTTGGGAACAGCAGCATGCCTGACTCTTCCACTCCACAAAACAGCACATCCTACATCATCAAGAGAGTAGGAAATCCTTTCCCGCTCACATATTTTTCCCACCATTTTTCCAAGAGAAGTTGAGAGCTTAAAACAAACCATTCCAAACACATCCTAAGTCCCTAGAATACTAGTAAAGGATCAGACATCCGGTAGGGGGTGTGTATTAGATAAATATTGAGGACAATACGAGCATATCAACCAATATGATCTCGGACAATATATATCAAGAATAGCATATCGCATAGCCGACACAATCACCATGTCAATCGAATCATGTCGGCCCTCGGGTTTTATTTTTCTTTTAATAGTCATCTCACCTTTCAGGTTTCATGACTAGGGGAACTACAGAAGCATATCAACTTATATAATCTCGACTATATCTTTTAAACTACTCAGTCTTAAGGACCGAAGTACTTTTGATCCCAATCGACAAGTACTCAGCCTTTTCAGTGACCTAGCAATAATGGGCCTAAAATCAATTACTAATATTAATCTAACACGATCTCTGCAAAATCCGCTAGAGATACCACATATCACTCAAAGAATATGGTAGTTTAGATCGATTAAGGTAATTGGTTATCAAAATACATTATAAATAAATAAACTCATCAAGGTATGAAATCATCTCTAATTGCATATTAAATCCTACTTATACTATTTACTGACCTGAGCATTGGAGTGTAATCGTAGGTACATCCCTTTTCAATTCTAGAAGGATAAGGAGTGTAACACCCTTCTACCCTAAAACATTTTAATTAATAAATATAAAATTTGCAGAATTTGAAAGTAAAAGAATTCTAATATATTCACTTCATAAATAAAAAATACAAAAATAAGGAAAAAGATTTCAAAATAAAACTCTTATTGTGAGTAATACTGCCTACTAGAACAACGACTGTAGACCGCAAACTAGTACGCCTAGTAAGTTCTCAAGAAAGAGAGGTTGGTCACTAAGGGACACTCTTAAATACCAAGTGTTTCCTAATCAGAACTTTCCTAGACATACACTTTCACACTACCACAATGTATATCTAGTAACAATAATAACTCTTTTCAAATGTGGAAAATCAAATAAAATATTAGGCATTAAAATAGCCTTTATAAGTTCTTAATAACAAAAATATAATAAACTTCAAATAGACTTCTTTAAAATAAATAATCTTTCTATTCCCCGATATCACACCTAATCAGAGCATCCACGAAATCAAGACATAGAAAACTTATGCTTCAGTCAACTTCTCTTTGTTCTCCTCAAACATATGTTTACCTATAAAAGTGTTCAACCCAAACAAAAATACCAAAAATACAAATAGAAGAGTGAGGAATATATTTAACATATGTTATAAATACTTATAAGAAAATAGGCAGAACTAAACACACACACATCACATGCACATGCATCACACACACCAATACATACTCAGTCACAAACTCAATTAACTCAAATGCATTAATGCTCTTATACTCTTATCTTTGAATGCATGTGGTACCATCGCAACGCATATGAGTAGTCTAGGAGTACATGAACCGGATCAAAAGACCCTATCAATCCACTTTCACCAGAAAGATTCTAATAAGAGCAGTCGGGATAATATAGCTTGGATGTGGTTGCCCCTCATTTCAACTCTCAAATGAGAGGTTCTTTGCTCTAAAATCCCCAAGATCAAGGTAGAAGACCATAGGAACCCTCCTTCATAGATTTCATCTACCCCCAAGAAAGTATTAATGAATGAAATATGTACACATTAATGCATAACACATAAATGCATAACTCATCACTCATCTCGAATGACCAAGCATAACTTGGATTTTCACACTACTAAGCCTCTTCATAGACTTCACAAATGATCAAGCATAACTTCTATTTCACCCTGCTAAGCCAAAGTTTAGCCTTCTCAAAACACACAAATAACTCGCAATTAAATCACAACTCATCATAGTTATGAGAGCTTATGGTTGCCTCAACGCAAACAAAATTCTATTGAGGCTTAGGGGTTGTCTCTCTACCCAAAATTCTCATAAGTATCCCACACATGAGACATTTCCCACTCCCCTTCTTACCTTGAATGACGATACACAACGTTTTGAAATGTTACACTACACGACGCCTTTAGATGCTACACTATGCAACACCTTTAGATGCTAAGCTACCAACTCCTCATGTGTCGCCTCCTCTAAGATTTTCCCCAAACGTTAGGGAAAATTTGGAATGAATAATAGAGAAGGTTTAATGCCTATTTTTATAAGTAGATTCAGACTTCTAAAGATTAAATCCAACTCATAATATCTTTAAAGATAATAACAACTTCACATTATCTTTAAAATATTAATAATTTCACATTATCTATTTCTAACCGCTCATCATTTATCTGTTCTTTAACTAGTCATCATTTATCTTTTCTCTAACCACTAATCAATTATTTTATTTTATAAAATATTTTATTTTATCTTCTAAACCCAATTATATTTTATTTAATTAAATAATTAAGTTATATATATAGAAGAGCAAAAGACAATAGGAGAGAATAGGAGAGATTGAAGGTATCTTACGATACCATTTGCCCCTTGTAAGTAAAATAAACTTCTACATATGAACATCAAACTATATAATAACTAGTTGACTTAATAAATAAATTAAATATTAAAATTTTTCATATATTTTTTACGATACTTATTCTTAAATATATCTATATGATTTATGACAAGTTTTCTTATAGAAAATTCACTATTCAGCATCTTATTATGTGAAAGAATATGTAATAAAATTATATTAAATATTATATGCAGATTTAAGTTAGAATCTTTATAATTAAATGAGATTTATAATATTTTTTTTAATACTTCAATGTGTTATTATTGGAAAGAATTTGTAAGAAAATTATGTTAAATATTATGTTCCAATTTAAATAAATAAAAAATTATAAGATTAAATTGATTTTGAAATATGACATAAAATTATAATTAAATCTCTCTTCAAATAAATAATAACATATAATGAATAGATTATCTATAATATAAAATTATATAAAGGATTATATATAAATTAAATTAAAATTAAATATCTCTAATTCAAAATTATTAAATATATCTCATAAGTAAAAAAAAAATATATTTTGTTTGCTATTCAGATTATATATTTTGTATTTTCACCATTTTTTCTTTTAATAGGTATCATTAGATCAAGTTTTTCTAAAGAAGAATTATTGAGAGAAAAATCAAAACATATCATAATAATCTAACCTATCAAGATATTAGAATATTATCATCAGAATATTAGAAGAATGTTAAAGTTGAATATTTTTTTACAACTATCATATTTTTTAAAAAACTTATAAAAGTATAGTATAGCAAAGATAGAAAACACAATAATTTTAACAATTACAATACACAAATCATATTTATTACAATGTTTAGTGGTAGAGGGAAAGTCATTATAGTCATTATAACTTGAACGTAGTCATTATAGTCATTATAACTTGAACGTAGTTATTGTAGTAATTAATAATAAAAATAATTGGTTGAATATAGTGGAATTCTTTAAGAATTTCTTTGAAGAGAACTAAGCATAGATCAAAAGTTCAAAGTGAACTAATATAACTTGAATATTTTTTATTTTTCTATTTTATTTTGTTTGCATTATCTCTCATACTTTATAACACTTACTCAGTATCCATCTAAAAGAAAAAGTGTCTTAAATTCTATTCAACCCCTCGTCTCCCTCCTCCTCCCTTCACCTTCTAGATTTAACCTACTTTTTCAAAGCTTGTTACATCATTCACTTGGATCACATTGAGAAAGAACACATTTTAGGTGAGGAATACTCACACTAGATCAAAATTGTTAAGAATGTTACTTAACCTTCTTTCTTTACATCTTTTTAACTGCAGTGAAACCTTCTACGAAGTTCTTTAAAAACTTTCTTTTATTTATTTGGAGAGAATTGTTTTTCTACCCTATTCTTGCTACTAACCATGACTCCTAGTCATACTTTTTTATGTTTATGTTGGTTTTTTAACCTAACCATGTCTAGGACCCTTGCCAAACTACTATGATAGTGGAAGATCTCATGATAATGATAATGGCCACCACTTTCAAAGGCATAGAAGGCAAGGATGGAGGCATATGCAATATGAAAAGATTTTAGAATTAAATGTTAAGCTTCATAAATTGAATGGAACTTGTGAAACCGAATTGTAGCTTGAGTGGGAGTCTAAGGTAAAACAAAATTGTCAACTATATAACTTTAAAGAATTCACCAAGGTAAAATTATCCTCATTAAAATCGAACATTATGTTTTGGTTTGGTGGAACCAAATTCAAAAGAACATTTTAAAGGGGAAATGATAACCTATTATATCTTGGCATGATTTAAAAACTTATATAAGAGAAAAGTTTGTTTCATCTTTTTATAAAAAGCAGTTGCATCTCAAGCTCCAAAGACTCTCAAGGATCGTAGAGTGTGGAGGAATATTAAAAAAATATGGTGGTTTCCTTTATCAAATATGAAATAGAGGAGTCCATGGAATTCACAATGGCAAGGTTCATCCATGGGTTGAATAGAGAAACTCAAGATTGGTGAAGTTGCATGACTACCACACTTTGGTGCATCTAGTCGACCAACCCACCAAGGTGGAACTTCTACTCAAAAGAACTACATTCAAGAACGCTCCTACCATCAACCCTTGTCTTCTTCTTTGACATACAACAAAAAGAGGTATGAACCTAATTATTTTTCTTCTTTCAAAAACAAAGATTCCATGTGCCATGGCAAGACCAAAGACATTTCTCCTCCTAACTCTTCTTCTTTTTCCAAGGCTCCTTCTACTCTTAACCTTCAAATAACACTAACATCAATAAATGCTATATATGTTTTAGCTATGATCATATAGCATTTGAATGTCCTTCCTAAAGGGTAATGGTGTTATCATAAAGAGAAAGAGTAGAATTCGAGCATACTTCTTCTTTTTTGCCAATCTCTATTGATAATAATTGTAATGTTTCATATGCCTCATGGGCCATATCCTAAAAGATTTTAAGGACACCTAAAAAGAAAAAATGTTTGTTATATAGGATGAAGGTAGTTACACTAATTAATGTGACTAGTATAAGGTTAGCGGATAAACTTAGTTTACCCAAAACATTTTTTAAGATCATAGGATCAAGAATGAACAAATATTGGACATAGAGAAAGAAACAGAAAACAAAAATAGAAGAGAAAATTATTTCTCTCTTAAATGGATGAGGCTGTAAAAAATATTATAGAAAATGTGATCAATAGAATAAATGTAGAATGTTACACTATGATAATTACAAAAAATAATCTCAGAATTAGTAAACGTTCTCACATTCATACACCATGTAAAACTTGTTAAAAAAAAATCTTATATATATAGACAACTTCGAGAGAGATTCTTAAAATGAAGAAACTGATAAAAATTGGATTTCAAACATATTATACTACTCCATCACTTGTCAAGTTAACCCACCAACATCATAATGAAGATGATTGCAAAGCATTATCTCACAAATCTCTCTCTTAAATTGAATTTTTTTTTTTCCAGATGAATGCTGTTAGACAATTACTACCAACAATCAACATTTAGCATGTCCAAAATTACATGAACTTACTCCTTGAAACAAGCTTTGTGAATATATCATCCATGTTCTTCTTTGTATTAATATTTTTCACCTCGATTCTTTCTTCCGGGCAAATGAAACGATACCTAATGTCAATATGATTAGTTTTTCATGATTAACCTAATTACTTGCCAAGAAAATTTCTCTAAGATTATCATAGAAAATAATATATTTCTTAAGCTAAAAAAAACTCATTAATAATGAGACCATTCAGCAAGATTGACTCCATCATAGTCTTCATGTTTGCTCTAGTTCCAAGTCCATTGTTACAACTTGAGTAATCTAATGGACATGTGGATGACCATTGGAGAATAAATCTCATGATATTCCAAACCTTCCTGATGATTGTAACCTTTGTCTACCAGATAAGTCTTATACTTAATAGAAGTAGTAATGGACATGCCATATCGTCCAACTTCAATGATGGAATTTTTACAATATAAGCATTTAAATTTATTCTTAAAGATTTATTTACACCCAACAACATTTCTTCCTTTTATTAGTTTCACAAAATCTTAAGTTTCTTTTTTCATAATGGATTCAAACTCCATATGCATCAACACAACTCATTTTTCAAATTTAGTGCAAGTGATTTACTCCTTATAGAACCTTGGCTCACATAACTCGAGCTCCGGTAAAACACCGCGTCGCAAGATGTTATCAAATTCTAAATTTCTCCCTAGTGTAGTAAAGAGGTCAACCTAGGTGTCAATCCAAAGACACGCACAACATCATGTATTCATTGTTAATAGCTTTTTGAAAGAAACAAACTAAGTTTGGGGGATTGGAAATAATTGAAATGAATTACAAAAGAAAGCACAATTTGCGAGAATTAAAAAAAATGTTGGAACGTAAATGCTGGAATCTAATACAAGAAAACAAAGAATTAAGATATTTGAATTCAATTAAAACTATCTAATTGAGAATCTATGAATGCAAGACTAAAGTGAGGATATTGGATTAAATTACAGTGCCTTAAAGTGAAGGTTAATCAACTCAACATAGTATAAATCACACCATTGGATGACATCCTAGTGCATGCAATCAAGTTTAATCAAGTCTTGATTGAAAAATGGCAAAGCAATACCAAAGTAATACCAAGAAATTCCTCATCAATAATTTTGATTCAAAGAAACCGCAAGAAACTCTTAAATTGCAAAATGTAAAGGATTACATAACTTAAAATGTAAATTGAAGTGTTGTAAATTACAGAAACATAAATGAAAGAAGAAAGAATAATTAAATTACAAAACTGTAAATGAAATACCAAATTGAAGAGAAAATGCTTGCAGAAGAAGAAACTACAAAAACACTACTCTCTACTTCTCTATGCTACACTAATTGCTACTATTTTCTACACATCTAAAAGTGACTATTTGCATGCCTATATAGTACTTCTACTTAGGAAACAAATGGGCCCAAGTCTAATCAAATTAGGTCCATCCAATAATAATTACACAAGTCAAACCTACAAGGGAAAATATATGATTTATACAAACTTTTAAAATTTATTAAAAATAACTTTGATCTCCAAATGGGACAGTTTAAGTGTCAAAATTAAAGTTCAAGAAATCTAGAATCCAACGCAAAAGGAATAAGTTCAATCAGATTTATACAAGAAAAGATATAAATAAAATAGTAAATAAAAGTCAGGATAAGGAAATACAAAAATATAACAAAAATACAGTAAAAATATAGAAAATAAAATGTTTTTATAATTATGCTTATTATTATGAAAAATATGAAAATGTACTAAATGAAATAAATAAAAGGAAAATATACTAAAGAAATGCAATAAGACTATAAATGTAAATAAAAAATATGACTCATCAAACTCCTCTACTACACTTAAAGGAAAAAGACACCACAACATTGAACTTATACCTCACCGGAGGTTTGCTTTCTCTAGCAAACTGTCAAAGTATTAGATTTGGACAATATGTTTGGGAGGTCTTAGTTCCAAATTCTTATTAGCGTAAATGTTGGTGTTGCTCCTAGACATCCTTTCCAGTTTACCTAGATGCTTCAAACAATTGCTCCTCTTTTCAAATGAGAGATTCTTCAATTTCCACTTGTTGGAAAACCCCCATTGAACTTACTTATATGATCTTTAAATTTCAAAGTTAATAGAGAAACTTCATCAAACATCACATCTCTACTTAGAATCACCCTTTCTTTAAAAGTGACTAGATTCATAGTCTCTTAAATAATAGTCCAAAGCCCATAAATACACCCTTCTTCACCCTAGGTTCCAATTTATCTTCATTTACATGATAACATACTAGATTCCCATATTGATCATGTTGTTGTTCAAGATCCAAATGCAAATAGTTAAAGTTTATTTAGAGTGTTTTTTTTTTTTTATGATAATGAGAAGATATTTTCATATGTTGTATTATGTGTTATAAGTTTTCCATATGTAAATGAGTGTGAGTCATGCATATAGAGTAGATTAAGCACACTCTACATTATCATATTACCTTAACTTAGTCATGATTTTTTTAAAAATATTTTTAAATCACATTAATTAATTATAATTAGTAATAATTGATTAAGTGAAAGTTTGTAAATTACTTTAAAAATATTTCATTTTGTGATAATCAATTAATCTTTAAATAATCGATTATATTATTCCAATTATGTTTCTAGAAACAACTTAAAAAATCATAATCAATTAAGAATTAACATAATCAGTTATTAACTTTAGAAAGATTCAAATATAATCAATCAAGCTTATAGATAATCATTTATATTGTTCTTGGTGTATTTCTAAATTCAATTAGAACATTATAATTAATTAATACTTAACGTAATCAATTATTCACTTTAGAAACTTTTGGATATAATCTATTAAATTTATATATAATCAATTATATTGTTCATGTTTCAAGAAACAACTTAGAACATTATAATCGATTAATACTTTATATAATCGATTATGACCTATTGAAAAATGTTTATAAATAGAATTCTATCAAGCTCTTTAACACATACTTTTGATTTTTTTTGAAATACATGAAAGTTTTATAGAAACTCTTTAACAAATTTTGCATCTCTTATAAATCATTTAGTACAACAAAGAGGTTTAGTAAAGACAAATTGTCATAAGTCGTCTTGTTTTAAGCTTCTACTCATAGTTGTGCATATCAATCACTTAAGTGATAAATTTCGCATTTTGTAACAAACCTAGTTAGTGTTAGTTCTTATAGATTATGTACCGGATAGGTATCGGACTGCTCTTATCAGACATGTCTCGAATATCTGGCCGATAAGGTGTCATCCTAAAACCGAGTACATCTCGGTTTATCCTTGCTGGAATTCAGTTAGCGTGATTTTTGCATAGTGGGTAGTCAGTTACTACCCACTCAGGTATTCCGTTACTCTTTATCTCCTTATAAATTAAGGGTCAGGTACCCAGGTATATTCATTCTCATTTTTATTCTCTATTTACTTTAAACCTTGTTGATCCCTTACTAACTTGAGTGTCGGAGTACAATCACAGGTACCCCCTCCATTCGGTCCACAACCGGCCAGGATACTAAAAGAGTTGAAGACGTCCAAGAGGTACTCGGCCCTTGTAAGTACAGATTATATGTACATTTTTAGTCATATCTCTTGAGGGTTATTCAAAAGGTTTTAGTAGCATTATCTTGAATGTGATTGGATATTTTGCATGTGAAGTGTGGTTGTACTCTAAATATCTCAAGATAGTGGTAACAATCACTATAAGATTGAGTTAATTGATATTGTAAGTAGAATTAGTTTATTTGAACCAGTCCAAAATCATTCTTACATATCTTTTTATCTTTTATTTTTATATCTTAGTACATAATTTGATATTTTTTCTATCAATAAGATTCCAACTCCTAAAGAATATTGGTTTAAGAAAGAATTATTTCAAAATTATTAATAAGAAAAATATTTTAAAAAGTAATTCATCCTTCTCTTGGTTTTGAATAGTACTTTAAGGTTGAATACCACTTTTCTATACATCCCACACACTTTAAGAGTTGAGTAATCAGCTCATTTATTAGACCGAACCTCAACCGAGATTTTGAAGTTAATAGCAATGCAAAACTTCAACCCATTGTTTGCCCTCAACCACTTCACTCTCCTATTGATCTGGTAAAGCATGAGCATCATCCAATGCTTGAAGTGATTGAAAGTTTTAGATTTCTACTTCATTGTGAAAACTAAAGTCATGTTTAAATAATCATCAATGATGGACCATAAATATTGTCACTATTAGAAAATTGCAAATTTACATCGTCAAATTTACATCGGTTATTAGAAAAACCGATGTAAATATAAACGCGGTGGCATTTTTGTAAATAAAAAAAAACTTGATTGTATATTTACATCGTTTCTTTCAAAAACCGATGTAAATATGCTCACATTTACATCGGTTGTATGAAAACCGATGTAAATGTGTGCATATTTACATCGGTTCACAACGAACCGATGTAACCTATCAGTTGTTTCTTAAATCTCAGCCCCAAACCCAAACCTCTAACTAACAGAGCCCTCGCTTTCTCATAAACCCAAAACCATCGAATCCCTCTCCCTTTCACTCCCTCGTTTACACCATCATTGACGCATCCAAGCAGGTCTAAATCTCCTCTCTCGCGCTTCTCAAAATGCTCAAACATGGTACTTTTTCTTCTTTCTCGATCCCTTCCATTTACCTTTCCTTATTTGCCCAATTGTTTCCAAAACCCTAATTTGTGTGCAGGAAGAGCTGGGGTACCCATAGAAGTGATGGGTCTGTTGTTGGGAGAGTTTGTGGATGAGTACACCGTGCGCGTTGTGGATGTGTTTGCGATGCCTTAGAGTGGGACCGGTGTTAGCGTTGAAGCCGTTAATCATGTTTTCCAGACTAATATGCTTGATATGTTGAAGGTACTTTTTTGGGTTCTTTTAAAGTTTATTTCTTTCTGTGCAATTGCATTTGCTTGTAGTTTTTTTGGTTGAAACGCTGCTTTTTGTTGTTGCAGGCCAAAGATGGTTGTGGGGTGGTATCACTCGCATCCTGGATTTGGGTGTTGGCTTTCTGGAGTGGATATGAAGCAAATTTACATCGGTTGTTTGAAACAACCAATGTAAATATGAAGCAAATTTACATCGGTTGTTTGAAACAATCGATGTAAATATGAAGCAAATTTATCGGTTGTTTGAAACAACCGATGTAAATTTGTTGCCAGATTTACATCGGTTATTTAAACAACCGATGTAAATTTGTTTTTAAATTTACATCGCCCTTATTTACATCGGTTCCGGAACCGATGTAAATAACTTAAAATAATCGATGTAAATTTGTAATTTTCTAGTAGTGTATGCACCTCTTAAAGAAGAAACTCTTAAAAGACCTTAGTCGGCAAAATGGATGTAGTCCAAAGTGATCTTTGTTGTATGTATTTTCATCAGAAATGTTGGTGGTTACCTATTAATCCCCTCCTACATAACATTGTCACACCTCACCCACTCATGTGGTCTAAATGAAAAGACCATAAAAAATTACTGGATGCAAACTAAAAGACAAGGAAATAAGATTTTTCTTCCCTAGGATACACGTTAACACTACATGAAAATTCTCTTACATTCAATGTACCTACGTAAATAAGATTTTTCTTGACATCAGCGACTCGTCAAGTATTGAATAACATCCTTATCACTCTATCATGCATGAGAATATGTATGGACCAAACTTTGGCAGACCTACAAGATTCTATGTTTCCCTTGAGAAAATTATTGTTAGACCTCTCCTAATATGTCAAGAACCAATCCTGATTTTGGCACATATGAAAAGAACTACTAAAATCCAAAACTCATTGCTTAATCTAATTCAAATATTCTCATGTTGCCAATATTAGTTCGTCCTTAAGCAATAAATCATCTTAAAAAATAGGAACTAAATTTTTTTCATTGTCTGACAATGATTCTTCCAATAACGTAAATTTTTTTGCAATAATTACATATTTCTCATGTATCATTTTTTCCCTTCTTTCAATAAAAGTTTTGTTGCAGGGCATTTTCGCTCTAGCGAGCCCATATCACTAGAAAGAGAATTTCTCAAAGGTGAGAAGTTTGCTTTTGATATCATTTTTATTTAAGTAAAAAAATTCATTATTTAAACAAAAAAGACTTGGAAAGGATGGCTTGCTCATGGATTCATTTTCACTCAAGCAAAATTTTTTAGCTTAATCAAGACATCAAGACATGGTGTTGCTTGAATGATGAGGTCTAGGAAATTTGAGCATGTTCTCAACTTTAATTTCACTTTAATAAGAATCTCTTACTTGAGAAAAAAATGCTTAAACCAAAAGAAGAAAATGTGTTATACTAGTTAAAAAGTGTTAGGGAATGTATTTTATTGGTTTAATTTATCTAATCTCATGATATGCAAAATAAATAATGTGTTTTAAATCCTAGGTTAGAGAATTTATATTCTCTTTAACTAATTTATTTTAGAAATAAAATATTTATTGTTGAATATACTTGATCTAGACTAGAAGGGTTTGACTTTCAACACATGATTTGGTTAATGATGATTTGTGGTTGCGCATATGAATTTTTTAGTGTTGAATTTTTTAAGGCAAAGATTGTGGTGGAAAAATAGTGAATGAAAAAGTTATTTGAAAAGTTTGATGTGGGCTACATAACTAGCAAGTTTTTATTAGTTGTTTAGTTTTGTATCACCAATAAATGGACGTGTGAGGGATAGATAATTATAGAGATACAATAGGGTATGGAATATTAGAGATAATCATGTGATTTTGGGGAAGTGATTGTGACCTTCAATATACAGTTTGAGTGATAAGCACATAAGTCACATGATCTCACACTCTTTTTTTTACTAGACTCTTGATCATACCTTTAATTAAATGTACAACTATGATGTATGATTATTAAAATGTTCGTATGTTATGATTTTTCTTATGTGATGTAAATATTTACTCAAGTTGACTTTAACGATGAGGAGTAAACTCACCACTTACACCTATAATTTTAAAAGAAGAATATGATAATTCCCTAATGGACCATTATACTAGTAGAACTATACTACCTTAGTAATGTTAACCAAGTTTTTTGAAATTACCCTTAGTGTAGATGGACTTGATTCAGTAGCTAATATAGAAATTAATATATCTTATAGGCTACTTTTTGTAAGTAGGGCAAGAAAAAGAATTAATCATATAATTACTTATTATGTATATTGAGGGACAACATTCTTTATTTTTTGCAAGAGTTATTTTATCATGGTGAATTTGGGATCCCTACATGCTCTATCTAGGTTTGTCATAACCATCGATGTAGAGGTTGACACTAGGAAATTCTCACTAGATGAATTATCCCTAGAAGAGAGAGAGGCTTTACAATGCTTTGTTTGATGAAAACTAACTCTAAGAACTAATTAGAGAAACTTGCTCTAACGGAATTTAATTTATTTTGATATAAATATTTAATTAGGTCATGATTCAATTTATGTTATTTGATGTTATTATACTTTGAGCAGCAAATTTTGTATGTTTATTTACATTTTGACACTTTATACCATGTAAATATGATTTAAATTATTTAGTGTTAATTGTAAAATTTTTACTTCTTTTGAATTTTTTATTTTCATAAATGACTCTTACTTTGATCTGTAAAAATGAATATAAATGGAAAGTGTATAGAAAAAAAAATAAAAGAGCTTAAAGTTTTTCATATTAATGTAAATAAAAAATCTTATTAAATAACAAATGTTCAAATAAATTTAAGTCCTTTCTACTTCATTATCATCCAATACAAATATTTTCATATTAATAAATAAGTATTGTTTATTTTAAATAATTAAATTTTGAAAATAAAAAATATATATTTAATAATTAATAGTCTTACAATTCTCATATTCATACACCACATAAAACTATTTACATAAAAAGACTTTTTTATACGAAAAAAAAATTGAAAGAGATGGTTAAGAGAATAACTAATTCTTAACTAATTGATAAAAAATAATTTTTAAACATAATAGATGACTCCATCACTTGTTCTAGATAACACATCAATTTCATAATGAATGTCTTATTAGATGATCCAATAGATAAAAACAATTTCAAGATATTATTTCACAATCATTAAATGTTATAGATGCTTTATAACATACAGATTTCCTTCCAAAAGGTCAATAGTGTTATTAAAAGGATAAGGAGTAGAATTTAAGCATACTTCATGTTTTTTTATTCTGCTTTCAGTCTCTAGTAATGATGAGTGTGATATTCCTAATGAGACTTTTTAGTGGTTAGATGTCTCTTGGACCATGTCCAAGAAAGATTTTGATGATGCTCAAAGAGAAATCTTTCACTAGTGGATAAAACGCTTTTAAAATTGGTTGTTTTTTACTTTTAAAATCGGTTATTGTGATGATTTTGATCCAGTCGATTTTAAAAGGTAAGAGTTTTAAAATCGGAAAACAACCGATTTTAAAAGTCTACTTTTTAAATCGGTTATTTTTAAACCAATTTTAAAAGTCTGACTTTTTATTAGAATTATCACAGATTCAGGGCATCTGGCATTATCAAGAAGTGAATGTTCAGGTAGAAGAATCTTCAAGAAATCCTCACTGCAACTAATATCAGACTCATTCACATTTAGAAACTCTCCTAGTACCCCATCCCATCCTAGTTGCATTAACAACCTGCTCACATAAGATAAAAACAAAAAACAAAATCAAAACAAAAAAACAAACTTTACAATATCATATTACGATCAAAACAAAAAACAAAATCAAAACAAAAAAACAAACTTTACAACATCATATTAATTGTATGTAATCCTAGAAAAAAAATCTAATTTTTTTTTGTCTTTTGATAAAAAGAGAAACATAGAGACTAAAATACCTCCCAGTACGAGACGCCATCGCGATACCATTGAGTCTTCTTACTAGTCACCTGCGAACTCTCTCCACATGTCGTTTTTAACATTTTAGGGTTTGAATGAATGAATGAGAATTGAAAACTTGAAAATACAAAGAGTGTACAATACCGTATTGATGAAGTGAAAGCAAAGAAGGAGATTACGGAATTTTTGGGACTGTTTGAAGGAAGCACAACCCAAATGAGAGAACGATTTGATGCTCAATGCTTAAGAGAAAGTGCAATTTGAGAGAATGAAAGTGTTTGAAAGAGTGATAGCATTTGAGAGAGTGAGTGAGAGGAAGGCTGAGTTATATGATTTTAAATCGGTCATAAAAAACATGATTTTATAACTATTATAATTATTTACAACTTTGTCACCGCGCAAATTTTTATAATCATATATTAAATAACCGATTTTAAAATTATTGTAAATATTTACAACTTTGCCACCGTACAAATTTTTAAAATCGTATATTAAACAACCGATTTTAAAACTATTGTAAATATTTACAACTTTGCCGCTGTGCAACTTTTTAAAATCGTATATTAAATAATTGATTTTAAAATTATTGTAATTATTTACGAAATTACCACCGCTTAATTTTTAAAATCGTATATTAAACAACCGATTTTAAAAGTGCGATTTTAAATCCAATTTTTCCACTAGTGTTTTTTTATACAAGATGTATAATCAATAATAATTTATGCTCACTTATCATTGATGGATCTAGTTGTACTAATATGACTAGTACAAGATTAATAGACAAATTTAATTTATTGATCATACTTCATGCCAAGCCTATATGGCTTAGTGAAAAGGGAAAGATTCTTGTGAAAAAAATAAGTTCTTGGGAGCTTTTTGGATAAAAAGGTATAATGACGAGATACTTTGTCATGGAATCCCCATGAAGACAAATTACTTACTTCTTAGAGTAACATGGCAATGTGATAGGAAGGTGCACTGATGTGACTAATTTTCAACAGATCTTAAGCGGCTAATAATGTAATGTTATTGTTTATAATGTGTTAACAAAGCATAATTAACCATGATTTGTATTATTAGGTCTTTGGAAGCCTTAGCACAAAACTTTGTATAAAAACAGTAAATAAGCTATATTTTATTGTATACAGGTACTAACATTAGTTCACTGTTTTATTTATTATTTTTTCTATAGAGCTCTTAAAATTATAATTCTGGAAGCGTTGTAAACTAGACACACTCAGTTTTTCATAAGATCCAAAATCACTCAATTCAGAGCTAAATTGGAATTTTCATAAATTATCAAAGAGGGGTTAAGCACACCAGTCAGCCCAATGGACATACTTCAGTAATTTAAGTCTCTTAAATTCACTAGACCTCCTAAAATATTAGAAATGGTGGCGTTTTAAACCTAACTCAAAGAGTTTTCAAAGGAGACTGAAATCGTTTAATTTGGACAAGTATTGAAGATACTATAAGCGTTTGAACTTCGCTGAACTGCACTGAAGCCAACTTAGCGCGTCTATTCGAGCTCCCTCTCAAGTTATTAGATCACCTACGGTTCTAAGCCTTGTATTAAGTAATTGTACATTAGTTAGAGTATAAATAGAATTAACTTAATGTAATAAACATGTTGTTGAAGTTTCAAAATTCAGATCTAAATCAAATCGTTTCATTTTCTCTCAAAGTTCTCTCTCACGCACCATGGGTTCTTCTTTGCTTGTGATGCACGCTTTCATGTATGTTCTCCATTTCTGCCATTGTTCTTCTTGATTTTGTATCTGGATTTTCTTCTACCACCATCCTTTATTTCTTTCTTTAATGCTTTCATGATTTAGAATAGTTTTTACCGAACAAAGATCCATGGACATGACTTCGCATGTTACACATTGCCTAGACTTGTTTTTTTGACTTGGTTTAGCTTGTAGAGGTCTCTCGATTGAGGGCTAAAGCTTGCAAACACTTTGTTGAATTGTATGGTGAACTCTTGATTGGTTGATTAGGTTTTCACAATGTCAAGAAACACAAGAGCTAGGAATGGCTAGAACACCGATATTATGCTCCAAGATTTGTGTTCTTGCTTTCTTTAAGTTTCATGCACTTTGTTAGTTTTCTTTGAATTTTCGTGCCATTTACATGCTTTAAAACCCGGTTGTTTGTGAGTTCTAATTGGGGAGGGAAGGTTTCTTTCAACTGGACAAAAGTGTAGATCACTCAAATGTCTTTTGAGGGGTGAGTTGATTGGGATTCACCCACGGTTTATGCTTTAAGAAGGTTGTAGCACTTCCAAACTAATTCGAATTCACTCTCAACCACGTTTGGTAGATTTATTGCTTTCCTCTACAGCTTTGATTTACTTGTGGTGTCTTTGAATTTACGTTTTAATATTCTTACACAACAATCCCCCTGGAAAATATTGGAAAACATATAAACATTCATTGATGCAGTCATTCCATCATTCACACATTGCATTTGCCACTATTTTGATTTCTAACCGAGTGACACTATTCACTTCGATCAAATTTTGAACCACACGCACCAGCCACACACTCATTCAGTCATCTTATATTTTAAAACCTCAAAACTCAAAAATAATTGTATTTCCATCGGTCATTCATACATTTCATACACTATGTTTAAATCTTGACCGAGACATTCCTTCACATTTCACCTCTGACCGAGAGCACTCATTTCTGGCTCGGTCAAAAACATTTTCTCAAAATTTCATCGAACCATTTTCAACTTTCATCGGTCAAGACTTTTCCTGCATCCATATTTCATACATTTCATCTCATCCCCGCATAAATTTCTGAAAAACCATAAACATATCTTGTCTTTGACCGAGAGGTGCACCACACTAGCACCAGTTTCGATCATTCTCAGTTAGGACCTTTATTTTGTCATTTTTTATGCATCTTGTCTTTGTTAAATATTAGTATTTTTGCATTTCCTAACATTCTGTGCAGCTATCTCGTTTCTGACCGACATTATTGTTCATCCAAGTCAGGTGCTTACCTTTGGTCCATTTTTACTTCACTCTCGGTCATCCATTGCATCTGTTGATATTTCCTGCACCAATATTTTTATAGAACCATTCATTCATCATTTAAAACATCCCATTTCATTGTTGACCGAGAAATTCTTCCATATTTTCATTTTGACCGAGAGCATCCATTTCTGACCGTGTGGTTTGGTTTCTGACAGGTGTTACTATTCACGTCGGTCAGTTTTGTGATTCTGCACATTTTCATTCATTTTTCATTATGTATTATATTCATTCATTGCATATTGCATTTTAACCCCATTTTATCATTTTATCATTTTATCATTCATAGCTCATTCACCTATTCTCACTACTTCCCTGGATTGATACTCTGGTTCCCATTATACTACATTCTTATTGTTTTAGGGGAACTTATTTGAACCTTCACACTGCGACAAAAGTGAAGCTCTTCATGCACCATGATGGTTAAACCTACAAGTTCATCTTTGAGCATTAAGTTAAGAAGTACTCTCTCAAATCCTTAACCCTTAAAAAAGTTCATGACGAACAAAAGAATAGAATTTAAGGAAGGGAAGAACATGGACACAATCTCAAGAGAAATAAGACAAGAAAAACAAATAAACTCCTTCATGAAGCAAAAAAAGATAATTAAAAGAAGAGTTTATATATTTAATTATGCATAACAATATTTGTTTGTATGTTTCCTCTTCTTTTACAAATCCATGCATGGAAGACTCTATAAAGAGGGACCATAGCACATGTGTAGGGGTTGTGAGAGCCCAATTTTAAATAAACCCTATGTCCACTTACTTAGAAAAGGGAGAGATTATAAATAGTTTATTTAACCCTAATCCTCTCATTTTTTACTCTTGTTTTTAGAAAATCCTAATTTCCTTCTCTCAAATTTCTCCCAATTCTTTCTAAGAATTCTCCTTCAATTCTTATCTTTTTGAAAATCTGAGAACATTGGGGGAAAGAGCGTGAAGAGTAGATTAATTCTATTCGAATAGAAATTCGTTTTGAGATCCTTTAAAGGTAAGGGAAGCTAATTAAACAAAGTTATTCGTGATTTATTGAATTATTATATGTGTTGATGTGTTATTATGTGATATTTATGAGAATTATATTCATTATTATATTTGAAAGTGTGATTTGGGTTTCGTTATGAGATTGCGATTGTATTTTGGCTTGATTTTATTTCGAATTTCGAAAAGTGTTCTTCATGAAAGTTGTAGGCCTAGATTTTATCTAACTCCTAGCTTTTATTTTACCTAAAAATGATAAGTATAACTCAAGATACAATATTTTTTTCATAATTAAAGGTCAAGCTGTCAGGAAAATTATTCACTTTGAAATTACGAACACCTTTTGGGATGTTTTGGTTTCAAATTTGGGAAAGTTTTCTTCATAAAAGTTTTAGCCCTAGATGCTAGCTAATCAATAGTTTTTATTTCACATAAAAATAATGTGTAAAACATAAGATATGGATTTTTGAGTGATTAAAGGTCGTGCTGTGAGGATGAGCGAAATGTTTTTGAAATTATTTTTTCTTGAGCAAAAGTTTATTATTTTTGGATAATTATTCATGTTCTAATTTGTATTAAAATAGTATATATGTGAAATAAGATAAAATTTTATAAGATATTTGTTATATAATTAAACTATTGAGTTATGTGATGTGTGAATTGGTGATGTATTGTGATTGGAATTGGATTGGTGATAATGATGTGAATTTTATTTGTGAATTGTGACTGAGATCACAAGGAATTGTGGTGGCAAAGGTGTCAAGGAGTTGTGTTAATGGCAATGGTGTCAAGGAAATTGTTATGGCAGGGAGCCAACGTAAACAAAAAATTGAAATTGATTGATGTTAATGAGATTGATTTGATATGTTGTATAATTTTCGGATTGTTTGTGTGTAAGCCAGATAGTTACCACGGGGTACTATTTGGTATAACTTTAATGTATATATGGAAATCTAGAGATATCAGATGGGGTATCCAAACTTCTAATGGTATTCTAGTCATATAGACAAGAGTACCATGTGGTGAGAGGTCGATCGAGACTTCTACTACATTTATCACTGGGTGGATTGAGCCATCAATTCTTTGATATGTGTATGTAGAGGTTACCCTGGTGTGTCGGTACCAGAAAAAGGGAATAGGCAGGGCAATCTGGAGGATTGCCCTGCCTATTCTTTAGGCATCAATTCTTTGATATGTGTATGTAGAGGTTACCCTGGTGTGTCGGTACCAGAAAAAGGGAATAGGCAGGGCAATCTGGAGGTGAAAAAGACTCTTAGGGTTCGTCTATAGCCTGGTAACCAAGGAAACATATTTAGGTGCTAGTCTTAGAGGTCAAGAATTCCATATAATTTTTCAGAAGAGTCTGTTTAGAATATTAGGTGTTGTGAATGACTAAGTGTGATGAATGCGTGTGATGAATGTGTGTGATTGAGAACGACTATGATGGTTTGAATATTTGAATATATTTAGATAAATGATTATGAGGATGAAATTATGAATTGTATATATTTTGATTGGTTTTGTTTACATTAGCTTACCCTTTCTGTTTGTGTTTGTGGTTTTGTTGATACTGCGATGATCGTGTCGTTACACAAGAGTAGATAGCAATGCAGGTGAAAGTTAAATAGCTTCAAGTTTTGCCTAAAGGAGAGAATTAATTCTATGCCGATGAATAATTTTACGAAACTTTTGTAAAGACTTTATTTTGAAGTGAAATTTTATGTATTCAGACGTTTCATGTTATATGATGTTTTGAAAATTATTAATAATGTATTAGTAGATTTTTATTCCATTATAATAGCAAAATAGGTATATTTTTATATGTTACAGGGGTATAAACAACATAACTATAAAATATAGTCATCTTATTCCTAGCTTAGAATATATGCTTGATGAACTTCATGACTTAAAAAAATTTTCAAAAATATACTTAAAAAAGAGCTATGACCAAATGAGAATAAGGGAAGGGGATGAATGAAAAATAATATTAAAAAAAAAACGAATTATATGAGTCGGTAGTTATATCTTTTGAGCTTATAAATGCATATAGTACATTCATGCATGTTATTTGTCCTTTCATACATAAGTTTGTGATAGTATATTTTGATCATATACTTATTTATAATTTAAGTATGGAGGAACTTCTATATCTCCTTAGGTGTATTTTTCAAACCCTTGAAAAAGAATGTTTATATGTAAACATGGGAAAATGTTAAGTTTGCATGGACATGTTTATATTGGTCTAACTATTTTTTTAATTCCTAAAATTTAGGATGATTCTCATTTCAGTCCTCAAAATTTGAGAATATTTATTTTATCCCTTTAAAATTAAGAAAATGTAATTTTAATCCTTATATAATAAATTTAAGGGTCTAACTAAGATTATTAAAACTATTTTTTGTCCTTCAAAATTAGTATTTAGCTATCAAAATCATATTTTATTAAATTTGAGGAATTAAAATGATTTATTTTTTAATTCTAATGGCTAAAAAAGGATTTAACCCAAATTTTAAGGATTAAAAATATAATTACAATTTTTAATTTTTTGGTTTTGTGTCCAAGTTGATGAAATAAAGGTGAAAGTTATAAGAGATTGGCGAACTTCCAACAATATTAATGAGGTAAGGAGTTTCTATGAGATGATTGGTTTCTATAATAGGTTTGTTAAAGACTTTAGTACTATTACTTCTCCTATTAATGAAATTATTAGAAAAGAAGTTGGGTTCAAATGGGTGTTAAGAAAGAAAATTACTTTTAGAAAATCAAAGATATTTTAACACATGCTCCAATGCTATCTCTACCTAACTTTAAAAAATCCTTTAAAATTAAACGTAATTCAAGTAACATTGGCATTAGAGTGATTTTAATTAGAGAGACATCCCATTATCTATTTTAATGAAAAATTAAAAGAAATTCATCTCAAGTACTCAATTTATGATAAGCAGTTGTATTTTTTAGTTAGAACCTTACAAACTTGGCAACATTACCTTTTATCAAAGAAATTTGTAATTCCTAATGATTATGAATCCCTGAAAAGGTAAAGTAAGATTAAAGAATGCATGCAAAATGGGTTGATTTTATATAACAATTTCCCTATGTGATCAAATACAAGAAAGGAAAGGTCAACATTGTGATAGATGTATTGTCAAGGAGGCATGCATTACTCACAATGCTTGAGAATAAACTTCTTATTATTGAAGATATAAAAGAATTATACAACGAGGAAAATGACTTTTCCTTAATATTCAAGTAATTTTCTCAATAATCTAACAAGGGATATTATTATTATGAGGATTATCTCTATAGAGAAAAGATTCTCTATATTCCTAAGAAATCTTTAAGAGGACTCTTCACTGAGGAGGAACATGAGAGTGGACTTATGGAATATTATGAAATTCTCAAACCTTCAGATATTTTTAAGTGAAAATTTTTATTGACCTCACATAAAGAAAGATGTTTCAAAATTTGTGAAAAAATTTTAAAATATAAGAAGGTGAAGTCTAAGGTTATGCCTCATGGATTGTATAGTCATTTACCCATTCCATGTTATCATTAGTTAGATATCTCAGTGAACGTTGTTCTCAGGTTACCTAAATCAAGGAATGACCATGATCCAATCTTTGTAGTGGTGGATGAGTTTTCAAAAATGTTTCATTTCATATCATGGCTGATGATACTTGTGTTACTAAAATATTTTTCAAAGAGATAGTGAGATTACATGATAATGCACAAAACCCTAGGATAGCTAGTTGAGTATGCCAAAACCCTCCAAGGGCTTGTAATGCACAACCTTAATCTCCTTTGAAGTCTACAAAAGGAGTCAAATGTCACTCTTTGAAATTATTTTGATTGAATGAAATATCTTGAGAGCATTTTGAGAAGAATGTGATTCTTTCTCATTCATGTGTATGTTCTTATCTTGTGAGGATTCTTGAGGATGAGTTAGACCTTATTCTTTCATTATCATATGAGAACTCTAAGTAGTGTCTAGAGTGGTCATCAAAGTTTAAATTTTTAATTTCTTTGAAGAAAATTCCTAATCTATTAGTCTTCTCGCATTTTCTTTCATCTTATTTCTTTGTTTTATCTTGAAAGTCTCCAAGAATCAAAGCCTACCTACATCATATCATTCAACCATCATCATACATATCAACCTTCAAAGAATTGAACCAATAATCATTATCTACTCCTCTCGATAGCTCATAACCTTTCCAATTTTAACTATCACTAACTTCTTTATTCATGTGTATGTTCATATCTTATGAAAGTTCTAAGCAGTGTCTAAATGGTTATCAAAGTTCAAAATTTTAACTTCTTATAAAAAAATTTCCTAATTCATTAGTCTTCTTATATTTTTCCTTCATTTTGTTTCTGTGTTATAATTTTAAAAGTCTCTATAAATCAAAATCCAATTATATCATAATTTTCTATCATCACCAAACATATCAAAACTAAGAAATCAACAACTACTCTACTTATCTCACAACCTTTCCACTTTTAATCATCCACATATTTATCAAAATTCAAGTTTCCTATTTCAAACTTTTTATTTCCTATTCACAACAAAACCCAATTTAAATAATATACTTCTATTAAATTAATCAAATTATGCCACTTCTTTTTTTAGTAGTCTTATTTACCATATAATTTTACTTTACTAAACAATTCATATTCAATTTTATTTTTTTATCTATTTTTCTCAACTTATTTCTTATTTTTATTTTCTCAATTTCTCTCATTAAAATCTTTTAGAAATTGAAAAAAAAAAAAAAACACTTAAATCTCTTGGTCACTTCTCACAAAAATTTCTTGATGAAAAATGAACTCTTGATTTTATAAATAAATATAAATATCTCATGTCTTAATATTAAATATAATAAAATATTTTCATTTCATTTTTATTAATTTTTTTATAAATATTTAAAAGTAAGAAATAAAATAAAAATATAATTTTATCTTAAGTATTTACTAAAAAAATAGTTTAGGAAAGAAAAACAATACTTTAAAAAAAGCTATAATTTTTATTTTCTAATGTTATTACATATTAGAAAAAAAATATATAAATACAAACATTTTTTTTTAAAACATTTTATAAAATAAATAATAACAATATTATAATTTTTTACATTTTAAAAATAAATAAATAAATATTTATAAATTATTATAAATATTTATTTGTGTTGAATATAATTTTAGAAAAATTAGGATGCGTGGAAAAGAAATTAGTTTATTATCCATAGAACATGGTCAAATGGTCCATATACACATGTGATATGATGAAAATGAAGAGCACAAGTTGAATCCAATTCTTCTTTTCTGCCAACAAGAAATTAATAGACCAACGTTAAAATCCAACACTTCCTACATCCACCTGTCTTTCACTAATTATGTCAAATCATCTATCAAAATCTCATCCACCATCATATTCCAAAATTCCTTCCCATTTTAATTTTCCCTCATATAACCACCAACTGTAAATAATTGATTCATTTTTCCCACTTTTAACTTCTCAATCCGCATAGATCTAAAATTGGTAGTAAACAGTACCTTATTAATTTAGATTTCGACCAAAATTAATTAAATAAAATTAAAATATAGCTTTAAATTAAATTTTAAATTTAAATATTTGTCACGAATTCACAAAATGTGAAATTATTTTAGATTTTACTATATATTAAATTGCTGAAGGATTGGCAAAGGAAAAGGCAATTTTGACCAATCACTTTTTTCCCGTTTCAATGAGGTAATAAATAGTAGATAGGTTGATGTAATAATTTTAAGCAAACAAATAAAGCAGTCAATATGAAAAAAATAAGCTGATTTGTTCTTTCCACTTATTCCTAAAAAATATATTGTCGCACAATCACTGGAATGTTAACTATAACATGACTTGAGGGTTATGTATTAAGAAGACTCTAAGTTCATATATTTAGAAATGAGAAAAATTATAAATAATATAATTTTTTTAATTTTTTTATATTTGTATTATTTTTAAAAAATTATATATTTTTTTTTAATTTTTTTAAGAATTTTTCTTCAATTCTTATTTTTATTTAAGTTATGAGAATATTAGGGAAAAAACATGAAGAGTGGATTAATCTTATTTGAAATATAATTTCATTTTGAGATCTTTTAGAATAAGATATAACATCTTTCATCCATTTAAATTTGGGAAAAATTTAATTTAAAGATAAGAGAAGTTAATTAAGTATTTTTCTTGTGTTTGATTAAATGATTTTTATATGTGAAAGTATGAATTGAGTGAATTAATAGATTAATTGTGAGAATTATATTAAATGGAGTTAGAAATTATTTCATTTTCCAATATTGGAATCCTATTTTTGTATATTTTTATTTCGAATTTCGAAGATTAATATTCATAAAAGTTATAAGTCTAGATATTATCTAACTAATGAATTTTATTCACGTAAAATGATATGTATAATTCAAGATATGATTTTTTTTTAATTAAAGGTCGCGTTATTAAAAAATTAATTTTCTTTAAAATTACGAATTCTTTTTGAAATATTTTTACGAATTTGGAAATTTTCTTTTATTAAAGTTTTAGCTTTAGATGTTAGCTAATCAATAATTTTTGTTTCACGCAAAAATAATGTCTAAAACTTAATATATGAATTTTTTTTAGTGATTAGAAGTCATGTTGTTAGAATGAGTGAATTGTTCTTGAAATTATTTTGACTTGTATGAAACTTTATTATTTCTGGATAATTATTTATGTTTTAATTTGTATTAAAGAGTATGTAGATGTGAAATATGATAAAATATAATAAAATATTTGTTGTATAGTTAAACTTTTGAGTTATGTGATGTGAGATTTGGTAATGTGTTATGATTGAAATTAGATTGTGAGACAAGAATTGTGATAGTGATGTGAATTATAATTATGAGTTATGATTGAGGTCATAAGGACTTGTTATAGCAGTTGTGTCAATGAGTTTGTGATGGTAGTGGTGTCAATCAGATAAGATGATTGTGTATTTGAGATGAAGGTGTGTCTATGAGATTATGATAGATTGTGAATTAGGTTATGTTCTTGTGAAACTAGATTGTATGGATTGTTATGTATGAATAATTATGTGTTATTTGTGTGAGTCAGATAGTTACCACAGGGTACTATTTGGTATAACTTTAGTATACATATAAAATTTTAGTTGTCTTTGAAGGAGGTATCCAGATTTCAATAGTATTTTAGTCACATAGACAAGGGTATCATGTAGTTGTGGAAGTCGATGGAGATTTTAACTGCAATTATCACTAGGTGGGAGAAGCCACCAATTTTTTTATAGGTGTGTGTGGGAATCATCCTGATGCGCGGTTGTCAGAATGAAGATAAACGTGTAATCCTAAGATGAAAAAGATTCAGAATGGAATATCAATCATGTGAAAGAATGTGTGTGATGAATGTATATGACAAAATTGCTTTTTATGATTATTTAAATACTTAACATTGTTTGAATATATGATTAAGAGGATGAGAACGTGAAATATATAAATTATTTATTATTATTTTGATTGATTTTATTTATATTAGTTTATCATTATCTTGTTGATATTGTAATGATAGTATCTTGATACAATAATAAATAACAATGTATCTAAAAGTTAAATAATAATTTTAAATTTTGTTTAGAAAAAGATTAATTTTGTATTGATAAATAATTTTGTAACTTCAATTTATTATAAGTTTTATAAAAAAAATTTATAAATATTATATAGATAAATGAAATATATTTTATTTGAACGTTTTATATTTTATAATATTTTAAAATTATTAATAATATATATATATATATTTTATTATTTTATATTTTTTTTTTCATTATAATTTTCTTTCAAATATGAGGTAAAGTAACAAAGTAGTACTTTTTATTTCAATAAATTTGAACACAATAATAAAATATATTTTTATTTTTTTATAAAATAAATAATATATTAAAATAATTCTTCTAAAATTTTTCATATTAATTTAACTTTTATAAAATATAAATATTTTATTTTAATTTAATCTTTTAATACTGTTAAAATTTTAACAATGTAATTGACAAAACTAATAATATAATATATTATGATGATCTATAATTTTGTTTAAATAAAATAATTTTATATTTTTATAGAATATTTTATTTATTAAAAATTTTTCTAGAAAAAAATTATAAGTAGCTATTCTAAAATTTAACTATAATTTATTTTATCTAATCTTTTAATTATGTAAAAAAATAACAATAAAATGATAAATATAAAAAATTATTATTGTCATGTTAAATTTCATTGGAAAATTAAAAATTGTATTTCTTTTAGAAATTGTTTCAATTTCTTAAAAAAAAATATCAATTACTTTTATAATAATATAACCTGATTGATATGAGAAAAAGTTATATTTATAAGTATAGTTTCTAATTTAGATTTCACATGAAATTTGTCATATTTTCATTCATCGTAAATTAAATATTTATTCACAATATAATCAATACATTAATAATATTTAATGTTAAATAATTTTGTAAGAAGTTAATTAATATAAAAAATTATAAAAATTATTTAATAAATAAAATATTTTATAAAAAAAATAATAAAAATTATTTTAATAAATAAGATATTTTATAGTCTTTTATTTAAATAAAATTATAAATAACCATATATCATTATTTTGTTTATCAAAATTTTTGTAATATTAAAAAATTAAAATAAATATAATTATATTTATTTCATGTACAATAAAAATTAATTGTAGTTCTTTTTTCTAGTATAATTGTAAGTTATCAACCTTAGCCGCCATGTCGCAAAGGTTTTTCTCTTCCACCTAAAAGATGATTTACTTTTGTGGGTCACACAACAATGTCCAAATCGAGAGCATTGCGGTGCTGTAAAGCAACCAAGAAACACGGACCAAAGATGACGCAGGACTGTTTAAAGCAGAAAATGATGGCTATAGCGACATTCATTTCCTTCTAACAAAGCTTGCCTTCTACTAACTACTAATTGTAACCTATGAAATAATTCACAGTTAATTAATTTCAAAATTGTAAGCCCAAGAACCCACCCAAAAAAAAAGACAAAGAAAGAAAACTTAGAAAAATTGATGTTACAAAGAGGAATGCGAAAGAAGAAAACAAAATCCATAAATTACACAGGTCTGTACATCTCTTCTTCGCTTTGAACCAAAAATTAAGCAGCACCCATGAGAACAGGAAGTAGAAGAGGATATAAAAACAAAAGTGTAAATATGCTAGCACAGATTTACAACAACCAATGGAGCTTAACACTGGTAAACAGAATAGCTCTTGCTTTTCCAGAAAAAGCTAAAAGCTCTCCCAGACTTTCGTCTTGAAATTGAATTGCATAGCGGATTCATTTCAGCTGGCGACATAGACAAATCACTAGTTTCAGGTGGACACTGATGTGTCTTAACAGGTGAATGGTCTCGTCGCTGCTCTCGGAACAGCATCAAGAGTTTCTGAGCTTTTTCTCTGCCTCTTGGGGTCCCATTCACTGATATTGAAACCAATGCTGGTATAACCCCTTCTTGCAGGACCATGTCACTACACTCCTCACTTCTATTGCACAAAATTAGGAGACAAGAGACAGCTTGCTCCTGTTCCAAGAGCTCACCGGTGTCCAGTATCGAAGCCAATGCACTAATGAGTCCAGGAGTTGATACAATTTCCTCCCTTCCAACTTCAGAAGTACTTAAATTTATCAAAACAGCTATGCATCTTTCTGTCCACATGCAATCACTGTCCCCTTCAAGAAGGAATTGTAAGCCACTAATGATGCCAGATGAAAGGAGGTATTGAATATTGGAGGGCATAGTTGAAAGATTATAGAGAGTATGCAGAGCATCTTGCTTGCATTGAACATCAGAATCAGATTGGAGAAGCTGGATTAGGAACTGGATAGCCTGACTCATGCTGATCATTGGCTTGGCTTCTTCAAGGCAAGAGAGATTCAAATAAAGAGCAGTTGTACAACCATAAGAACTAGTTTTAGAAATCATTTCTTCCAACAATGATAATACTCCAGCTGATAACATAATTTCCTTATTTCTGTTGAACAATAAATATCAACTTCAAGTTAATAACGTGTAGAGGTTATAAAGAATATATGAATTTTAGGGTAATGAAACACTAACTCTACCATGTCGGTGAATTTTAGCCACACTTATTGTTGGTATATATTAAATGAACAAACAAATAACTCTTTTAGTATTTTAAATGTACCAATGAAGAGTCAGGGTCTAAACACTGAAGAAATTATGTATATTATCATGTTGTAGAAATGAATTTAATGTGGCCATTGATCAATTTTTCAAATCCACTTGCCCTACTCAAATCTCAGTGATCAGTTTTGATCATCAATTGCTTTGGCTAAAACACAACATAATGTTTCTGAAATACGATGAACTGTTTGGATTTTTTAATAATAAAAAAAGTAGTTTTACTTGATGACTAAAACTGGAAATAAAAAGCAGACCTATTATTATTCACAGCCAGGTTGAACAGAGCCATTGTTCCTCTTTCCACAGCCATCAAACTACCTTCATGCACAGCTGATTGCAAAAAGTGTAAAAGTGCTTCAACAAACCCATTAGCCCCCATAAAAATCCTGGCTTCCTCATCATCCCTCAGCAACAACCTTAACTGTTCTACCACTTCGCATTGCCTCCTCCAATTGTTCCCCTCAGTCAAAACTTTCAGAAGGCTAAAATACTGTTCAGTGTCTTCCACTTGTGCAGACACACTTTCAGTTCCATTTTCCACAGATTCCTCTGAGATACCGTTTTCTTCCAAAGGAACCAATTCAACACCCTTCAACTTGCAATAGCTGACACTATCTACAGATTTTGAATTTGTAGATTCGGACTCTGATAATAACAATTGCCAGTAGTTAAGGTCAAGAGATTCAGGAGGGCCTTCAGGAATAGGAACTCCATTTTGTTCACACCAACTAGTGACAAGGCCCTTAACACAGTAATTAGGAGTCAAACAAAGATGTGAAAGCTTCTGCTGGGTCTTTGGGCAGTTGTTGTGCCCATCACTAAACCATTTCTCTATACAAACTCTTTCATATGTTTGCCCAGAAGCAATGATAACAGGATCATACATAAGTTGAAGAGATATCGGACACCTTAACTCTTCAGGTGGAAGAGGCATCTGCCCTGATTTCCTACTATTATTTGGTTTGAAATTAAAGCAACTTAATTTTGAAAGCTGTCTGTCAAAGGCTTGACAATGACTACCCGGAAGACTATCCTCAATTGATCCCTGAAGAGTGGGAGAACAAGGTGCAGAACCCTGAGAATCATTGTCATCTGAGAAGTCACTTCTAAATAATTTGGAATATTTTCTCATAAGATGCAAGAGATATGCAATAATTGATTCCTTCCGCTTGTCTTCCTCAGATCGAGCCCTTTCTATGAGTTTCTTGAGAGCTCTTCTTTCGGCAAGAGCTGCTCTTGAAGAAGTAATTCCGAGTCTAGTAGCAGCCTGGTGAAAAGATTCAAGCTCATTGCTGTCACTAGAATCATTGAACTTTCTCCCCTGTTGAAGCAATGCAATCAAATCATCGCCAACTTGCTTTTCTGATGGATCCAGTGCAAATTCTATTGTCACAAACTCATTCACAATCTCCTGAACCTGAACAGGTAATTAGTCAGTCAAACTTCAGACCAGACTAAACATTGACAATGCTAACAAGAAAGAGCAAAATTTGCGCATGTAGATATACAAAGGCCAGTGTTACAGAAAGCCAAATCCAGTTAAATGAAAACAAGGTGCATTCAATTATTTTGGAATAACAAAATCAAACATATAAAATAGGGGTCCGTCTCATTCATATGATCACAACAGAAATCAGTAAAAATAAGAGGCTCCCCATAATAATAATGGGATCATGAAGCTAAACTACCACCCCCAACCTGCAAAAAAAAAAGTATACAGCATCAGCCATGTTGCTGACCTGACACCCAATAGATTGCGGAACGATTTCTTCCACCCGTCTAAGACTATCTTCAAGAGCAGATTTAGCCTTCTCAAATTTTAGGAGGACAGAATCTGCAGTTATAGCCTGTATCATAATTAATGCAATAAGTAAGATATTTTACAAAAATGCATTTCAGGTCAAATAATTTCATCCAACATCATAAGGAGGTAACTGCTTCATGAAATAAAGTAAAATAAAAACTGTGTGCAAAGAAATATATTCAACAAATCAAACTACAAGAAATTAATCGTACCAAGTAAAGTTTACTACACTCTGAGCAGTGCTGAAGAACATTCTTGACTTTCTCCAAGGCTACATGCAATGAACATAATGCCTGAATACCAGATTTACTCCTAGGCCTAGCAGCTTCTAAAGAAGGAAATACAGACATTACTTTGCTATATATGATAGAAAGACTCTTGCACATTTGTCCATGTAACTGCATAAGAAACCAGATAGATAATGGTCAGACTACATTACAGAGAATTAAAAAAAAATTGTAACAGAATGGGAAAAAAAATGGTGCAAAATTAAGAGCAAGAAAAACAGTATCTAAACAGTCCGTTATTGTTTTCTTTTTCATTTGTCCATAAATGAAGAACATTTTCTCAAATAGCAGTTACAATAACCAGGTAAAAAAAATCCATTCACCTTAGAAGGTAGACAGATTCAACTGTTTTCCTTAATTGAATACATAAAAATAACTTAAAAGGTAGACAGATTCAACTGTTTTTCCTAAAACAAAATAGGTTTGAGTATTTAATTAAACCTCGGCACAAAGACTGTGCACACTGTAAAAGCAATTGTCAATCTACTACACAAAAAGCATTAGATTTCCGAAAATAGAATTCAAAATAATCAAAGATGTAAAATACCTTAGCATCACTTGCAGCAAATAGATTTTCTTCAACCTCAGCAACATCCATCGTTCAAAGTCACTGTCCGTGTTAACTTATGTACCAAATAATTTCAACTATTTTAGCTGCAAAACCAAAAACGGGAAGGAGGCAGGAATGGAAGTAAGTTAACAAAAACACAGAAGTTCGGAATCAAAATTCAACACACCACCAATTTCTACTCTCGCCTTACATCCATTTTATTGTAATGTGAGCAGAGAGCAAATTTCAGAAAACAACAAATTCCTTTTTGTTTGACTTGCAAAGTATAAATTATAAAATTATAAAAAATCATGACATCTCAGGGATGACTATTCCATTTTATGCAGCGATAAAACAAACAAACCATGGCTACCTAGTCAGCAAATCAAGCCAAGCAACCATAGGCTTGCGCTTGTCATACCCTTGATTATCCCAAAATAAGAAAAAAAAAGTTTTTTGTCGACACTTTTCTCCCAAACTGAATAACACCACGAGAATAAATAACAGATTGCACACGATAATAAATTTTCAAAACACTCTTCGAAACGACAGAAACATCACCAAATACACCTAAAAATAATCCATCCGAAGCGGAACAGTGATTCAAAAGATACAGCAGTTTCATCAACCCAGAACATTCACCCAAACAAATTACGAAAAAGTAAAGCAAAATATGCAGGATAAGGAATAGGGTTAGGGTTTTGGAACCTAAACAAAACATACCGAGCTGAAAAGCAACAAGTAAAAATCACAGCCAAGGAGGCTTCATAAAAAAAGAAAGGAAGAAAAAGAGAAAGAGTTAGAGAATTTTGGATTTAGGGTATTCGGGTTGGGATGAGAGGAGGGTGTGTGAGAGAGCACTGAGAAAGAGAACTTTGTTTTGATTGTTAGTTAAGTGGGAATTAAAACTGAACTGTCTATTTCTATTTTTGTTTTTTGTTTTTTATTTTTTATTTTTTATTTTTTATTTTTGGTTTGAAGATGAACAAATGAACAATTATTGTTGTTAATTAATTGGTTTTTTAGAGATTAGTTTTGATGTGTGCTTTGTTAAGTTAATGTTTGTTTTGAGATGAGTTTTGAGATGAGTTTTGTTTTGTTTTGAGAGGGGGAGTTAGATTTTGCGCCGCTTTTATCTCCCGGTTCAGCACAGGCCCACAGTTGCCGACAGACCTCGTCGTTTTGTCGCCTAGCAGAATTGTCATAATCTTTTGCAATTACTGTTTTGTCCCTCTCTTCTTTTCTCTAGTTTTAAAAATCAATGGATTCGTTTTAACTTTCATGTTTAAATTCAAATTTACTCTCATCATTACTTCTTACATCTCCTTTTGTAAGAATGCTCTGATCCATCCTTGCAGGATATTTTGATATTATTTTTCTGTTTGGATCAACATCTCAATTACACCATTGTTATTAAAATTCTTATCATATAAAAGAATTTTTATGAAAGTTAAAGGTTTAAGTTGGATAAAAAAAAAAATTTCTTAATAATAAATGTATGATATGACATTGTTCATATATTTATATTTTCCTAGTCTATCTCGGTTATATATAAATTATATTTTAAAAAATCTTGATCAGATATTAAGGCTTGTTTTAAACAAATAAAATTTTTAGACACAATATTAGAAAGTTATTGTTATAAACGTTAAAAATCTTATTTTTAAATGTATTTATTGATATTACTTAATTGAACTCTTGTATTTTTTATTTACTGATTTTTTTTTTCAAAATTTGAATTTTTCTTTTTAATTAAGCGAGATATTTGGCAGACACCCAAAATAAATCTACAATTTAATAGACATCCACGGACATAGTATGAGTGGCTTATGTGAAAATCATCACCTGTTCAGCGTTTTTATGAGACACTCAATGAGGCACACTCAACACATCGAAGGTAAAGTTGGTGGATTTCTTCATAGAATGTTGTCCTCTTGGCTTGATTTTCTCCAAACATTCTTGTGTAGCGCTCAATGAGGAACGCTCAGTACATGAAGGTAAGACTGGATGAATTTCTTCATAATTTGTACCCTCTTGGCTTGGTTTTCGCCAAACGTTTTCATGTGGTGCTCAACAAAACACACTTCACACATGAAGGTAGGGTTGGTGAATTTCTTCACAATTTGTAAAATTAACCATTTTTTAGACAAATTAACCATAAATATATACATTGTTCACCATATTTTTTAAAGAATGTAAAAAAAAAAAATTGTAACTTCCAATTCAATATGAAGTATTTATTTGTAGCTTTCAACTCAATATGAAGTTTTTTTTTATAAACACAAAAGAATAAATTCAATTCAATGTTTTAACTATTGTAAAAAAAAAAAATACTATTCCACACTTGTCATATTATTTCCTTGAATCATGTTTACAATTCTTATTAACAATTTTGAAGTGAAATTAACTACAAAGTTATATAACATTAACCATGATTTTCACTGAATGTGGAAAATTTACCATTTGTTACTTCCAAGTCACTAAGTTTTCTTATAGATGCAAAAGAATAAATTCAATGTTTTAACAACCGTAAAAGACAGTATTTTGCACTTGTCATCTCACTTTCCTTGAACTGTGTACAAAATTCGCATTAACCATTTTTAGAGACATTAACCACAAATGTATACATCATTAATCATGCTTTTCAAATAATATGAAAAATAAAAATTTGTCACTTCCAACTCAATATGAAGTTTCCTTATAGATGGAAAAGAACAAATTGAATGTTTTAACAATTGTAAAAAAAAAACTATTCCACACTTATCATCACATTTTCCTTGAACCATGTCAAAATTTACATTAACCATATTTTAGTGACATTAACCATAATGTATATATATCATTAGCCATGCTTTTCAAAGAATGTGAAAAATGAAAATTTATCACTACCAATTCATCATGAAGTTTCCTTATAGACGCATGAGAATACATTCAATATTTTAAAAATTGTAAAAGATAGTATTTCACTCTTAACATCTCATTTTCCTTAAATTATGTCCAAAATTCGTATTAACCATTTTTATAAACGCGTGAGAATACATTCAATATTTTAAAAATTGTAAAAGATAGTATTCCACTCTTAACATCTCATTTTCCTTAAATTATGTCCAAAATTCGTATTAACCATTTTTTTTATACATTAACCACAATTGTATACACCATAAACCATGTTTTTCAAATAATGTGAAAAATGAAAATTTGAGACTTTCAACTCAGTATGAAGTTTCCTTATAAACACATGAAAATATATTCAAAGTTTTAACAACTATAAGAGATAATATTTCACACTTGACATCTCATTTTCCTTGAATCATGTCCAGAATTCACAATAACCATTTTCTAGATGCTTTAACAACAAATGTATACACCATTAACCATACTTTGAAAGAATGTGAAAAATGAAAATTTCCACTTCCAAGTGACCATGAAGTCTACCTATAGACTTGCATGAAAATAAATTCAATTTTTTAACAACTGTAAAAGACAATATTCCACACTTGCCATCTCATTTTCCTTGAACCATTTCTAGAATTTATATTAACCATTTTCTAGAGACTTTAATCACAAATATATACACCATTAACCATGTTTTTCACATAATGTGAAAAAATGAAAATTTGTCACTTCTAAGTCACCATGAAGTTTCCTTATAGACGCATGAGAATACATTAAATGTTTTAACAACTGTAAAAGACAATATTCACTACAACAGAATCGGGTTCTTGTAACAGCACTTTAGATAACGGTTAAGAGAAACCGCTTTTAAAAATATATATTACATAGCGGTTTGTGCCTAACCGCTATAAAAAATGTAGTTTAGATAGCGGTCATTTGTTGAACCGCTATCTAAAGTCCTAATCTTTAAAAACCTAAACCCCTTTCTTTTACCTCGCGCTCTCTGCACTCTCTCTGCACTCTTTCATAAATCTTCCAATAAATCCTCCATTGTTTCGTTACTCTTGCCTTTTCCTTTCGCACCATCATTCGGACTCTCACACATAACAGGTTAGTCATTTTCTTCTCTCTTTCTTTCAATTACTTCGCTTTTTTATCATTATAAGAAATCTAGTTCTTTGTTCGGTGGATTATTGGTACAGAGGGTGGATCTGCATCAAAACCCCCTTTTTTTCAATGTTTCTTGTAAACACCCACTGTTTATTTGATTTTGGTGGTTTATTTTATGTTTCCGATTAAGCTTTAGTTCTAGACTAGTGAAAATTTAATTGATTCTGCATGTATTTCGCGTGAGCTGTTGCCCTAGGTTTAAGGATTCAAGATTTGAGATGATATCTTATTAAAAGCCGGTCGTTTGAGTAAAGTATACGAAGATGGAGTGAAGGAGCAGAAGCCCCAAATGCATAAAACAGTTGATACAGCCTTGAAACCTCCAAAGGAATCTTTATACACCATTCCTGCAGTTCCCATAAAGCAACATTGCCATGTCACGACAGTACACCATTTGATAGCAGTACACCCTCTTGTAGATCTTCTCCATCATTGGCAAATACAAAGAAAACAACAAACCAGCACCTATGGTGCAAGAGAACCCTATGAAGTAGTTTCTGTTGGTAAGTTCTGGCCTCTCATGACTAGAATCCAAACCTAGAATGATGGAAGTTATGGTGATGAGGATCACACAATTGAGGTTTGAAAATGTTATTTTCTGTTTCACAATTATGCTAGACAGAACAAGAGTGAAAACTAACTGGGTGGACAAAAGAAGTGCTGAGGTTGAAACTGGAAGGTATGCCACTCCCAAGAAATCAAAAGGTTATTAAACCCTAACATAAGACCAACCAGAATTGAAAACCAGAAAATTTTTTGGTTGAAACCTGTGAAGGGTTTTCTCTTGGTGTATTTAAGGACTGGTGGGAGAAAAATGGGAATGATGAGGAGGGGAAAGCACTCTGAACCCATGTAGAGACCCATTTGCTGGAGCCTTTGTGAATAAAGTAAAAGGGTTGATTCTTCTGGAGCCTTTGCTGGAGCCTTTCATCATGCTCTTCTTTGTTGTCCATGAATGAAGAAGAAAGGTTTGGAATTGATTCTTCTGTATGAACGGTTTCAATATTGTTTGTGCTGTTCTGAAAAGTACTTGTATTCAGAAACTGATTATTCAATCCTGTGGATTGAGATGTGGCTGCCATGGATGAAGAATTGTTTTTGTTTTTTTATCTGCAATAGAAGAGAATTGATTTGCAATAGGTAAAACTATCTCTTATATAAAGTTATGAACTTTGTTTTCATCTAAATTTTAGTTCAAAAAAGAATTTGAATTTCAAATTTTAAATAATTTTTTTTTTATTTAGGACTTTAGATAGCGGTTCGCGGAACCGCTATTTAAAATATAGTTTTAATAGCGGTTCCACACTAACCGCTATTATATCTTATTTTTTAATAGCGGTTAGTTAACCGCTATCTAAAGTCAAACACTATAATAGCACCTCATTTAATAGCGTTTTTAACCGCTATTATAAACTATGCGAAACCGCTATCTAAAGGTTATTCTGTTGTAGTGATTCCACACTTGCCATCTCATTTTCCTTGAACTATGTTTAGAATTCGCATTAACCATTTTTTAGAGGCATTAACCACAAATGTATACACCATTAACAATGCTTTTTAAAGAATATGAAAAATGGAAAATTTTCACTTCCAACTCAATATGAAGTTTCGTTATAGATGAAAAAAGAATAAATTCAATGTTTTAACAATCTAAAAACATTGTTCCACACTTGGCATCTCATTTTCCTTTAATTATGTTCACAATTCGTATTAACCTTTTTGCAGTGAAATTAACTACAAAGTTATACACCATTGATCATGATTTTCACAGAATATGAAAAGTAAAAATTTGTCACTTTCAAGTCACTATGAAGTTTCCTTTTAAACGTAAAAGAATGAATTCAATGTTTTAACAACTTTAAAAAATACTATTCCATACTTGCCATCTAATTTTTCTTGAACTATGTTCACAATTCTCATTATCCATTTTTTAGTGAAATTACGACAAAATTATACACCATTAACCATAATTTTCACAAAATGTGAAAAATGAAAATTTGTCACTAATAGAGATGCTTTTTTGTCGCGGTGCGCTCTATGCAAAAGAATGATTCCCCAAAACAATAATAATGTAGTACAGTGGGAACCAAGATATCAATCCAAGGAAGTAGAAAATGTATGAATGAGAAATGAGTGATTCAATGGGGAATGAATGTATGAAATGTAACCTAAAAATCAAAATAAAACTAAAATGAACCTAAGAGGGGTTAAATTCTATATGATATGAAATGAAATGGAAAACAGAATGCAGACCAGAATCAAATATGCAAAACAGTACAGTTTCCACAAGAATTAACCAAAACAACACTACTAGAAAAATGCAAATTTACATCGGTTAAAATAGGTTATTTACATCGGTTCTGGAACCGATGTAAATAAAGCCGATGTAAATGTGGGCAGCAAATTTACATTGGTTCAAAAGTAACCGATGTAAATGTGAGAGCAAATTTACATCGGTTGTTTAAATAACCAATGTAAATTTGCTTCTATCAAATAAGAAAAAAAGCTACGAACACAAATACTAAAATCTGGAAGCAGACAAAATCAGTGGAATGCAACTGAGCAAGATCACCCATAGCCTTCATCCTCTTGTGCAACTCCAAATCTTCCCGGAACCAAATATTGTAACTCAGTATCTTAAACGAACAAAAAGCTTTCCCCGAGTCCACATTCTCTGCAACTTACAATAAATTTGCTTAAGGTACAAAATCAAACATACAAAATCAAACAATGCTTAAATATGTACTCACTCATAACCCTTTTTGGAACCCTCGAGTAGTCATGTGGAAGAAACAAACGAAAAGAAAGGAGAAAGGCTTGCTGTTGCCAAGGCCTATTCCTCGACCTGCCATGTAAACCCATATCCCATGGAAGATATCAACATATTAACCTAAAACAACAGAAATAATTCATAATGTTATTTACATTCAATTTTGAGGGAAAGTAAATGTATTGAAGGTGGAAGATAGGGTTTAATGGAGGCGGAAGAGGAAGAGACTCACTTTGTTCGCCGCGGCCTGAGAGACAACAGAGAGGCCCTGAGAGACAACAGAGAGGCGCCTTGAGAGACAACAGAGAGGCGCCCTGAGAGACAACAGAGAGACGCCCTAAGAGACAACAGAGAGGACGAATGTGAAATGAGAGGCTCAGTGCAGGTTTTGAGTTAAAGATATGAAACACATTTACATCGGTTATTTGAAGAACCGATGTAAATATGCACATATTGGTTATTTTACAACCGATGTAAATATGTTCAAATTTACATCGGTAAGAACCGATGTAAATGTGCTTTCACCTTGTTTTTTATTTACAAAAATGCCACCGCGTTTATATTTACATCGATTTTCCTTAAAACCGATGTAAATTTGACGATGTAAAATGATCATTTTGTAGTAGTGCAAAGATCAACACAAGGCAAAATAAGGTGTTCTCGGCCAAGTATAATAAAATGGATGAATGTATGCACCAACAATGGTCCAATATGAATCAAATGATATATGGATGTAGTGGTAAAAATATTGGTGCAGGAAATATGGATAGAGATATGAGATGACCGAGAATCACACTAAAAATGGCTAAGTTAGAGCATTTACCTTGGTCAAAAATTGAAGATGGTGAAAACTATGAAACGACTGCACAAAATGTTAGTAAACAACAAAAAAAAACACTTTTTACAAAGACAAGGTTAGTAAAATATGTACAGAAAACAAAGTTGGTCGAGAGTAAAAAATCTGGCTAGGTTTTGGTGCACCAAATGCACCACTCTCAGTCAACTATCAAAATATTTTTGATTTTCAAAATTCTGGATGGACAAGATGTGTTCAAATGGATGAAAGAATGAACCTGTGAAATTCTTGGTCAAGCAAAAATGACAATGGTCAAGTCAAAATGCAAAATTACTCCCTGACCGCACCAAAACTAGCCAAAAACGAGCCAGAAATGGGGTGTCTCGGTCAAGTCATAGTTCTGGACATTTTTGCTCGGTCAAGACTTCTAGGGTGGCTTGAAAATATGGGGTTGGTCGAGGAAAATGTGGTTATTTTTGTGTTTTGGGATTTCTAAATGGGAGATGGCTCAATGGAGGGTGTTTTGGTGCGTTTTTGGCTAAAAACTGACCTAGAAAATGACTAAGCTGGTTCAGACCCAAAAATAGTGGCAAATGAAAGGTATGAATATATGAATGAATGCACCAAAGTTTGTTTTTGATTTTTCTAATTTTTCAGGGGGGTTTTGTGGAATTAAAGTGAAGAACAATGAATGAAAATGGACCTAAGACTAACCTAAACTAATGCAGAATTAAAAACAGTGGCAAAGCTCATAAATCTACACTAGAAAAGCATTTAAAGAAAGCATTAATCTACCCTAGCGTGACAAAAGCATGTAAATCACTACACTACTATGTGCATGAAATTTAAAGAAAGCATGAATTCAAATAAAGGAAAGTGACTTCGGTGCTCAAGCCAATCCTAAGATTTGTGATTCTTGACATTGTGAAAGATTATCAACCGATTAAACCTTCACCATAATCTGCACAGAATGCCTTTCTAGCTTAAACCTCCAACTAGTAAGTCTCCACTAGATAAACCAAGTCAAGAATACAAAGCAAGGCATTGTGTAGCAAGCGTCATCAATTTTCCCAATTTTCATTCGGTAAATTCTAACCTAAAGCATCAAATTCTTAAAGAAAGCATGTAAAAGTGAAGATGCAAAGAACACAGAACAGATCAAACACAAGAGGATATATGGAAGAAAGAAACAGAATCACATACAAAAGTGAAGAAACAATGGTGCGCAAGAGAGAAGAGAGTGAAAGCCATGGATGCGTGAAGAGAGAAGAGAGAGAATTCGAATAGCTCAGCATTAGATCTGAATGTAAACTTCACAACTTATGTTTTAGATCTGAGTTTTTACAATATATACTCTAGTATAACTTAATTACAATAGAAACGAATGTACACAATCAAAGTTACATAGAGTTTGAAATGTTTTGGCGCGCAAGCACACGTGGAATGCATTTCAGCTGACTTAAAACGCACACGACTTCTTCGTTTTAGCTCCAAATGTGACGATTCAAAAGCCACTAGGAAGCTCTGTAAGTTGACTTTAAACCGCCACTGTTCCCACTTGAATTGGCGTTGTGGCGCGCTTTCCATAAATAAAACACTAAGACACGTTCACTGGGCCAATCCGGCCTGGTGAACCCCACTTCATAAGTTTATATAAATTTCAATTTAGGTCCAAATTAAATGAAATCAGCGCCCAATTAAGGCCCTTTAAGTTAGATAAATAACCCAACAAGTTTCACTCAATTCAGAGATCAATCGAATCCTGGAGCCTAATTTAAGTGCATGATACTCGCGAGACGCGTGAGCTTGTGCTTCAGCTGCACATGGGCTAACTTCAAACGCGTGTGGAATCTTCAATTCTTGTCCAAATTGCACGCTTCAAATTTTGGCTTAAAGCTCTACGTGTATACTTTAATCGGCAACCAGAATCAATAAATTTGGATCTCTGTAGAAATTACAATAAATCAAACAGTAAACCATGTCAGTTTTGGATTAGTACAAAATAATGCTTAATTTACTGTTTTTATGCACAATTTAGTGTTAAGGCCTCAAATGGTCTAATATTTCAAATAACACTTAATTTATCATTATTAACAACTTATAAACATTAACAAAACATAATTAGATAAATAAAATAGGATAAATATTTGACTCATCAGTCACTTCCAAGTTACTTTGAAGTTTCTTTATAGATGCATGTTGTTCAATATTTTAGCAACTTTAAAACACAGTATTCTACACTTGACATCTCATTTTTGTTGAACCATGTTCAAAATTTGTATTAACCATTTTTTAGTAAATTAACCACAAATTTATACACCATTAACCATGATTTTCATAAAATGTGAGAAAGGAAAATTTGTCACCTTCAAGTCACTATAAAGTTTCTTTATAGATGTAAAAAAATTACATTCAATGTTTTAACAATGGTAAAAAATAGTATTCCACACTTGCCATATAATTTTCCTTGAACCATGTTCATAATTCTCATTGACCATTTTTTAGTGAAATTAAGGACAAAGTTATACACCATTAACCATGATTTTCTCACAATGTGAAAAATGAAAATTTGCCACTTCCAAATAACTATGAAGTTTCCTTATAGATGCAAAAGAATACATTCAATGTTTTAATAACTGTAAAAAACATACTATTCCACACTTGTCATCTCATTTTCCTTGAACTATGTTCACAATTCTCATTAATAATTTTTTTAGCCAAATTAACCACAAATGTATACACCATTAACCATACTTTTCAAAGAATGTGAAAAATCAAAATTTGACTCTTCCAGCTCAATATGAAGTTTTCTTATAGACGCAAAAAGAATAAATTCAATGTTTTAACTATAAAAAATATTATTCCACATTTGTCATCTCATTTCCTTAAATCATGTTCACAATTCTTATTAACCATTTTTTAGTGAAATTAACCACAAAGTTATACACCATTAACCATGATTTTCACTGAATGTGAAAAATTTACCATTTGTCACTTCCAAGTCACTATGAAGTTTCCTTATAGACGTAAAAGAATATATTCAATGTTTTAACAACTGAAAAAAAAAACACTATTTCACAATTGTCATTTGATTTTCCTTGAACTATGTTCACAATTCTCATTAACCATTTTTGAGTGAAATTAACTAGGGGTGTTCAAAACCGAACTCATCCAAAAAAATAACCGAAAATCGATCCAAAAAACTGAAAACCAATTAAAACCGCAAACTTTTGGATCATTTTGGATTTTTTTTTTCTAAAACCGCGCAGCTTTGTTCGGATTGTAGTTTAACATTTCAGAACTGATCCAAACCAAACCAAACCACAATACTTTATTAAAATATAATTATATTTTTAATTTTACTTTAAAGAAAAAATCTAACATTTCTTATTACAACTTTCGTTTTAAGATCTATTTTCTTGAGAAATCTTATTACTATGATTTCGCTATCACATCATCAACCTTTATTCCAATTCATCTTCACCACCATATTCTCACCTCCTATTTAAATCATTACACATTCTCACCTTCTATTTAAATCATTATTTTCATTCCAAGTGATATGATTTTCTTAATTTGATTTACTTTTTATTTACTCCTATTTTATATTTCATTTAATTTCGTACTTATTATTTGTCTTATTATGTATTTCAATATTCACTAGATAAATATTTTATTATTTTTCTGTTTTGATTTGGAATTAAGTTCATTTCAATTAATTTTATTTTTATTAAGTTTATTTTTTTATTTTTTATATTTTTACAGAGTTGAGATTTTTTCTTTATAGTAGTTCATCTAGGTCTCTAAATGAATCAAATTTTATTAATGAACGAGTAGTGAGAGATATAAGAGTTTTAGTATTCTATCTTACAATATATGATTCAATTTTTAATAATATTGAAAATTTAAGTAATGAAATAATAACTTTAAAATTTTTTAAACTATTAAAATTATTTGATTGACACTCATTCTTATATAATATTATTATTCTCGGTTTGCAATCTTTTATTTTTTTTCCTACTAGAACAATTCATAAACTAATGTTATATATACTTATATAACATTTAGTAATGGTTATGGTTTTAATAATTTATTATTCAGTCTATTTTTTAATTTCTAAGTACCATATTTACCATAATTATATTTTAATTTTAAAAACAAAAATAAGTTCACCTTTAGTAAAAAATAAAATAAAATAAAAAATTCAAAATCGCAAAAACCGATTCAAACCAAACTGCTAAAATTGGTTTGGATTGGTTTCAGATTTTTTTTCTGTTCTAAACCGAACTGCGTAAAATTTTTGTATTTGGTTTGGATGTATTTTTAGTAAAAAACTGAACCAAACTGCACCGCGAACAGCCCTAAAATTAACCATAAATTTATATACCATTAACTAATTGTGAACATAATTAACTGCAAAGTTGTACACAATTAACCATGGTTTTAAAAGAATATGCAAAATCAAAATTTACTATTGCGAACTCACTACGACATTTCCTTATAAATGATAACAACTATATTCAATGTTTAGCATCTCATCTTTGTTTGCACCACCTCTCATCTTTAACTCCTATTACATTATCCCTACATCTACTGCCTCCCAACTGATGAACCTCTCCAAACCTGACATTTGCTCTCGTGCAAAATATACAATCATAATAGTTAAACATACACAACACAGTAAAATAGGGTAAGATAGTGAAATAAAATAACATGTAAGAATTTATAAACTATACAAGATATTCAATACAAGCATGTCAAAGTGTAAGGTCCTACCTAAGACTTTACAAATATTAATTTCACACTCAAACCCAAGATTGACGCCTTCCAGAAAATTGTATGGATCTCAAACATCTGAAGCTAGCACCTGATGTATTCGGACCTTGGGTCTTCATTACAATCAACTAATTGAGTCTGTTTCACCTCAACGCCATTCGTACGCTATTCATAGCTAACACCACATCAGGGTAGTCTCATCTAATTGCCTTTTTAGAGTAGTTGACTGATAAACAAAGATTTAGTCGTGTTTCTTGCCTAAAATACTTGAATTTTCCCTAATATAGTATAGGGTTAACCAAGGTGTCAAATCCTAGGAGTAGTGAAAATGTAGGCACTCAATCTAGTTGTTAATGAATGAAATGTAATGCAAAATTTGGAAAATTATGATTTTGAATTTAATCTGTAGAATATTGTATTATGTAGTGACTATTATGCAAACAAAATGAAAATGCAATGATTTAGTGATGAATGATGGAAATGGATAACGATCTAGGATCTGGAAATGTATGCAGAATTAGAATCTAAGTTGATGGAGAGTAAAATGTTATGCTATAAACATGATAAATGAATGCAATAACTATTGTTTTGGTTTTCTACAGAATAGATGGAAGTAAATCAGATGAATGGATGGATGAGTATGAAGAATTATGAAGGGATATGAGTGATTATAATTTCTGCTTTCTTTTCTTCTTGGTTTGATGTAATGAATAGTTCTATGCAGTGGATACTATGAAGTGATGTATGATTACAATGAATACTGAAATGAATGAATGAATGACTGACCGAATGAATTGTGGTTTTGGTTTTTCAAGTGAAATGCAAAATGGTTTACTAGATGAATGAATAGTAGATGGAATGAAATTAGCTAGGGGGATGATGCAGATGTTTGATAGGGTTTAGGTGGTGAGTGCACATTAATTTATGTAGTGAATTAATATAGTGTTATGTAGTGGTGTTTTTATTTATTTCGATGCAAGATTTTTTTTTGGGGGGTTGGGGGTTTATGGTTGCAAAAATTTGAATTGAAATACAAATCCTAAAGCAATTGTAATCTGGGAATGCAATATGAAAATTTAAAGGCTAAAAGACAATGTAGAATGATGCATAAGCATGTACAGAATGAATTTGAGATTAGGTTTATAACAATGCAGAGTGTAAATGTAGAGTGTAAATGCAGGTTTAGAATGAAATGTTGTAGTTAAATTGTTTGAAATGCAATTTACATGGAATCCTAAGCTATCATGTAGTTTTGAAATCCAAAAGAAACTAAAATGATGCAGTGACTAGTGTGGTATGGTGGTTGTTATGAAGATGTCACTGATAAAATGAGTAGGATGAATCTGGATGTAGATGCAATGTTATGATGCAAAATCAGGGGGGTTTTGAATTTTCAAAGTTGTAAATTGAAATTAAAATCAATGTGAGAATATAACTAAACTACCGAAAAACTGTAATTTGGATGTGAAATTGAAATAATGCAGAAAAACAATATTTAATAGCTGAATTCAAGAACTGGAACCACAACTGGGCAAAGAAACTACACCAGAGAAATTAAATCCTAAACTAATTGAGCATAGTAGCAATGTAGAAATGAATTCAATTTTGAAAAATCTTGACCAAAACAAAAATTGACCAAAAGATGAACTAACCAAGCCAGAACAATGCTAGACCTAAAAACTAGAAAACTGAATTACCTTGTGACTGAAGTAATACATTGCAGAATTGAAATTTAAAGTGCAATTGAATTAAAACTACCTATAACAGTGAATTAAAATCCAGTAAACTATCTAAATGGAATCCTAAGAATTGAAACTAACTTAGAGGTGCTGGATTAGCTTGAAACTTCAAAGCTAGAGTGTCTTATGCAAATTTCTCAACATACACTCTCTTGAAAGACATCCAAGTGCCTTGTACTTTCAAGGAAACACCAAGGAATCCTCCCTCACTGATTCTGAATCCAAGGGACTCCAAGAAACCACTAAATTGAAGAGTAAAGATTCAAAAACGCATGAATTAAAGTGCAAGGAATTAAAATTGCGAAAATGAAATGAAAAATCCAAGATCCACATTGGAACATACTTTGCTCAAGCCACTATTGATTATTATCAATCTCTCTATTAAAAAATTAAATTGAATCAATCAAGCAAGTGCATCATCAGTGTGAATAATCACAGCTTTGCCTCCACTCTACAATGAGAAGTAAAAGTACAAAGTAAACCTAAGAGAGGTGACAACTCCAAGCATTGTGAGTCAATAGTATTTTCAGTGTTGATTTTGAATTGAATGTAAAGATTAAAACATGAATTGAATTAAAAGAAAGCAAAAGAAAGATGAGAAGTGGCAGAAGAACACACAAGAACTAAGAAGAAAGAACTTCATTGCAAGAAAAGAACAAGAACTCTACAAGAATGCTAACCGATTTAACTAACTTGCAAGAAACCATGTGCTGAAATCATAAGTGCTCTAAATGCAATGTAATGTTTGCCAAATATATCTAATTACAAGGCTAAATGTTATATTTATAATACAGAAATGATAAACTTAATGGATGGGCCCTGGATCACTTGAAGCAGTCCATAACTTGAGAGACACTCTTCCTGAACTGCAACTACAGTTAACTTCACTTTGAACACATGCCAAAAATCTAATTTAGCTCTAAATCGTGCAGTTCAACTTTCAAGTGAAAGCTTATTAAGCCTATTTTCCAATGCAATCGGAATCACGATTTTTGAATGCCTGTAGACAAAAATATAAATAAAACAGTAGACCTTCCTCAAGTTGTAGTACAAAATAAATACTGTATTTATATTGTATTTTAATACGATTTTAATCTTAACTTCTAAATTCCTAAAAATTTGTTTCTAGCTTAATTAAGTTAATTTAAGATATTATAAACATGTTAGGACCTATGTTAGTATTTATTTACAAGCAAAAATAAAGTTATATCAAATACCCCACACTTAAAAATTTGCACCCTTGGGCAAAGATGAACTATGCAGTACAATAGATAAATTCTAGCGCCCTTGTGATGAGCTTGTGAAAACACCATCCTTTCTTCATGCAACTTAAGTCAATACAATTCAGAATGCAATTCTCTCTTTTATTTAGAAACAACTTACATAATTTAAACATGAATGATTCCAATTCAATGGAGAATCCTCATTTGGGTAGGTGTTTCTCTCTTTGCTCTTTTTATGCTTGTAAGGTACTATTTTTTCACTCAGGCATTCCAAAATGAAAATTGTTACCATAGGCTTGAGTAAATTCTAATTTCAATTTTCTTAATTACCATGCATCCCAAGAATCAAGAGGATTTTATAATTAGCTTGTAATATGGTCAAGGTTGTTTGGATATGATAAACAAAAGGGAATGTAGGGCTTAGATACAAACTTTGACAAAAGAAGCTTGAACTTTTAAATACTTTATAAGTGGGGGAACTCTTCAAACATGGATTTCTTTAATTTTCATTTTGCATTTGGCATTTAACTTATCATTTTGCAGACTTTCTTTGTGCTACTTTCATTCTTTTTCTTTTGATTTTCACTTTGCCAGTGTTTGCTGGTTTAGCCATTCCTTAATCTGTTTTTGGATTTAAATACCCCACACTTGAGCTTTGCTCAATTCATAACATAAATAAGAACTTCTTTCTTGTCAAAATTTAGGGTGAGCTTGGTTTTTCTGGTCTTTGGCTTATAATGTAAGGGTTAATAACCAAGAAAAGGATAAATATGGCTTAAGGGGGTGACCAGTGAGAATATTGTGAAGGGTAGGCTTTATTTGGTTAGTGGTTGAAACAAAGATGGCCTGAATAATTTTTATGAGATGCATATAATTAAGATAATTTACTCAAAGAATAAAATCAAGTTCTGAAACAATTTAACATTAGGAATGAATCACACAACGAGGGAATAAATAGCTCAAATCTCACAGGTTTAAATGTTTCTCCTTAAGATGGATTCAATCATGCTTTATCTCATGGAAGTATCTCTAATTTCATAAATCATCACATCATGAGGCATCAATTTTAAATAGACATTAAAATGGATGTTTTATAAATAGAGTTTTGCAGCTCAATCTTAGAAGAACTTTTACAAATTGGTGTTGGATATAATAACTATAATGCATATTTTTAACTCTGTACCAGGGTTAGCAATTGCGAAATCTGATTAAATCAATCAATCCTCATCCAAACCAGAGGCAATATCTTGTAATTTGGATTTTAGAAGCCCCCTAAATACCCCAAACTTGAAAGACACATTTTTCTCAATGTAAGCACAAGAGAGTAGGAAATAATTACCTAGACTACCTCTAGTTGCAGGGTGTAATAATGCTAATGCTGTAGAGCTAGATCAATCACATCAATAACATGGTTAAATTCATTAGATACAGGTTGGTTTTCATGAAATATTTTAAGTTGGTGGCCATTAACTTTAGACACAATTCCAGTTTTTAAGTTACTAATCTCTACAACTCCATGTGAGATTACATTGGTTACAACATATGGACCATCCCACCTTGATTTTAACTTACCAGAAATCGGTTTGATTTTAGAGTTAAATAGAAGTACCTTTTAGCCTTTTTCAAATTTCTTTCTGCATATATTTTCATCATGAAATTTCCTTACCTTTTCCTTATAATCTCAGAGTTCTCATAGGCCTGCTGTCTTATTTCTTCTAATTCTTGTAGCTCAAATTTTCTCTATTGTCCAACCTCTTCCATGGATAAATTACAAGCCTTTACAATCCAATATGCTTTGTGTTCTATTTCCACTAGAAGATGGCAAGATTTACCATAAACAACTCTAAATGGAGACATGCCTAGTGGTATCCTATAAGTTGTTCTTTGAGCCCACAAAGCATCCTCTAGTTGGCTGCTCTAGTCCTTCCTATTGGGCTGCACCATCTTCTGTAGCAAGTGCTTCACTTCTCTATTAAATAACTCTACTTTGCCATTGTTTGTGGGTGATAGGCAGTTGATACTTTATGTGTTACTCCATATTTTAAAAACAATGTAGCCAATGTTATGTTGTATAAGTGGCTGCCCTAATCACTAATCATAGCTTTCAGAACTCCAAACCTACAAAATATGTTAGATTTCCAGCCCTTTGGCATTGCTCACAGCTCATTACATAGTTATGCGAATCTTTAAATATTGTAGGCTAGTAGAATCCACATTCCAGGACTCTCATTGTTGTCCTTTTTTAGCCTAGATGGCCTCTAGTAGGGGAACTGTGATACAATTCAAGTATGTGGTTGTTGTCTTCATAAGTTACACACTTCCTTATCACTTGATCACTACAGAACTTCCATAAATAAGGATCCTCCCATACATAATGCTTGGCATCTTATTTAAGCTTGTTAATATAGTTCCTATCTGCATCAAGTGGTAAAACTACAGTGGCTACATAATTAGCAACGTCAGCAAACCATGGTGCAATATTTAATTCATATAGACATTCATTAGGGAAAGTTTCATTACTTTTAATAGTTACATCATCATATTTTACCCTGCTCAAGTGGTCAGCCACTTGATTATTCATACCAGCTCTATCTTTAATTTCAATTTCAAATTCTTGTAGCAAGAGAATCCATCTAATTAATCTAGGCTTTGCATCATGTTTCTTCAATAAGTATTTAATTACAGCATGGTTAGTATAGATAGTGATTCTAGTGCGTAATAGATATGATCTAAACTTATCCAAAGCAAAGACAATGGCTAACAACTCTTTTTTAGTGGTTGTATAATTAATCTATGCAGAATCAAGTGTCCTAGATGCATAAGCTATTACATGAGATAATTTATTAATTCTTTGAGACAATACTACACCTAGAGCAAAATCAGAAGCATCACACATTAGCTCAAAGGGTGCAGTCTAGTTTGGAGGCTGCATAATTGGTGTAGTAGTTAACTTCATTTTTAAGTTATCAAAAGCTGTTTTGCAGGCATCATTAAATACAAATTTTTCATCCTTTTGCAATAGTTTAGAAAGGGGAGAAGCTATTTTACTAAAATCCTTAATAAATCTCCTATAAAAACCAATATGGCCAAGAAAAGACCTTACCTCTTTCATTGTTTCCGGATAATTTAGTGCTGAAATTACCTCCACCTTGTTTCTATCCACCTCAATTCCTTTCTCTAAAATTAGATGGCCTAAAACTATTCCTTCCTTTAACATAAAATGACATTTCTCAAAATTAAGAACTAAGTAAGTTTCGACACATCTATGCAGCACCTTGGATAAATTATTCAAACAAGAATCATAAGTAGAATAAAAAACAGTGAAATCATCCATATATACTTTTATACAATTTTCAATTAAATCACTAAATATACTCATCATACATCTTTGAAATGTGACTGGTGCATTACATAGCTCAAATGACATTCTAGAGTAAGCAAAAGTGCCAAATGAACAAGTGAAAGTGGTTTTATGTTGGTCCTCGGGTGCTATGTGTATTTGAATATATCTAGAAAAACTATCTAAAAAATAATAATGTGACTTTGCAAGTCTCTCAAGCATTTGATCAATGAAAGGAAGTGGGAAGTGATCTTTGCGAGTTGCTTGATTTAGCTTTCTGTAGTCAATGCAGACCCTCCACTTGTTAGTCACTCTAGCTTGCAGAATTTCTTTGTTCTTGGTTTCTATGATGGTAGTTCCAAACTTCTTGGGCACCACTTGGACTGGAGAAACCATTCACTATCCGAGATTGGATAAATTATCCCAGCCTTAAGTAATTTAGATACCTCCTTTTTTAACTTCATCAGCTATGGTTGGGTTAACTCTCCTTTGAGACTGTCTTGTGGGCTTGATGTTAGCTTCCAATAATATCCTATGCATACATACAGTGGGCTGATCCCTAGAATGTCCTCTAAACTCCAACCAATAACTTTCTGATTTTCTCTCAATATTTCAATTTCTTTACCTTCTTTTGTCATGGAAAATGTACTAGAGATGTGATTTAAACCTTTGTCCTGTTGGTTTTCTCAAACAATTTTCAAATCCCCTTTATGTAGCAGTAGGGAGACCTTGAGTGTCAAATCCAAGGAGCAAGTTGGGAGGTTTGGTTGATTCTCTTTATGGATGCAAATGGAATGCTAGCGAGGATAAAAAGTGTGAATGTTATGTTACTGTTCTAGTGATTTAATGAATGTTTATGAGGCTGTGTGTTTGAAGCATTTTGATTTTTAAACTATGATGATGAGTTGATGCCAATAGTGGATGGATTAATCTTTTATGAATGGGAATAGATTTGAATAGTGCAGGTTTTTAATGAATGGAATGATGCAGAATATATGATACTATTTCTAATGGTGGATGATTGGTGTATGAAAGAAGTAGGATATAAAGAGGGGGGTTTTTAATCTGGAACTGCAATGCTAACTTGAATTGAAAATGCAGGATGCCTGGCTAGCTACTGTGCCAGGTTGAACAAGCTATTGTACTATGCTGGATGATGCAGATTTGAGTGATGCACTAAGTTGTTAATGATGCAATAAAACGAATCTAAATGCAAAAGGCTAAAACTGGAATTGAATTATGCTACTATGATGCAATGCAAGATTCTAAAATCAATAGATTGAAATTATGTGATGTAATGAATGAACTAATGCGAACTGCAGGATGTAAAATGAATTACACAGAATGATGTTTATGCAATTGAATGGCAGTTGTAATACTGGAACAGATTTAAAATTGAAATAGGGGTGAAATTGTGGTCCAATGCAAAGTGAATGACTCTATTATGCAGAATGAACAGTAACAAATATTTTCAAATGTTATTCATCTCACGAAGTTGAATTTGAATGTAATGTAATTAATATGATGAGTTGATGAAGCTGTTTTGAAGTCTTAATGATTATACCAGCTAAGATGTCAATGTAGATTTTGGTGAAATGCTAATCAAACTGAATTTGGATGAAATGAATTAACAAGATGAACAGTGCAGTGGTAAAAATCTCAAGGCAGTGCAGAAATTGAACTATATTTTTGATGATTTCTGATTTTATTATGAATGAAGGGAAAACAGATTCGGTTATGAATCCAAGAACTAGATGTATGAAAGACTGTTCGTCAGATAATCTCCAAAAAGATTCCCTCAACAATATAAGATGTAGCACAGGGAACCAGAGTATCAATCCTGGGAAGTAGAGAGAATAGGTGATGAGATGTGAATGATTCAAATGAGGGAAATGTATGAAATGCAACCTAAAATCAAAATAAAATTAAAAATGAACCTAGAAAGGGGTTAAAATACTAAATGCAATGCAATGGAATGGATACAAAATGCAGAATGCAAAAATAGTACAGAACCTACCAAACTGACCACAAGTGAATAGTGAAACAAGGCTAAAATGGTGCTCTCGGTCAACTATGATTTAATGGATGAATGTGTGCCAACAATGGTCCAATATGGTTTTAATGGTATGAGAATATAGTGGTAAAAATATTGGTGCAGAAAATATGGATGGAAATGCAAGATGGCCGAGAATCACACAAACATGGCTAAGTTTGATGCACTAACCTTGGTCCAAAAATGAAAGTGGTCAAATAGATGAAGTAGCTGCACAAAATGTTAGTAAACAACAAAATATGGATATTTTACAAAGGCATGGCTAGCAAAATATGTACAGAAAGTGATGTTGGCCGAGAGTAAAAAATCTGGCTAAGTTTTGGTGCACCAAATGCACCACTCTCAGTCAATAGTGAAAATATTTTTGATTTTTTAAAATTCTGGGTGGACAGAATGGTTCAAATGGATGAAAGATAGATTCTGTAAAATTCTTGGTCGAGCAAAAGTGACAATGGCTAAGTCAAAATTCAAAATCCGTGCCTGACCGATCCAAAACTAGCCAAAACTAGCCAAAAATGAGGTGCTCTCGGTCAGAGCTCAAACCAGTGAGTTTTGCTCGGTCAAGAATGAAATGGCATGCATAAAATGGGTGGTTGGCCGAGGGAAATTCAATTATTTTTGGGTTTTGAGGTTTCTAAATGGGAGATGGCTAAATGGAGGGTATGTTGGTGCGTTTTGGCTCAAAACTAGCTAAGTTTTTGGCTAACTCTGGACCAGTTTCAAATCAGTGGCAAATGGCAGATATGATTAAATGAATGAATGCACCAATGTATATTTTTTATTTTTACAATTTTTCAAGGGGGTTTTTGGTGAATAAAGTGCTATGAAATGGATGAAAATCACCTAAAACTACACTAGAATAATGCATGAAATGGTAAATGTGGCAAGGCATTTAAATCCTAATCTAACAAAGCAATACAAATCTATATCTAAGGAAAATAGTAAGCTATTCTATGGTTTAAAGCATGTAAAATCAAAGCATGTAAATGAAAGCAAGTAAAGAAAGCGTCAAAGTTATTTCATGGAAACGCACACTTGGCTCAAGCACAACCTTAGCATTTGAGTTATCTCAACATTGTGAAAACCTAATTTCAGAAATCAAGAATTCACCATAACTATTTGCAAGCTTCAACGATGCCTTACCATAATTTCCACAAGCTAAACAAAGTCAAGGCTCAAAATGTAAGCATTGTGAGCTATTGGTGGCTTTTCCAAGAAATTTCTTCGGTTAAATCTATCCTAAAGCATGCAAGAACTTAAAGAAAGCAAGTAAAAGATGGAGAAGAGCATATCACAGATCAAACGCAAGAAGAACCATGAAGAAATGGAGCGAAAAACATACACACATGAGAGAACAAGTGGCGCGCGCAAGATAAAGAAGATGAAGAAATGGGAGCCATGAACGCACACGAAGTTGAGAGAAAACGAAGCTCTTGCATTAGATCTGAACTTATGATTCAACTACATACAATTTACACTAAGTTTTTACATTATATACTCCTACACAACTTATTACAATAGTCTTGGTTGTAGACAACCAAATTACATAGAAGTGGAAGTGAAGTGGACGCGCCAGCTCATAACTCAAGTGCTTCAGTCAACTTTAAATGCACATATCTTCGTCGTTTCAGCTCCAAATGCGACGCTTCAAAGTCTCAGTTCAAGCTTTGCATCTTAAATTTGAAAAGCCACCGTTCTTTCTTGATTTGGAGAACTGGCGAATTTTCTATAATTTAATCACTGTGGGTTGATCCTGGGCTAATCCGGCTTGGTGAACCCCACTTCATAAGCTTATGGAAAATTCAGATTAAATCCAAATTAAGTGATTCCAGGGCTCAATTAAATCCCATTAAGTTAGCTAAATAGAGGATACAATTTCGTCCAAATTAGAGATCATTTGAGTTCTGGAGCATCATTTTGGCGCTGGTGACTCAAGAGACACGAGAAATGCACATGCGCCAACTTCAAATCTGTGTGTAGACTTCATTTGAACTCCAAATCACACGCTTTAAAATGTGGCAGAAATCTGCACGTGTCTAGTTTAATATGCAACCGGAATCAAGAATTTTGGATCTCTGTAGAAATTACAATAAATAAAACAGTGGACAATGTCAGTTTCCAAATACAACAAAACAATGCTTAATTTACTGTATTTATGCACTTTTCTGTGTTAAGGACTAAAATGGTCCAATAACTCAAATAAGGCTTAATTTATCCTTGTCAACACATTATAAACATTAACATAATATTATTAGGCACTTAATTTATGATAAGAATCAGTCACATCAATGTAAAACTAAGGTTTGAATTGTCTTCAATCTATGATGTAATGTAAAGCCTAAGTGATCAATTGAACTATTTATTTTGTAGAATTGAAACTTAGAAGATGAATGCAACTATGCACAAAACTCGAAATGAATAAAAAAATGCAGTATATTGGAATTATTTTTGCAATGAAACCAGATTCTATTACTATAAGGATTCTAATTAGTTAATGCATGTAGAATTGGAATTGAATTGATATTGGATTTCAAAACGTAATCGCAGTGTAGAATTAAAGCTAATCTTGAATGAGAAACAAAACTAAACTATGAAATAGAGCTAAGATAAAGGTTGTGCTATGAACATGAAACTGAATTAAAAGCAGAATTGAAATGTAACGTGTACTGTAAGTAAACTATAACCTAGAGCTAAAATGGATCTAACACTATTGCTCAAGAACAGTAAACCTTCCTACTTTATGGATTAAAATGAAGAAAGTGTAAAATTGAATTAAACTATAAAAGATCACTCTAACCAAGGGTTTTAAGGAACAAGAATGAAATCAAACAATGATGAATCTTGTAGAGATCTTGAAACTAGTTTTTATACCATTAAAAGACATTCAATTGTTCCAAGAACTCACAAAGACCTCAAGAGATTGTCCTTCAATGATCCAATTCTTTAAAACTTCTAGAAACCGAGAAACTAAAGGACTAGCCAGCTTCAAATCACAAGAACTATTACTATGGGAAAAGAAACTAAACAAGATTACGTGAAGACATCGAGTTGTGGTGGAAGCGCGTAAAGTAAACCATTGAAAGTGGAAAGATTTAAGAAATGCATGTGATGAAAGAAGAGATGAAGAAGGAATGAGAGAGAAAAAGCTACAGAAAACTTACTTGTATTATGCTAAAAACTTGGAAACAAAGGTATCTTTGAACATGAAGAAAGCTAACTACAACGAACTGTGAAAGCATTGCAACTGAAAACTGTAAACCCGAAAATTGTAAACAACTATGCTTGATTTCTATTGCAAAATCTCTCTGCCTATTACACAAAAGTTAAGTCTATTTATACATTACAAAAACTCAGCTTAATGGATGGGCCCTTGCACGAACTGGCCCAGATTTCCTTCCGTCACGTTTTCCTTGCTGGCGGCTCCATGTGGGTGCACATGGGTTAATTTAAAACATGCGCAGTTTGCTCATTTCTTCACCAAATTAAACGATTCAAGTTTCCTAGTGAAGATACATGAGTCTACTTTCAATTAAGACTTATTTTGCGATTTTAGGGGCTTGGACGAGTTTGGTGGGCTTCAATCACTGAGACAGGTTTATCACGTGTACCAACTAGTGTCAGCTACTGTTGAGCCCGCTTAAATGTCTTACCATAAATTTAATTCTAATCCAAATTATATGAATCGAGATCCAAATTATATTGATTTCATGATTTTAGGGACATTGGTGCGTTCTGGAGATTCTCTTCTTCAAGATTAACTTTCCTGGACTTGCGAACTATTGTTGACCTGACTTGGTTGACTGTGAAAAATCCATTTCTAAACCAAATTGCACGATTCCAGCTTCTATGAAAAGCTTCATGTGTCTATTTTAATCTGCATCAAGAATCACGATTTTAGGAGTTTTGTAGCAAAAGATATAAGCAAAACAGCCAGTGAACGTCAAGTTGTAAATTTGCTAAAAATATAATAATTTTATACTATTTTATAAGAGAATTAATCTAAGCTTTGTATTTCTTGCAGAATATATTTTACGACTTAATTTAGCTATTTTATTCTATTAGGAATACTTAAACATAATTATTAGCTAGATAAAATATGTTAAAATAAAGTCTCATCAAGATGATTACTGGTTTGTGCAGCTCTTCATCCAGAAATACATACTTCAAATGAGTAGGCAAGGGCTTCAATTCCAGCTCAGCCTCCTGCTGCTATTGTTTACAGATTTTCAAATTTTCTTCTTTTTCTTTTTATGAATTTTCTCCTTCTTGATCCTCCTCTTTTTGTAAATTTTCTGCAAAAAACAAGCCTAGTGATGTGTGTACAGTGAGGTTAGGAAAGAAATTTGCAAACTAGCCTAGATGGTCAAAAACAGTGTGCAAATAAAAGTCATCATGTATCAAGTTTTCAAATCCTAATTCTACTACTATACAGTCAGTTTTATCCACAAGATCTGGGGAGAACAGTGAATAATCATACAAAACAGAATGGTTCTCCATTGGATGTTTCATTGCAACAAAAATATTAAATGTTATCTTTTCTTCTCCAAACTCCATTGTGAGTACTCCAGCATGTACATCAATCTTAGTCTTTACTGTCATGAGGAAGGGCCTGCCCAATATGAGTGTGGCTTGGTTTATTCTCTTTTCCTCCTCCGTATCAATGATGTAAAAATCAGCAGGAGATAGTAGCTTGTTCACCTTCACCAACACATCTTCAAGGAGACCAAGTGGTTGCACAGTAGTGTTATTAGCTAGTTGAATCACCACATTGGTTGGCTTGAGGTTTCCTAGCTGAAACATTTTGTATAATGCAGTAGGCATCACATTGATTGAGGTACCAAGGTCTATTAAAGCATTTCCAGAGGTAAGATCACCTATGGTGTAAGGAATTGAGCAGGAGTCAGGGTCATTGCATTTTTGGGGCAAAGACAGCTGTGAAAGTGTGGAGATAGCTTTAAGATTAGCTCCTTTTAATCTCCTCTAGTATGTGCAGAGCTCTTTGAGGAATTTGGTATACTTGGGGTCTTGTTTCATTTCTTCCAATAGAGGAATATTAATTTTCACCTTCTTGAATATTAATTAGGTTCTAGAAACTATAATCAAGTGTAGACGGAATGCATTACTTGTTGAACAACATGATGGAAAGAAAATTTCATCAAAATTTTGTCTAATTTTGCCTAAAGAAACCGTAGAAGGAAAGAGGGTTAAACATTTGGAGTGGAGGATTACGGATGGTTTGGTGTAAATTTTTATTTTATTTATTTATTTTATTTATATACTGATTCTAATTAAAATTTGATCTTAATTATTTTTTATAATTTTAAGAATAGTTAATTTATAGTAAAAAAAAAAATTTAATATGAGTTGCCTTATTATTTTTAAAGAGAATAAAGATATTGAATATGGTTATACACACCATTTTATATCAAATATCTCATCATTTATTAAAATTTTTAAATCAAATAAAAATTATTTAAAATCATAGGATGATTGGTATAAATTTTTTATTTTATTTTACTTATTTTATTTTATATATATATATATATTTCAATTAAACTTAGTTTTAATTATTACTCAAAATTTTAGGAATAGATAAATATGTTATAAATTTTTTTTCCCTTTTATTTATATATTTATTCTTTTTTTTCTTTTCTTTCTCTATTTATATATATATATATCAATGTTTAAATAAAAAAAAGAATTTTAATAAAATATATTAATTCAAATAAATTTATATAATATAATTATTAATTAATATATAATTGATTTATAGTAAAAGTGATAAAGATATTAAATATGGTGATACGCACATTCTTATATTTGATATCTCATATTTTACTAAATTTTGAAAATAAATATAAAATTATATATTCATTTAATTATATATTTATACTACATCTTTTATATTAAATATATATATATATATATATATAACCATACACGATTATTATATTTTTTTTTAATATTTTTATATTTCCTTAATGTTTACTCAAATTATAAATTTATTAATAAATTTTTTTGTTTATTTTTTTTTAAAAAAGAGATTAATATCAGTTTTTAATGTGACTGTAAAGTTTACTCTTTCTGTTCATATTAGAAAGTTGTCTAAATATTTGTATAATCATATGCATTTTTTTATATTTAGTATTTATTATATTTAATATTTTTATATGACCTATATGTAAAATAATCATTTAAATATATGTATGGCTATACACATCGTCTTATATTTAACATTTAATAAAACTTTATTTGAATATAATAAATATATTTTGACCCTTTTTTGAAGTAAATTTACATAATAATTTGCAATATCGATGTATAGTTTACACTATTTCGATTCATTGTAAGATTAACACTACATTTCTTATTAATCACTAACACAACGCTTCTTATGAAGAACTACATAATCCTGATTTTTCATTCTAAATGGAAATACGTAGGAGGAAGGTTAACACACCTTGTCGGACCCAAATAAATATTATTTTAATATTTTTTTAATAATTTATAATTAATTTCGTATTATGTTATTTATTTAATTATAGGGAAAATAAGTATTTTGAAAATTATATTTATTTTGCACATTTAAGTAAAAGGTAACCGTCTTAGGGCAGATGTTGTAGGGTGTTGATACCTTCCCTATAAGTAATTGACTCTCGAATCTATCTTTTGTTTCGAAGATCAGTTTTGGTTTTTCCGTAATTTTTCATAATAAACTATGGTGGTGACTCCTCTCTTTTAAAAAAAGAAAAAAACTTTATCTTTTTTTTTTTTCATTCATCGATCCTATCATGATCCGGTTGCGACAAATGACGACTCCACTAGGGAAATTTTTTTTAGAGAGTCAAGCCTAATTAATTAAATGTGCAATGTATATATATATATATATTTATTTATTTATGTGTTTATTTTCCCTTTGTAATGTTTTGTGCATGTTCTTTTTTTCTTCCACTAGTTTATTGTCATGAATAATTATGTGATTGTATCATTGAACCTTAGGGTAGAGGACAAATGTTATATCTGTATGAGATTTTTTTTTGTTGTTTTGCAGGTGAGGGTTTATAGGAGATCTAAACACACAAAATATCCTAATTACTATTAACTATCAAGAATTTGTCCAAGATTTCTTGCAATTACCCATTTCCCACAATTTAGCCCCAAATTCAATAAGAATAACCTTCATGATTAGAAAAACTCACTTAATAGTAGAATTCAATGGTAAGAGTGGTTCCCCTATTGAAGATCTTCCTCTTGATATGTCCAAATTCTCAATTGAATGAAAAGTGAAGGGGGAATCTAAGAGGAAAGTTGAGAGGGTTTGGAAAATTGAGAGAACACAAGAAAGAATGAAGGAGAGTGTTAATATGAAATTTTAGAGACAAAATGAAAGAGTTTAGAAAATTTCACCTTAAATACTTCATTCCCCTTCCTTAACTAGTGGGCCTAAGGTCCACCCAAAAATACCCAATCCCAATATCAAAACATTACAGTAAAGTTATCACTAAATATTAAATTTAAATATAAAAATAAAACTAACATAATATATTTCAAAAATTAAAATTATATATTTTTAAAAATTAAAAGACATATTTCAAAAAAAAAATTATATATTTTTAAAAATTAAAAGACTAAGTTAAAGGGTAGGAACTAAATATAATTAAAAAAATACAGTAATAAAAGATATTATTAATAAAATAAAATTTACATCCTTATATTTAAATGTTTTTATTAGGTCTCCCCAATTTATAGACAAACACTTACGACACTATAAAACTTTTACTATCACTTTTTATTTCTTTCTTCTTATATTTTTCCTTGATTAAAATAACCTCATGACTGAAGATTGAATTCAATCATTAGAATTTAAGTTTTTGAAGAAAGGAAAAGAGAAGAAAATTTAAAGAAAATTCTCACTAGATATGAAGATATTACATGGATTATTTAAGTGTGAAGGTTCATTTCCAAGAATTTAAGAAAGGAGAAGAGATTAAGGAAAGTGCTAAAAACTTAAAGGAAAGTGGCACAAATAGTAAAGGAATTAATACAAACACATAAAGTGCATGAAAATAAAAAGAAGATAATAAATGTAAATAGATTGAAGGAGCATACGAGAAGGGGATGAGGAATGGTGTTAACACATCACCTATGATTGGAAGGACCCAAGATAAGTAGTGGTTGCTGCCAGTTGAACCAATGTTCAAGATGAGACACCAAAGAACCAAGAACACTCAACACACAAGTGCTAGAAAAACCTCTCAAATGTGATATGATCAAATTTGTTTACCAAGAACAAATGAGGTCCTATTTATAGGAAACTATGACCTATAAATGTACATGAAATGCAAGTAAAATTAAATGTAGAGAAGGGTTTAGAAGGGACGCCCAAGCTTCAACTCCTTGCTCTCCAAGATCCAAGTCAAAAGTTGACCAAAGGAGATGCAAAGAGTAAGGTTTGGACTGCACACTTCAAGGAGGAGTGTGTACCACCAAGGCCCAAGGTGTGAGAGAGAGGGAGTACTCCAAGCAAAAAGGCTTCTTCAAGAGAGAAGAGGGGTTCAGGGCCCTTACAAGGAAAATTCAAAGCCCATAGAAAAAAAGACATAGATGTAAAATGAGATGTAATGTCTTTTCTAGTCATACTTCTAGCAATCTTTCTGAGACACTTTTGATCTTCCTTCTTGGAAATCATGGATTCATCAACCTTTTCCCCTTGAAGAGAATTCGACCATGAATTTGCAAAACCTACATCAAAAGGAGTAAGATCACCAACATTAAATATGGAACTAATATTATACTAAAAAAGTATGTCTAACTCATGCATTATTATTTATTTTACACACAACTTGGAAAGGTCTATCACCTCTTGGACTGAGTTTAGACATCCTTTGAGTAGGAAACCTATCCTTTCTCAAGTGAAGTCATACCCAATCTCCTAGTTGGAAGATAACTTCTTTTCTTCCCTTGTTAGCATGTTTCTTAATCTGACCAACCTTTCTCTCAATCCTCTAACTTTGGAATGTGTAACGAACTAAAAAATGTTCTAATATGCTATTCTCAAATCATAATGAGTTTACCTATATATTGCTTACGGAAAGATATCAGAAACTAGTACTTTGTACATGCAGATAGCAAACACAGTTAAACGATCTAAAATATTAACTTCTTATTTAATCTAATTACAACTCATTACAAAGAAATTACATCAAGTAGTTATCAACATTTTCAATATCACATCCTCTAAAAGAATTTTCTGTAATAGTATCTGCTCATGTGTCGAAACACGATCATAACAGTCCAATAAAATCTTAAGACAAAGAAAAGTAAGGGTGAGCTAATATAGACAAAACTTATTTCCACATTATCTACAACATCACAGTTAATAGTATTAAGATTTTCAATTCAACACCAATTTTATATTTCACATCATCTATTTCATTCACATACATTGCATACGACTTCATACCCTCAAGCACCTAAACTAGACAAACTCATCTGGATAAGACATGGAATCCTTGACCTCAGAGGCTAACACCTGTCATGCTTAACGGTAGTCGAGCAATAAACGTTGTCCTATGAGAGTCTCTTTCAACTCAATACACCCGTTTATCCCCTTAAATGTCACCACATACAGGGTAGTTCTCAAACACCTATCTGGTACTCACACCACCACGAAATAGTATAAGTAGAACCTCCATTGACCTCACACCACATGACAACCCGATCTATATGACTAGAAAGGTCATTAGAAGTCTTGATACCTCCTTACAACAGTAGATCTTGATAATCCCATATACACTAAACTATGCCAAATAGCATCCCATGATGACTATTTGACTTGACCCATTTAAACTCAAAACTCACAAAAATTCAATATCAACTCATTTATTAATGGCTTTCATAAACTAGTCAAGCATTATCAAACTTATCATCATTCTACCAATTTCATCATATTCTATTAATTCACTCTATAACTCTCTTTTCAATCTATCATTGCAACAATATACCATATCCTCAAATTCCACATAACTTTCAATATCTTCACAATCCAGTAAGCCATTCAACCATCAACAATCATATTTACTCTAGTTTACACAAACTTTATATTTGTCCTATTAATCAATTCTATCCAACTCAATTCACAACTTTACATTCAATCATAAAAGAAAATCTTTAATATTGATAATATAACAGCATGCAAAATCTAAAATATGGAAATATTAAAAAATCATTACATACTCCTAATTCATCCCATAACATCATAAATTGCCAATTTTATATCTAGAAAATCATTTTGAAGTCAGGGTATTCTTGCTCAAGCGGAACATTTCTCGCTCGAGCGAAAACGTTCCAGAGAGCATCCTGAAAATTGGAGCATTTTCGCTCAAGCAAAAATGTCCTAGAGCAACTTCAAATCTGGACAACATGACCTTTATTCACTCAAAAATTCATATCTTAAGTTTTACACATTATTTTCTCGTGAAATAAAATTCATTAGTTAGATAACATTCAGCGCTAAAACTTTTATGGATAATACATTTCCAAATTCCAAATAAAAATATATCAAAATGGGTTCATAAGTTAAAAACAAATACATATCCTGACAACTTGACCTTTAATTACCAAAAGAATCATATCTCGAGTTATAAACATCGTTTTTATGTGAAACAAAAATCATTAGTTAGATAACATCTAGAACTACAACTTTCATGAAGACCACTTTTTGAAATTCGAAAAAAAAATATGTCAAATTCTCGCTCAAGTGAGACTCTCCTCGCTCAATCGAAATGAACTCGAGAGCACTCCTAAGGCTACTCGCTTGAGCGGAAAATCCTTCGCTCAAGCGAACAAATTGACGTATAGTGCAAGCAATTACCACTAAGCTTAATCCATAACACTAAATTAATCACATTCACTCCAATTAAGGATCATCCAATTCATTCAAACACTAATATGAAATGATTCAACAGTTTCATCAACATACAACATAATCTTAACATCAATTTATACAATTCACTTGACATTCAATTTTCCCAAATTTAGAAAATACACAAAACTCAATTAACTCCCCTTACCTAGATTTCTAGCAAGCTTCTTGATAATCCACAAGGATTTTCCATAGATTGTGAGCTAGATTAATGACTTAACATTAAAATATATAAATTAAGCTAAATCACCAAGAACCTAACTAAATTCCTTTAATATTAAGTTTCCCCCAAATTAAATTTCTAAATCAAATCTCTAAATTAAAGTTAAGACTACTCACCTAATTGAAGTAGTTCAACCAATCCAGGGACTGAAGCTTTCCTTTCCACTAATTCTAACTCCAATTTGTGCTCAGAATTTAGGTGAGATTTAGGAAGAACACTTTGGGAGAGTTTGAGGGAATTTGAGAGTAAAAGAGAGAGTGAGGGAAGGTTGGTTTCTGAAATTGATGTATAATGAGAAAGTTTAGAAAATTTACACTTAAAATACTCTTCCCTCCTAAGCTTAATTAGATTAAGACCCACCCAATTAAAAGTCCAAATTTTAAATACATTACAGAATGCAATTCTTTTATAAATTTAGATTTTTGCAAATCATCATTACTAGTCCAAGCCTCATGAGTGGTAAGAGGAAGGAAGTCAAGAGGATTTAATTGGTTAAACCCATAGACAACCTTGAATGGGAAGTGGGAAGTAATGGAGTGAACCACTTTATTATATGCAAACTCAACATGGGAAAAATGTTTTCCCACTCCCGAGGGTTTCCAAAAAACATGCATCTCAAGAGTTGAGACAAAGTTTTATTAACCACTTCAATTTGACTATCGATTTGGGGGTGACAAGTAGTAGACAAGAAAACTTTAATGCCAAGCTTTCCCAACAAGATCTTCCAAAAGTGGTGTAAGAATCTTGTATCTCTATTAGACACAACGATCCTAGTTAACCCATCCAACCTAACTACTTCCTTAAAGAAGAGATTTGTAATTAAGCATGCATCATCCATTTGTGGCAGGGAATAAAATGAGCCATTTTAGAAGATCGGTTCACTACCACAAAGATGCAATCCATTCCTCTCTTTATCCGTGGAAGCCCAAGTACAAAATCCATAGATATATCTATCCAAGGTAAAGTGGGGATGGGAAGTGGAGTTTAAAGTCCATGAGGGTGGATTTAGACTTGGCTTTCTTGCATGCAATGTAGTATTTACAAAATTTGTCTACATGCTTCCTCATTTGTGGTCAATAAAAATGTTCATTTAAAATGTCCAAAGTCTTAGTAATCCCAAAATGTCCCATCGGACCTCCCTCATATGACTCCCTAATGAGTTATGCTCCTAGAGACTATTGGGATACACAAATCCTTTTTCCTTTGAAAAGATAATTATTGTGTATGAAGTAGTCTTTGTGACCCGGCTTAGAGCACTCCTTATATATTCTAGCAAAGTCTACATCATTAGGATACAATTCCTTAATATGGTCAAAGCTTAATTTTTTTTTTCAATAAGGGTTAACAAAGTGTGGCTTATAGAAAGAGCATCGACCATTATGTTACTTTTCCCTTGCTTGTGATTGATCACATATAGGAATTATTCAATGAATTCTACCTACCTAGCATGTCTCTTATTGAACTTGCTTTGGCCTTTAAAATATTTAAGTGATTCATGATTCTTATGAATCACAAACTCCTTTGGGAGAACATAGTGTTGCCAAGTTTACAAAGCTCTCACAAGTATATACAATTCCTTATCATAGGTGGAGTAGTTGATGTGACTTCCCTTGAGCTTCTCACTAAAGTAGACTATGGGGCCTCTTGAAGTAAGACAACCCGAATACCCACATTAGAAGCATCACACTCTACTTCAAATTATTTAGCAAAGTTTAGGAGGGCTAAAATTGAAGCATTAATCAATTTTTATTTTAAAATATTGAAAGCTAACTCTTGATCATTGTCCCCATTTAAAACCTACATCCTTCTTTACTATCTCATTCAAAAGGGGCAACAATGATACTAAAATATTTAACAAATCTTCTATAAAAACTACCCAACCCATGAAAACTCCTTACATCACTCACACAAGCAAGAGTTGGTCAATCTCTAATTACCACCACTTTTTCTTCATCAACTTGAACTCCTTTGGAGCTCACTAAAAATCCTAGGAAGACTACATGATTTGTCCCAAAGATTCATTTCTCCCTATTAGCATGCAAGGTCTCTTTCCTAAGGGTTTTAAGCACACTTCTTAAATGATGCATGTGTTCATCCAAGGACAAACTATATACGAATATCATCAAAGTAAATCATAAAAAATTTGCCTATGAATGGGAGAAGCATATGATGCATTAGCATCATGAAGATACTTGAAGCATTGGCTGGACAGGCATGACTAATAATTCATATAATTCAAGCTTTGATTGAAGTTAGCTTTCCATTCACCTCCTTCTTTAATCTTTATTTGATTGTAACTGCTCTTCAAATTAATCTTGGAAAATATGGTAGCACCATGTAACTCATCAAGCAAGTCATCAAGCCTAAGAATTAGATATCTATACTTTATGGTGATGCTATTTACAACATTACGATCCGTGCACATATGTCAACCCTTATCCCTTTTAAGGACAAATTATCGACATAGCACAAGGACTCACACTATTTTGCACCCACCCTTTATCCATTAAATCTTTCACTTGCTTTTGAATATCCCTAAACTCCTCTGGATTGGTTCTATAAGTTAGCCTATTAGGAAAAGATGATCTAGGAATGAAATCTATTTGATGTTTTCTCCCCCTTAGAGGACTTTGGAGGATCTTGGAAAACATCCTTAATATCATCTTGTTTTTGGGCAAGCTACAACCACTTGTTTTTGGGAATGAACAACTAGAGGAATTGTCATGAAAGGATGGAGATGAAACTTTAGAAGGGTAAGCTACAATCACTTATTTTTGGGCAAACATTACCTTCTTGATCCCCTTATCAGAGATCATAACACTTTTCTTTTTGGTCTCCTTGGAAGCTTGTCCTTTTTCCACCTTCTTTTCTTTTCTTTTTCATTTTTAATTGGTCCTGATTAACCTCTTGAGGAGAAAGAGGTTTCAAGTTAATTTTCCACCCATGAAAGTTAAAGGAAAACCTACTAGTATGACCATCATGAAAAGTTTTCTTGTCAAATTGTCGTAACCTACCAAAAAACCTCATCCACTGACTTACCAATGGAGAAGTTAATGAGAACTTTTGTATTGACCCCTATCTCACCCTCTTTACTAAGTTATTGAAGCTTGTAGGGCTTGGCATGAGGAATAGTGGTCAAACCAAGTTTTTTCACTACTCTTGTGCTAGCCATGTTTATGCAATTTCCTCCATTAATGATGAGTGAACACAACTTATTGTTAATGGGGAATCTAGTATGGAAAATATATTTTCTTTAAGTGTCGTCAATTTCCTTTTGAACTTGACCAAACATGCACCTCACTATGAATAAGTCACCCTCACAAGATTTAATTTCATCATCACTAGAAGAAGGGGAAGAGTTTAGTGAGCTTTCCCTAGATGAGGAGGGGGAAGAAGAATGTTCACTTTCCACTTCTCCACTTTCTCTTAAGCACATAGTTCTTTTGGTAGGGCAATTATAAGCAATGTGATCATACCCTAAGCATTTAAAAAATTTGGTAGAACTTGTCCTTTGAGAAGGTGTGGAAGTGAAATTTTTATCTTTAGGCATGGTTTCCCTAGAGGTGGAGTCAAGAGAAGACTTTGAAGGTTTTCTATCATGTTTCTCTTTGCTATTATCCTTCCAAGAAGAGGCATAATAACTATTGTTTTGAGTACTCTTCCTTGCACTTTCTTTTCTTTTTAGTTGTACTTCAATTTTGAGTGAAAGAGGATAAACATTTTCTATGGAGGAGTACTCGTAAAACTCTACTAGGACTTGTATGCCTCTTCTTAATCACTCACAAACCTAGCTACATTGGTCTCACTAGACTCTTCATTCTAATCATCCTTAAGCAAGAGGAACTCTAACAACTTAAAATAATCATCCATGCACATTGTCTCTTGATGAAGTCGTTGGAGCTTTAAGAAGAGCTCCCTCCTATAGTAGGAAGGCACAAATCTAGCACACATTAAATGTATCAAGTCAATCTAAGAGGCTGAAAATGGCTTTTGATTCAAATTATAGTCCTTACAAATTCTATGCCACCAACTCATGACATATTTTTCAAACTCTAAAGTTATCACATCTACTTGAGGTTGCTCCTCAAGAGTGTTAACATTTGGAATTTGCTCAATTTTTTCCTTCCATTCCAAATAAGTATCCAAATTGTTGTCTCCATAGAACTTTAGGATCTGGACATTGAAACTTTGCTTCCTTGGTGGTGGTGGTTGGTGCACTCTCTAGCTCCATAGTATCTCCACTCCTCTTCATCATCATGGTAGATTAGGGGGGAGTTTGATCTCCTTCTCTCCCATTCAGCCTTCTCCAATAGTAGACCTTAGATGGTCTCCCTTAGATGCCTTTCACTTTCTTGTCTAGACATCTCCATCTCACAAATGAGCTCTACCATGGACATCTCATCTTGCCTCTTTCTTTAGGTCTCCAATTCTTCACTAATTTTGAGTGCCCTGGGAGGGGAAATGGCGGGTGAAGAAGGATTTGACATAGTACCTAAAACAAATTAGCAAAATAGTAAAGAACAATTAAAAGTAATAGTTAGCAATTAAGAAGTTCACTTTCAAGTGCTCCAGTCTAGCTTACAATTAAAACATATAGGTAATGATAACTCACTCCCTTGTGTCTAAAGTGTTCAAGTTCCTAACGTTTTAAAATTTTCATCTTAGGTTCAAGTAGAAAGATGACCAACAAACACCACTCAAAGGAATTTTAAGAAAGAAAACTAAATAAGGACCAAACTTATGAATTTTTAAGACAAACAAGAAAAGTTAAAAAGCAAGAAAGGAAACCCAACAATAGAATAAAATTTAACAAAAGTTAAGGAAGACAAAGAGAAAAAGGTTGGAAAGAAGACTCAAAGAAATCACTCAACATGTGTAATAAAAGTCCAGTTTTAAATCACATATAACATGAAGACTAGGATACTCATGTTTAGAAAATAGTTGTGCATCCAAATAGTAGAATCAAGCATAATAATATTTTTGTAACTATCTTTTTCTTTTGTTTTCTAGTTTTGAACACTTCTCTAAAGCTTTTGGTGTTAATAATGAATATATTTTATTATTTTTTATAGACTAGCTGCTAAGAATCTCTTAATTATATATTCCCAAGAATATATCATATTAATGTAAAAGATATGCTCTGCCACCTATTTAAGAAAGGGAGGCTGAAGAATAAAATCAAGCTCTTCTAAGAAATCATGTCTTATTATAATATGCTTGTTTTTGTCTTAATATTCTAACACTTGGTTACTCATGTTATTATTTCAAATTTCATGTGCTTTTCATGATTTCAAATTTAAACACACAAATTTCAAGGATATTATAAATATGAAGTTCTTAGTGCCTATGTTTAGGTCTAGCCAATCAATTAAAATGACATGTAATTTTTAACTTAAACATTTCATCAATACTTTCAAAGCTACTCGGTAATAGTCGGCACCAACTACCCGATAGTAAAGATACTCCAAAAGCCAAAACTTTCCAAGAGGATGGTAGCATGGACGGTAGAGTAATCTGAGTTTGATATTTCCTATGAAAGGAAGGGACCAATAAAAGTAAAATGTTTAGCTGATTTTGCTGAGGAATTGCTGATGAACAAAGAACAAGCACCCATGTGGAAATTATTTGTTGATGGATCTTCCAGTAAAAAAGGGAGTGAAGCTGGTATCGTGCTCGAAAGCCCAAGAGGGCTATTGATAAAACAAGCTTTGACATTACAGTTCAAGGCATCTGATTAAACCTTTTAGTCGTGTATGGTTTTCTCAAACAATTTCAAATCCCCTTTATGTAGTAATAGGAAAACCTTGAGTGTCAAATCCAAGGAGCAAGTTCAGAGGTTTGGTTGATTCTTTTTATAGATGCAAATGGAATGCAGGCGAGGATATAAAATGCAAATGTTATGATACTATGATGATGATGTAATGTGAAGTTGAGTAGTGGATTGATCTTTTATGATTGATAACAAATTTGAACAGTGTGAGTGTTTAATGAAATGGAATGATGCAAATATATGAGACTATGCTTAATGGTGGATGATCAGTGTATGATAGGAGTAAGATACAAAGAGGGGGTTTTCAATCTGGAACTGTAATACTAACTTGAATTTAGAATGCAAAATGCCTAACTAGTTATTGTATCGTGATGAACAAGCTTATTGTACTATGCTGGATGATGGAGATTTGAGTGATGCACTAGGCTGTTACTGATGTAATGAAATGAATCTAGTTGCAGGAAGCTAAAACTAGAATTAATAGTGATGTGAAGGGAATCAAATTATGCCATTATGATGCAATGCAAGATTTTAAAATCAATGGATTGAAATGATGTATCGAAATGAATGAACTACTGTATTTATTTAAATGAAATCAAATGATGCAACTAGACTATGCCTGATGCAGTGAATTGAATTTGAATGTATGGTTCTTATGAAGTAAATCAGTGAATGAATTAAAATGCAATGCAGTAGTAAAATTGAATTATGCAGTGTGTATTATTGAATCGAATGGTATGGTATTGGATTTAAAATGAAAATAGATGCAAGCCTAAGATATAAGCAAGATGGAATGCTAGGATCTAAAGCTGGAATGCAAGTACAAGGTAACCAAATGAACAATGGAAATGCACAATTGAAAGCTAGATTGCTACTGTAATTTTATGCGATGCAAATCCTAGATTAACAACTAAACTACTTATTATGCAGAATTTAAAGTCTGAGAAGAATTGAAGATGAATCTAGAATCTAATGTCAACTAATGCAGAATGGAAATTTAAACGATGCAATGAAAATGAATCTACAACTAAGATATGTGAAAGTAAAACTTGAACCGAATAGAAGCTAAAGTAAAGATGTATACAAGATGAAGACTCAACCAATTACAAAGTAGAAATGTGTAACTAATCTACAGAATTAAAACATTTACAAAATTGAAACAACACCTATCATTTAAAAAGAACTGGAATTATAACAACTACAAAACTGAATTAATATGCACTATGATATCTTAGTGAAGGTTTCTAAAGGAGAAGAACCACGTGGAACTATGCTGGACCTTGCTAAACCTTAGAGCTGGCTGTTACACCATTGAAAGACATTCAACTGTTGTTAAATCTTGCAAGATACCAAGGGACTGTTCTTTTTGCGGATAAACTCTTTAGAAACTTCCAAAGATCAAAGAATAACAAAATTTAGAAACTAAGAAATTAAAGAAACTATTATCGCAAGGCAAGAAGCTAAGCAATCCTATGAAAAAAGATTAAATCGTGGTGCGAAGGTGTAAGATAAACTAGGAAAAGTGAAAGATCAAGAATTTAATGTGATGGATGAAGAGATGAAGGTGAAATGAGAGAGATAAAGCAATGAAACTACAAAGAACTTACTTGAACTATGTTGAAAATGTGGAAGCAAAAGCAACTTGAACATGAAGAAAACTAACGAACTCTGATTTCATTTCAACTGAAAACTGTAAACTGAAAACTGTGCGAAACTATGCTTAATATCTTCTGCTAAATCTCTCTACTTATTACACAGAAGCTAAATCTATTTATACATTACACAAACTCAGCTTAATGGATGGGACCTTGCACGAACTGGCCAAAATTTCTTTAAGTCACGTTTTCCACGCCTTAGCTACACATGGGTGAACTTAGAACGTGCGCAGTTTGCTCGTTTCTCCTCCAAATTAAACGATTCAAGTTTCCTAGTGAAGATACATGAGTATACTTTCAATCAAGACTAATTTCGCGATTTTAAGGGCTTGGACGAGTTTCGTGGGCTTCAATCACTGAGACAGGTTTATCACGTGTGCCAGCTGATGTTAGTTATTGTCAAGCTCACTTAAATGTCACCATAAATCCAATTCTAATCCAAATTGTATGATTCGAGATCCAAAATGAAGTCCACTGAGTATACTATTCTCTGGCATTAATTTCGCAATTTTAGGAGCATTGGCGCGTTCTGGAGATTCACTTCTTCAAGGTTGACTCTCCTAGACTCGCGAACTGCAGTTGACCTGACTTGGGTTGACTGTGAAAAATCAATTTCTGAGCCAAATTGCACGATTCCAGTTTCTATGAAAAGCTTCATGTGTCTATTTTAATCTGCATCAAGAATCATGATTTTAGGAGCTTTTTAGTAAAAGATATGAGCAAAACAGTCAGTGAACGTCAAGATGTGAATGTGTCAAAAATATGGTGATTTTATACTGTTTTGTAATGAATTTATTTTAATCTTTATAATTTTTGCAGAATGTAATTTATGATTAATTTAGATATTCTAACTTATTTAAGAATTCTTAAACATAATTATTAGTTAAATAAAATATGATAAAATAAAGTCTCATCAACATCAAACAATCAGGTCGAATATAAGGCACTAATAGTAGGATTGACACTGGTAAAAGAGATGGGTATATCCAAGATAACATGCTACATAGATTCTCAACTCGTAGCAGGACAATTAACAAGTGAATTCAACATTAAGGAACCTCTCTTACTAAACTATTATCATTATACTACATGAAAGATAGTAGACTTTCGGGAGGTCCATATATTGCACATCCTGAGGACAGGAAACACACATGTCGACCTATTATCCAAACTAGCTGGGGGTAAAGGAACAAGGCATCAGAAGCTCGTGATATGACACACGGTACAACAACCTTCGGTCACCCACAATGAATGCATGCAGATCGACAACAAGCCGACATGGATGATGCCACATATGTCCTACATAACCGAGGGAAGCCAACCCACAGATCCTAGAGAAGTCGCCTAATTCAAAAAAAGAACAACCTATTTCACCCTGATAAATGGTGAACTATTCAAGAGAGACTTCTCTACTCCCCTACTAAAGTGCCTTGACAAGGAGCAAGCTCAGTATGTTCTTGACGAGTTACATCGAAGAATATGCGGATCGCATGTCGATGGAAGGACTATGGTAGCTAAGGTATTGAGAGCAGGTTTCTATTTGCCTTCCATCCAAGATGATTGTGCCAAATACATCAAAAAGTGCAAGGAATGCCAATTTCATGGGAATCTCATACACTCTACATTACAAAAGCTCCACCATGTGGTCTCCCCCTAATTGTTCACAATATGAGGAATGGACATTGTAGGACCATTCCCACCCTCAAAAGGGCAATGCAAATTTCTATTAGTCGTAATTGATTATTTCATCAAATGGATCGAAGCAGAACCCTTAGCCAAAACCACGACATAGCAAGTCTAGAAGTTCGTGTAGAAAAATGTTATTTGCATATTTGGCATACCCCATACCATAATTACAGACAATGGTCAACATTTTATTGATAAGAATCTGGCCACCTTCTATCAGAATCTTGGCATCAAACATGTCACTAGCTTTGTGGAGCACCTTCTGACTAATGGTCAAGCGGAGGGGATGAACAAAGTCATACTGCCCAACTCAAAAATCGATTGGGAACTGCTAAAGGAAAATGGGCTGAGGAGCTATTAGAAGTTATGTGGGCCCACAGGTGCACCTGATAGTCATCTATATCTAAAACACCGTATACCTTCACATATGGTGTTGATGCAATGATGCCGATAGAAGTGGAAGAAACTAGCCAAAGAAGGCTATTAGTGGACCTTGCTAACAGTGACAAGGCCATGAGAATAGAGATGGATATGCTAAACAAACTCAAGAATAAAGTTGTTATAACACAAAAGGCATGCCGGACAAGAACAACTAGGAGATTTAACACCAAGGTGAAGCTAAGAAATTTCAGGGAAGGCGACCTCGTCTTGAGGGTTCGCAATCTGGCTAAAAACGATGCAATCGAAGGAAAATTTGAATCTAGCTAGGAAGACCCCTACAAGATAATTCAAGTACTTGGCAATAGTGCATATTATTTGGAGAACTTAAATGGCAAGCAGCTACCCTGGCCGTGGAATGTTAATCTCCTTAAATTTTACTATAGTTAGAAGATAGTTTTTTTACACATTACTTTCAATTTTACTGCATTTGTTTATTTTCACAAATCTTTGAATTTCATGGAGAGTAATAAAACATCTTGATATTCAATAAGCATACCTATCTTTGAATTATGTGATATACAGATGACTTAAACAAGTCACCTCCGAGCCAACCTCGGTCAACTATGACTTAAACAAGTCACCTCTAAGCCAACCTCGGTTAACTATGACTTAAACAAGCCACCTCCGAGTCCATCTTAGTCAACTATGACTTAAACAAGTCACCCCCGAGCCAACCTCGACCAACTACGACTTAAACCAGTCACCTCCGAGCTAACCTCGGTCAACTATAACCTAAACAAGTCACCTCCGAGTCCATCTCAATCAACTATGACTTAAACAAGTCACCTCTGAACCAACCTCGGTCAATTACGACTTAAACAAGTCACCGCCGAGTCCATTTCGATCAACTATGACTTAAACAAGTCACCTCTGAACGAACCCCGGTCAACTATGACGTAAACAAGTCACCTCCGAGTCTGTCTCGGTCAACTATGACTTAAACAAGTCACCTCCAAGTCCATCTTGGTCAACTATGACTTAAACAAGTCATCTCTGAGTCTGTCTCGGTCAAAATACAACTTAAACAAGTCACTACTAAATCCGTTTAGACCAATCGCAACCCCTAACTAATTCGACAAAACTACTCAACAAAGTTTTTAACCAAGCTCAAGGCAACAAGAAATAGAGACGAAGAACAAAAAGTAAGTTCATTAAACAATAAGTTATTACATTCACTGGTCATTCTCGAGGGGAGGAATCGCCTTAGACGACTCATCCAGAATCTCATCAAGGGGGATCCATGATGTAATTGAAATTTTTCTTATAAATAAATACTAACATAGGTTGTAACATGTTTATAATGTCCTAAATTAACTTAATTAAGCTTCAAATGTATTTTTAGGAATTTAGAGGACAAGATTTAAATTCGTATAAAAATACAGTAAAATATAGTATTTTATGATTCTATTGTATAGCTTGAGGAAGATCCACTCTTTTATTTATATCCTTGTCTACAAGCACTCAAAAATCATGATTCTGGTTGCCTTGGAAACTAGACTAAACAAGATTTCATCTGGAACTTGAACTGCCCAATTTGGTGTTAAATTGGATTTTAACATGTGTTCAAAGTCAAGCTAACAACAGCTGCAGTTTGGGTGGAGTGTCTCTCAAGTTATGGGCTCTCTCAAGTTATCTAAGGCCCGTGCACTAATTGTATCACTTCTATAGTATAAGTAGGTGATTAAGCTTTGTAATTAAGTAGATTTGGCATAAGGATCAATTCATTTTGACGCTTAGAATTCACAACACATAGCTCCAACGATTTTCGTTAATTCGGTTAGAAACTCTCTTTGTATTTTCATGTTTTCTCTTCAAGAGAGAGTTCTAAGTCTTCGTGTTCCCTTGTTCTTGTGCCTCTTCTCATTCTTCTTCTGTTCTTCTTGCGTTTAGTTCATGCTTTGTATTTTACAATTCGAATTTGAAGTGGCGGAAGGAATTTTACTTGTTACACAATGCTTAGAGTTGATTTCTTTTCTTGGCTTACTTTGTGATCGCTTCTTGGTTAAGAGTGAAAGCAAAGCTATGAATCTTCACACCTTTTGAATGTTTATTCAGTTGGTTAATTGGATAATCGAATGAAGAGAAGATTAATCTCTAAGATTGGCTAGAACTTAGAATTTCTCCCACTATTTTATTTTCTGCACTTTAGTTTTCGCGTTTTTAATTTCAACAACTTTAAGATTCTTGCAAGTTGTTTTCAATTCTGTAGTAAGTAGTTCTGTGGAGGTTTTGCAGTTTATAATTGGTGAGGGAGGATTTCTTAGTGTCTTCTTGGAAATATAGAGTACTTGGATGTCTTTCAGGAGAACATAGTGTAAGGAAATTTGCATGAGGTGTTCTTGCTTTATATTCTTGAGTTGATCTAGCACCTCTAAGTTGATTCTAATATGTAGAACTCCAATAGATAGTTTTAATGCTTTTGATTTGTTATTTTCTTGTTTAAAGCTTTAAGTCATTTCAATTTCAGTTTAAATTCTACATAGTTTCATTGAAATCCCATAAAATCGCATTTTCATATTTATAGTGTTTGTGTTCTTGTTTTGGTATGTTCTTGTTTTGGTAGCATTTTCCAGATTTGCATTGTTGATTTATTCCATACATTTTGAATCTTAGTTTTATCATTCATAATATTTCGATTCTAGTTGTTTTAAAAATCCAATTCTTCATTTGATTTTCTGCATAACTTTCATATTCAACATTTACATTGAATTAGATTAGGAAGTTTAATTTTGATTCTTGTTTCACATTTCCAGAATTCTTACTAGCATTTAGTTTTGCATATATTCTACATTTTTCATTTTGTCTAGTCTTTAGAACATCCATCTTATATTCTACATATTATTCATTGATCCATCAACGACTATCCATCCAATCATTACATGAAATATCAGTCCATTAATGCATACATTCGTTGTTTCATTCATCAAATTAGAAAACAACAAAATAGATTACATCTAGTGACATAATTCATATTCCATCGGTCATTCATTATTTGCATATATGAATCCACAATCATAGCATCATTTCAACACTGATCTAGTATATAAAATTCTCAAAAATAGTTTCATTTGATTGCCTACACTCATTCATTCATTTAGCATTTCATTCATCTTTAACCTCAACCAATTCTAACATTAAACTACTCCATATTCCATAAATCATAACTACTGCATCACCAAAATTCATCTCAACCAGATTTTGATTCATTCCATAAAAATCCTAAAAAGAGAAAATCCAAAGTTATATTCATTCATTCATCTATCATTCATTTCTGCATAATATTTTCCCCATCATTCATTGCATTGCTTAATTAAGATCCCACTCTATCATTACTCCTATGATTTAATACTTTGGTTGTTCCTATACTACATTAAAGGGGAAACTAATTATTTGAGGCAAGAAAAAGAAACTAAAAATTTATGCTTATCAATCCATTTACCCTGATAGACATATGAATTAACATCAAAATGATCAGCCAAGAGGGGGCTTTCCACTTTCTAAAAGAAAAACTGCCTGTCGGACAACCTTCTCAAAATCGGCCTTGTGCTCCTCCACAATCAGCCCTTTCAACTCCAACATTTCTTTTTGGGTAGTCTTCCAACGATCGCTTGATTGTGCTCCAAGCCTTGGACATCGTCCTTGTGCCTCTTTTCCAACCGAGCATGCTTTGAGGCAAGAGCCTCAAGATTAGCAACCATCTTGCATTGCAACCCCTCATACTCTTCGACGTAAGCATTAACAGGAGTGTTGCTAGCCAGCACCTTTGAGAGGGACCCTTCAATCTGTGCGAGTTTCTGCTGGAGTCGCTTCATCTCAACAGCATTGGATGGCCTCCTAGCTAGTTGCTGAGTGATAAACGACAGGTTAATCTATGGCCGCATGAACCTGTTATCAAATAATATTTCCCTTAATAAACTAAGAATGTAGTATAGAGGACACATGAATATCGAATCCTGGGAGTAGTGAGTATAGATGACAGGCTATGATCGAGTCAATGAAATGGGGAATGAATGATTGAATGAAATATAATGATATGAAATGGGGTTAAATGCAATGAATATCTAAAGTACAATGAATGTATAATGCAATGAATATAGCTACAAGTCCTAAATGAATGAATGCAATGCTAAATGATATTTTTATACTTTTCAGATGCAAATGAAATGAAAATCACAATAAACAGCAACCTCGGGCAGGAAAAATGGTGCTGACCGTGAGGAATAGTAACCTCGGTCAAAAATGAAATTATGATGTTGTGATGATGCCAAACGAAAATAAAAATGTTTAATAAAGGAATGATGTAGAAAAATGCAAAGAAAATGCTAAAGAAAATATGAATGACCGAAGTGAACAATGCACATGGTTAGTGGTGCAAGTGAATAGTATTCTCGGTCAAGCTAACCGTGATGAATAGTGACTTCGGTCAAAATGAAATGCAATGATCAAATGAATATTCAGTAAAAAGAAAACAATGTTTTTATGATTTTTATGTATTTCAATGAAATGATGACCGAGATAATTATATAATGGTGCAGTGAATGATCATGATGATGAACAATTCTGACCAAGGTGAAAAGTGTTCTTGGTCAGAAAATCAATGAATGTTTAAATGCAATGATTATGCGTATGGATAACTAATTCAATGGTTTATGATGAATGAATTATACTACAATATTTCTTTTTGAATTTTTTCAGTAAAACAGTGGGGGATTTGTGATGCAGAATTTGTAAATGCAATGTAAAATGTAAAATCAAACACCTGATCGACGTGAATAGTGCAATCGGTCAGTAGTGCGTGTGAACAGTGCATGCGGTCAAAATGTAGAAGAAAAACGAAATAGTGTAATTCAATGTAAAATCAATTTCTAATTACTATAAACCTATCCTATCATCCTAATTGAATTAAGAATACATCAAAGCAATAAAGAAACCATGTAAAACTACCTAATAGGAAAGATCCATGAATCAAAATCAATGGAAGTGCTGGATTAACTTTGAAACACAAAGTTGGACTGATCCCAATTAACCAGCCCCTTAAAAGACATTTAAGTGCTCTATGATTCAATGATAATACCAAGAAACCTTCCCTAACCGATTAAAATTCAAGAAACAATCCAAATTCTATGCTTCAAAGCAAGTAAAGTGCATAACGTAAATGGAAACTTAAAACGCAAGAAATATAAAACTGGAACACAAATCAGTGAATGCAAAGATAGTGTTCTAGCCAATCTTGGCTCTTGAAGGTTCCTTTATTTAAGAACTTGAATAACCAATACAAGAACTCACATAAAATTGCAAAGAATTGTAAGCAATGATTCAGCCTTCAACCGAAAAGCCTTATCAAAGTAAACCAAGCATTGTGTAACATGTGTCTTTGTTTCCACGGATTTTTGTTCGAATCAAAGGCAATTAAAGCATCAAAACAGTAAAGAATTAACTATAGAACAATGAGAAAAGGCACCAACACGAAGAAGCAAAGAAATTCATGGATTAAAACGGAAGAAATCTACAAAAGAGTGCAAGAACACAAAGCGCAAAACCTGGGAGCGCGAAACGTCATCTACAAAAAATTGTAACGCGAAAACTCTAAAATCTGGATGCCAAATCTCACTAACTACATTCTAAAATTGTAACCCTAAACTTATGGAATTCTAATTGCAAATTCTATCTAATGAATACAGCTAAATTAACATATGCAGTACCTATCAATTAAAGAAAAACATGTATAAGCTATGATTGAAATGTTGTAAATGACTATGTTATAGATCGAAACAAGTAACAATTGGATTAATCGCTTGAATTATAGAAAAATACCAAAACAAGAACAAATACCAAAAAAAGAACAGGTAAATACCAAAACAAGAACAAACTATGCAAATCTAGAATTTATTAAATTGAAACCATCCTATGTAGAAATAAAAGTGGATATGAAATTATTTAAATCTTTTAGAACTAAAAACATTAAACTAAAAACAAGAATGTACTACTGGAATTTCACAAAACAAGATCAGTTTAAAGGTGCTAGATCAAATCAAGAACATAGAATTAGAACTTCTCTATGCAAGTTGTGGATAACGTATCACACCAAGTTCTTTTAGAAGACCTCCAAGTATCCTATGCTCTTAATCAAATACTAAGAAATCCTTCCTCACTGATCATGAGTTGTGAGAAACCATTGAAACTACTCAAGTATGAAATCAAGAAACAGTTTATACAAATTCAAAAATGACTGAAATTGAAACTACAAGAAAAGCATTAAAAGAAATATGATACAGTCAAAGAAAACTCTAAGCTCAAGCCAATCTTAGTTGTTAAACCACTTTCCATTCTCAAATTCAATTAACCAATCAAATCTACGTTCAAGAATTGCAAAGAAATGCATTTTTACTTTCACTTTCAACCGAATAGCAATCGTAAAACAAAGCAAGGAGAGAGTTCAACTCTAAGCATTGTAGCAAATAGATTCTTTCTTCACAGTTAAAATTTCAAATTGTAAAACTTCAAAACATGAATTAAAATGAAAATAGAATAGAAGAACAATGAATTAAAACATGAAACCTTTTCTTGAAGAACAAAACTGAATGCAATGAAGAGTTATAACCATATTAAGCAAAAATGAGAGAATTTTGTAACTGGAATGCTAAGCGCCAAAAGTGATCGTTCTCTATGCCAATTCTATTTAATTACAAAGCTTAATCACCTATTTATATTACAGAAGTGATACAATTAGTACACGGGCCTTAGATAACTTGAGGGAGCCCATAACTTGAGAGACACTTCATCCAAACTGCAGCTACTATTAGCTCAACTTTGAACACGTGTGAAAAATCCAATTTAACTCCAAATTGTGTGGTTCAACTTTCAAATGAAAGCTTATTAAGTCTAGTTTCCAACGCAACCGGAATCACAATTTTTGAGTGTCTATAGACAAAGATATAAATAGAAAAATGGTCTTTCCTCAAGCTTTACAACAGAATAATAAAATACTGTATTTTTTTACTGTCTTTTTATACGAATTTTAATCTTGACTTCTAAATTTCTAAAAATCCATTTCAAGCTTAATTAAGTTAGTTTAGGATATTATAAACATGTTAGGACCTTTGTTAGTATTTATTTTTAATTGAAAATCAGGTTACATCACTGCTCGAGTTCGATTAACCCCAAAGTGGAAGAATCACTTGGCCTAGAGTTCAATTAACCCCCAAGTGGAAGTGTCACTCGACCATCACGAGTTCGACTAACCCCAAAGTGGAAGAATCACTCAGCCCTTCCGAGTTAGATTAACCCTAAAGTTGAAGAGTCACTCGACCATCACGAGTTCGACTAACCCTAAGCAGAAGAGTCACTCAGCCATTACCAGTTCAACCAACCCCCAAGCGAAAGTGTCACTCGGCCTCATGCAAGTATAATTTGGTAGCTCGGCCTAATCAGAGTACAACTTGACAACTCGGCCTCATCCAAGTACAACTAAATGACTTCGTCTCATCTTGAGCATACTTCAATAACACGATTACAGATAAACAAAATCAATCTGATGTAGCCGATAATTACATGGACAAGAACATTTTGGCTTATGGAGTGGCGGCATATTTCCCACCTCTTTTATCCCAAAATATTTTTCACCTTTGTCAAACACCACCTTACACTTTCCGATACGACTATCAACCGAACACATGATGACACGTAACAACTAGGGAAACTTGTGTACTGGATATTTTACAACTGAGATACTCATAGGCCGAAACAACCTCGACCTTGACTTTATGACGACCATCCGTCAATAAATAGTCGTCTCAACCTTTCAGGCTTCACGACTAGATGGATATTTCCCAACCGAGATCCTCGTAGGCCAGTATAACCTCAACCCTAACTTCAAGACGAAAGGTGTAAATGGTGAATTCCACCATATGAGACCCAAATTTGTTATATGAAAGATTCACCCCGGATCCTCGCAAAGAGATACATGATCTTAGAAGATCCTACAATATCATACCTGAATCTATTATTATTAAAAAATTGCCCCTAATCCCAAAAAGAGAATAAATGATCATAGTGGATATCATGGTTAAAGCCCACAGAGGTAATCCTGTATTATTTCACATTATAAATAGACATGCCTAGCCAAGGTAACACACTCACTCTTAACCTAATTCTAAACCCTACCTACACTATATACTGACTTGAGCGTCGTAGTGTAAATGCAAGTATCCCCCCTATGTGATTTAGAAGGAGTCAAGAATAGGCCGAGAAGGAGTCAGGAGTAGGCCGAGAAGGAGTTAGGAGCGAGTTGAGAAGGAGTAAGAAAGGAGCAGTCTTGAGGTACTCGGTCCGTGTAAGTATATTACTCAAGCGAGACATTTTCTCTTAAGCGAAAATATTCCTGATAGAAATGTTTCAAGTCTAGAGCTTCTCGCTCAAGTTGGAGGAGTCTCGCTTAAGTGAAAAAGATCTTGAGAACAACTAAAGAATTTTCGCTCAAGCGAAAATAGTCTAGATAGCAGTCTTGAAGGTAATCACTTAATTGTCTCAAAAATCATTTTTAAAACTTAAATCCTACTTGGTTATGGGGATTCTTGTGACTATAAACATAATCACTACTAGAAAATTGCAAATTTACATCGTTAAATTTACATCGGTTATTAGATAAATCGATGTAAATATGAACACGGTGGCATTTTTGTAAATAAAAGAAAAACTGATTGCATAGTTACATCGGTTCTTTTAGGACCGATGTAAATATGTGCTTATTATGCTGCCACATTTACATCGGTTTTATGAAATATGTGCTTATTTACATTGGTTCTTCAAAGAACTGATGTAAATGTGTTTCATATCCTTAACTCAAAACCCACACTGAGCCCTCTCATTTCACATTCGTCCTCTCTGTTGTCTCTCAGGCCGCGGCGAACAAAGTGAGTCTCTTCCTCCTCCGCCTCCATTAAACCCTATCTTCCCCCTTCAATACACTTACTTTCCCTCAAAATTGAAGGTAAATAACATTATGAATTATTTCTGTTGTTTTAGGTTAATATGTTGATCTCTTCCATGGGATATGGGTTTACATGGCGGGTCGAGGAATAGGCCTTGGCAATAGCAAGCCTTTCTCCTTTCTTTTCGTTTGTTTCTTCCACATGACTACTCGAGGGTTCCAAAAAGGGTAGTGTGAGGCTAGCAAATGTCGTCTTGCAATATTTTGCTGTGTTTGTGTTTGTGGTAGATGAGTATATTTCAGGGAAATGGTTAACAGGTATGAGTGAGTACATATTTAAGCATTTGTTTGATTTTGTACGTTTGATTTTGTATGTTTGATTTTGTATGTTTGATTTTGTATGTTTGATTTTGTACCTTAAGCAAATTTATTGTAAGTTGCAGAGAATGTGGACTCGGGGAAAGCTTTGTGTTCGTTTAAGATACTGAGTTACAATATTTGGTTCCGGGAAGATTTGGAGTTGCACAAGAGGATGAAGGTTATTGGTGATCTTGTTCAGTTGCATTCCCCTGATTTTGTCTGCTTCCAAGTTTCAGTATTTGTGTTCGTAGCTTTTTTTCTTATTTGATAGAATTTTGAATTTTGATCGTTTTGTGTAATTTGAATTTCAAATTTACATCGGTTACTTTAGAACCGATGTAAATTTGCTACCCACATTTACATCGGCTTTATTTACATCGGTTCCAGAATCGATGTAAATAACCTATTTTAACCGATGTAAATTTGCATTTTTCTAGTAGTAAATTCATACACTATTCATCGATTATTCATCATCAAATTACCATATAAACATATAATTCTCATCATTTTCACATAAAAACATATTAGCATACATAATCATCCAATCCATCATGAATAATTTTTCTTCATTAACTTTTGTCTAAATCAAGTTTTTCCCAAATTGAAATGGATGAAAGATACTCTATCTTGTTCTCAAGGATTCAAAACGAAATTCTATTCCGATAAGATTAATTAACTCTTCACGCTCTTTCTCTTAGTGTTCTCAGATTTCAAAGAGATAATAATTGAATAAAAATTCTTTGATAGAATTGAGAAAAAATTAGAGAAAGATTAGAGAAAAGGAGGGATAGGATTTTTTAGAAAAAAGAGTAAAAAATGAGAGCATTGGAAAGAAATAGAGTACTTATAATTTCTCCTCTTCCTAATCAAGTGGACTTAGGGTTTACTTAAATATCTCACCCTTACATTTTTAAATACATATTATTAATATTACATAATGATTTTGAATATAAAAAATATTTAAATAAAAATATTATTATGTAGTATTAAATATTAATGCATACTAAAAAAAAGAAATATTATATTACAAATATAATATAAATACAACTTTTTATTATATTTAATTATTTTTAAATATAGAAAAAAAATTAAAAATAAAATTAAAATTTATATTAAATGTTTTATTAAAAATGAAAATTTTATTATTATTATAAAATAGTATTTATATATTAAATAATATTATTATATGGTATATATATATATATTCATATTAAATATATATTTACATCATATTTGTAACATACCAAAAATATACCTATTTTGTTGTTATAATGGAATAAAAATCTACCAATACATTATTAATAATTTCCAAAACATCATATAACATGAAATGGCTGAATACATAAAATTTCATTTAAAAATAAAGTCTTTACAAAAGTTTCGTGCAATTATTCATCAACATAAAATTAATTCTCCTTTAGGAAAAACTTGAAACTTTGTTTTACTTTCACCTGCATTGCTATCTGCTCCCGTGTAACGACACGATCATCGTAATATCAACAAAACCACAAACACAAACAGAAAAGGGTAAGCTAATGTAAACAAAACCAATCAAAATATATATAATTCATAATTTCATCCCTACAATCATTTATCTAGATATATTCAAATATTCAAACCATCATAGTCGTTCTCAATCACACATTCATCACACTCACTCATTCACAACACCTAATATTCTAGACAGACTCTTCCGGAAAATTATATGAAACTCTTGACCTCTGAGGCTAGAACCTAAACATGTTTCCTTGGTTACCGGGCAATAGACAAATCCTAAGAGTCTTTTTCACCTTTGGATTGCCCTGCCTATTCCCTTTTTCTGGTACCGACACGTTAGGGTAACCCCTACATATATGATATCAAAGAATTGATGGCTCAATCCACCTAGTGATAAATGTAGTAGAAGTCTCTATCGACCTCTCACCACATGGTACTCCTATCTATGTGACTAGAATACCATTAGAAGTCTGGATACCCCATCTGATATCTCTAGATTTTCATATGTACACTAAAGCTATACCAAATAGTACCCCGTGGTAACTATCTGGCTTACACACAAAAAACACACGATCAATCCAAGAATTATACAACATATCAAACCAATCTCATTAACATCAATCAATGTCAATTTTATTTACATTGACTCCCTGCCATCACAATTTTCTTGGCACCACTGCCATCAACACAATTCCTTGGCACCTTTGCCATCACAATTCTTATGACCTCAGTCACAATTCACAAAATCAAAATTCACATAATTATCACAAATATCATCTCACAATCAAATTTCAATCATAATACATCACCAAATCACACATCACATAACTCAATAATTTAATTATAACCTTTTATCACATTTCACACACACACACATATATATATATATCCTTTTTTTATATATATAAATTAGAATATGAATATTTATCCAAAAAATAATAATAAACTTTCGCTCAAGCAAAAATAGTTTCAAAAACATCTCGCTCCTCCTCACAGCATGACCTTTAATGACTCAAAAATTCATATCTTATGTTTTAAACATTATTTTTATTTGAAATAAAAGTCATTGATTAGCTAACATTTAGGGCTAAAATTGTTATGAAGGAAACTTTCCAAAATTCGTAATCAAAATAACCCAAAAGGGGTTCGTAATTTCAAAGCGAATATTTTTCTAGACAGCTTGACCTTTAATTACGAAAAAAATCGTATCTTAAGTTATACATATCTTAAGATACGTATCCTTAATGCTCCTCCTCACAGCATGACCTTTAATGACTCAAAATTTCATATCTTATGTTTTAAACATTATTTTTATTTGAAATAAAAGTCATTGATTAGCTAACATTTAGGGCTAAAATTGTTATGAAGGAAACTTTCCAAAATTCGTAATCAAAATAACCCAAAAGGGGTTCGTAATTTCAAAGCGAATATTTTTCTAGACAGCTTGACCTTTAATTACGAAAAAAATCGTATCTTAAGTTATACATATCCTTTTTAGGTGAAATAAAAGCCAGAAGTTAGATAACATCTAGATCTACAACTTTTATGAAGAACACGTTTTAAGATTAGAAATACAATCAAGCCAAAATAGGGTTGCAATCTCAGAGTGAAACCCAATTTACATTTTCAAATATAACAATCAATATAATTTTCATAAATCTCACATAATAACACAAAACACATATAATCATCCAATCAATCATAATTAATTTTGTTTATTAGTTTCCCTTACCTTTAAAGGATCTCAAAAAGAAATTATATTAAGATAGAATTAATCTACTCTTCACGCTCTTTCCCTCGGTGTTCTCGGATTTTCAAAGAGATAAGAATTGAAGGAGAATTCTTGAAAAAAATGGAGAGAAATTTGAGAGAAGGAAATTAGGGTTTTCTAAAAGCAAGAGTGAAAAAATGGGAGGATTAGGTTTAAATAAACTATTTATAATCTCTCCCCTTTCTAATTGGGCTTAGGATTTACTCAAAATTGGACTTTCACAATATTTATAATACGACATTCAATTTTTTTATAATAAATATTAAAATTTATTATTACATAATTTAAATTTTTAATCAATAAATTTTATATTGAAAATAATTATTTAATATTAATCATAAGAATATTATATATTTAACTATTATAGTTAATATATATATATATATATATAATAATTTTATTTTATATAGAAATATTAATATAATTTTTATTTTTAATAAATTATATAAATTTAATTTTAAATTTTATTATTTTATAATTTTTTTATTTCTTTAAAACAACTAAATATAATAAAAAATTATATTTATATTATATTTATAATATGGTATTTCTTTTTTCTTTTTTTAGTACAGATTAATATTTAGTCATACATAAATTATATTTTTATTTAAATATTTTTTACATACAAATGTATTATTTAATATTATATATTTATATAAAAAATTTTAGATATTTTAATATATATTTATATTTATTTATATTTAATTAATGAATTTTTTATATTCATATATTAATATTAATAAATTTTTTAATTTTCTTTTTCTTTTTTTCAATAAAAAAGCTTATAATATATAATGATAGAATTTAATTATTAAGAATTAAATGATAAAATGAATAGTAAATAAATTTGAATGATTTCAAAAATTAAATGATAATATAAACACTAAATAGGTTTATTTGAGTAAATAAAAAAGGATATGTTCAATAGAGTAATTTTTATTAAAATAATATTATTTTTAAAAAAAAAATTCTTTTTATCACCTTAAAATAAAAATAGTAAAATGAAGATTAAAAAAAAAAGCAATTTGTACATACACGGGTAGTACTTGATGCGAGCCGAATATTAGTTAGAGATACTTTCATGCTACTGGTCCTTGATTTTCGTCCTGAATGTTGAACCGAATCAGGGATACCTGCGAAGACGCTCCGACGTTCAAGTCAGTGAGAGCTAATGCAAAGCAGGAGACCGTGATAAGGAGAATAAAGAGATTAGGGTTAAGATTTCATGCCTCCTACCTGGAGTGAGACCTTATATTTATAATAAAGAATAATAACAGATTACCTGGGCGAATCGTAACCGATGTCGAGATCCTTGAAATACTATTAAATACCGAGATCTTTGGGATACTATTAAATACCGAGATCTTTGGGATACTATTAAATACCGAGATCTTCGGGATTTTATTAATAATAGTAAATCGTAATCGACACCGAGATTCTATTACAAGGGCTTCGGGACCAGGCTCAAGCCGCTATCTTATCGGTCTTGTTGAAGACTGAGAACCTGTCGGTTAGGATACGACATGTTTTCGGGTAAGGGTTCCTTATCCGGTACACAATTTTTGTCACATTCATTATTAATATGCAAAGAACTTGAGTAATACTTATAGAAAAAGATATAGATAAGGTTTTGAATTTAATTACATTAAAAAGATATGGTTGAAAGAAGTATATACAACATGATGAAGATAAAATTTACATCAAAAGTAAAAATTTCTATAGTCTATATATGTTGTGGAGCAATGTCATGAGAGTTCTTGATTCTCTTCTTGTTGCAAACCAAAATCCATGTTATGACCTCCAAAACAATAGCAATTCCTGCCAATGATATGATTATGCCTAAGTAACTCATCTTCCACATATTTTGAACATTTAGAATGTCAAAACCTTTAAAGACATTCCATATGGACATGACAATAGTTATATAACCAACTATATAATGAAAAATATTCCAAAATATTTTGAACTTGTGATCCTTTTTAGGCCTCAAACACACAGCAACACAAACTTGTATAAATGCAAGACATATTAGAGTGATTCCAACACATCGATGAGGAGTATGATGAACACCATAATGATTTCCAATATACAAACCAGTAGCAAAGCCAACAATGCCGATCAAGAAAGCTAATGATTGGCATGCTCGATGCAAGTGAAACCAAATGGGTCCAACACAAGCAAATGCTTTCAAGTAACGAGCGAATATAACTCCAATTGGCATCATGATTCCCCAACTCAAGTAATTCAAAACTCCATGAACCTGAATAAATATCAAGGTAATCATTAGTACTCATTCTAAATTAAAAATTTGAACTTCAGCATAAAATATATCTCTTTAACCTCTAAATTTTAGATCTTTATATTTTTCTACTAATCAAATTATCATGAAATATTACAAAGATTTAGTCTATGTTAGGCTGAGTTATTATTTTTAGAAAAAAATTATGATTAAGTAAGAACCATGTAATCTAATTATATATTATATTATTAGTAGGATTGTAAGTAGAAAATAATAAAAATGATAAATGATAAAAATAATAGACCTAATGTGTCACCGTATATTTGTATATATATAACTATTTGAGAAGCATGAATAATATATAATAATATTTCATTGTATTTTAATATGGTAGAAGATTCGTACCAAAAGAAATTTTGATAATATTATAATTATAATAGAAATAATAAATGATAGAAATAATGCACCTAATATGTAACAATATATCATGTAATCTAATTATATACTATTTGTAACTTTGTACATAGAAAATAATAGAAATAAAGTATTTAATATATAACAATATATTTGTATATATAGATATATGAAAACTATGAATAATATATAATAATATTCTGTTGTATTTTGACATGCCATAAGAGTCATACCAAAAGAAATTATGATAATATTATAATTATAATTGAAAGAATAAATGATAAAAATAATGTAACTATGTAACAATATATCATGTAATCTAATTAAATATTATTAGCTAGGTAGGAAATAATAAAAATAATAAATTATAGAAATAATGCACTAAATTTATAATAATATATTTGTATTTATAGATATATTCTAATCATAAATAATATATAATAATATTTCATTGTATTTTGATATACTATAAAAGTCATACTAAAAGAAATTATGATAATATTATAATTATAATTAAAATAATAAATAATAAAAATAATACACATAATATGTAATAATATATTTGTATATATAATTATTTGAGAAAGATGAATAATTCATACATTATATTTTGATATGGTATCATAGACATCCCAAAAAAAAATTATGATAATATTATAATTATTTATATAATTAAATTACATGATTGTTACTAAATCACATATTTTCTCTCAAAACAATAACTCAACCTAACACTCTTTATCTAGAAAAATCATATTATATTTAAGAAATTTTAAAAGAAAAAAAAATTTTATACAAATTAAAATAAACAAGCAAAATGAAATTAGGAAATCGATAAGTTTTTACAAAGTCTAAATTTCTTACATTTCTCAATGTGGCTCGTGACTTCATATCCTCACCAGATTCAGAAACCTTGCCAGATATGAAATCTATGGTTCCATAAGATTGAAGATTAGACCGTGAAAAAGAATGAGATCTGAGAGTGCCGTCATCGGAAACTAAACCTTCTTGCCAAGCATGGTTGACCATAGTCATATTGGTCGGGAGTTGAAACCTCACAAAGATGATGATGTGACCTTTTGTGTATGACGTAGAAACATTATAAACTGGAAAACTAAGATTACCCTCTTGAAGCATAGTTGCATAACTCGTTATTGGTGATGTGTACGCTTTGATGCTCCCATTTGATTTATGAACAGCCACGAATGATTGTGAACCTACCATGCCCTTGGAGGTGGGGTTGATGGCCCATGCAACCCAACTTGAATCCTTTGCATTGGCCTTGTTGAATGCAACATCCACCACCCTTGTCAATGGGTGGTAGTTCCAATGGAGTGAGGATTGAAGAACAGGCAAATCCTGCCATGCTGCATAATTCATGTTTTCTGAAAATGTGTATAAGTTGCATGGTTGTGAGATGGTAGAAACAATGATCCAAGCTAAAACTATGAACAAGAAGAAGATCATGTTTTGCATGAAAGCCATGATGCGAGAGAAGAAAAGAGAGAGAAACAATTAATTTTAAATTGTGTTAAAAGTTTTGGGACAGAATACACAATGATTCCACGTATATTTATAGGTTTCCAGATATAAATTTATCAATTTTATCATATCTAATCAGTTAAAATATCTTTTTAAAAAGATTATTATATTTATATCTTAAAAGATTTAAAAGATATCTTTATTTTTTGTTTTTGAAAAAAAGGTTTAAAATTCAAGAAGAGCAATTTTTGAAACTCAAATATTTTATGGTTAAATAATTTCTTTGAATGAAAAGATTTTGAAATTTTAAAATTTATAAAATTTAATATTGTTTTAATTATTTATTTAAAATTGTAGTGTTTTAAATTTTAAAAAATAAATTATTTATATTTTTCTCTTTATATATATATATATATATATATATACTCGTAATAAATGCTTGATATTAGAAATTTATGTATTACATGTATATTTATTTTTTTTAAAAATTAAATTATTCTATCTAAATTAAGAATTTGAAATTTAGAGAATTTGAATTAATTTATTCAAAAAAATTTATTAATTTAAATCAAAAGAAATTTGAATTTCAAAATTTTGCACAGTTAGTTTTGTTAAACTAATATTTAAATTAAGGTTCTTCAAAATCGATATAATCCAAAAAAATAACCGTAAACGGATCCAAAAAATCGATTAAAACTAAATTTGTTTTGAATTTTTTAGATGTATTTTTTCTTAAACAGAATAGTTTGGTTCAAATTTTGAATTTTAAATAAAAACTGAACCAATCCTTTTATTATATTTAAATGTCAAATTATATTCTTAAAACTAAATAATAATTTATAATATCAAATTTTCATCCGAACCAAACATAAAATTCAAATGTAGTTCGGTTTAGTTTGGTTTTAATTAATATAAAATCTGAACCAAACCAAATCAATTTCTGCAGGTTGGTTTGGATCGATTATGCGGATTTTATTATTATTAAATTTTAAATATTTTATAAAAAATGATAAAATATTTTATATATTATTATAAATAATATAATAAAAGAAATTTGTGATATATATATATATATATATTTATTAGTTATTATTTAATTTTAAAAATATAATTTTATATTTAAATATAATAAGCGGTTTCGTTTGATTTGGTTTGATTTTTTATTTGAAATCCAAAATCCAAACCAAATAATGTAGTTTAAGAAAAAATATATTCAAAAAATCAAAAACAAATTCGGTTTTAAGCGATTTGCGATTTTTTGGATCGGTTTGAGATTATTTCTTTGAATTAGTTTGGTTTAGAACACCCCTCTATATATATATCATAAATGTATTTTTTGATTATATTATCTACAATAATATATAAAAAAAATTAATCATTTTTCATTTTTTTATTATCGTTTTAATGTATTTTAAAATTATTTTAATTTTTATTTAAAATATATTTTATTAATATTATTATTTTCAATATATAATTTTTTTCATTCTTTTCTTTATTAGTTTTTTAATTATTTTTTTAACTTCTCTCTCACCAATTTTTATACTCAACCAATTTTTATTTTTTTTCTATTTAAATTATAAAAAAATATTAAAAAATTATAAAATAAAAGATATAAACACATAAATAAATTTATGTTTTACTAATATATTTATATTTATGAAACATAATGATAAATTTGTATTATTATTTATTAATTTTTAAATATAACATTATATAATTTATTTATAAATATAAGAACAATTAAAATTATAAATAAAACAAAAATTATAAAAATAAAAGTCATAAATTATATCTATATTTAAAATTTTTTTATTCTAAAATTATAATATTTTATTTTAAAAAAATATTTTACGTAAGGAGCTAGTAATAATTAAACTAAGTGAGAAAGTGAGTTTAAGAGGTGAAAGGGTGAATGTGTTAAGTAAAGTTTTAAAAGAATTATAAATAAAAGAACTAAACCCTTCAACCTTCATTATTTTAAATCTACCATCTCTCTAAAACCCTCTTCTCCCAAATGTCTCTACCTTCTCTCTAATCTATCTTCCTCCTCTCTCATCCTTTTCAAGATCCGAACGTACCTAATCAAAGCTTGTGAAGAATAGAGTACACCCAATCAATTGGAATCTTGATTTGGGTAAGATTTCCTTACTCTATTCCTCTTTTTGTCGAAACTGTTTTGTCGTGCATGTGGGTCTTGCTCCCCTTGCATGTGAACTTTTTCTCATCAATATGACTTTGTGCTACCTTAGGTTCTTAGTGGTGTGTTTGGATTGTAAAATAGGTACTTGGATAGCTAGTTAGAGCACCAAGAACTTTGTCCTTTGGAGTTGAGAAAGAGGCGTTATATAATCAAAATAGGTAAGGGAAGCTAGTTGTCCTTTATTTGAAATTGGTATGGATTCTTGAAATAGGGTTAGATTTTTGGTAAAAAAGTGTAATTGATATTCTAATTCAACTGTTATAGTATTGGAATATATTGAGAAAAGTTGTACATTGGGATATTCTGTGTACTAAATTATTCTTTTTATAGGTGGTGTTGTGATTTAATTGAGAACTACATTGTTTGAGATGATGAATTTGCTAATGTGTTAGATTGGGCTTTTGTACGGTTAAGGGTTATTTTTAAACAAAAATTACGTTAAAGTGTTAAGTTGACCGGGTTTTACTTTTTAGGGTCAAGTCGTGCTATGAAGCACGACTTCATTGTATAGAAGTTGTGCTTCATAGCACAACTTTGTAATTTTTTTTTTAAATACACTGAAGTTTGCTTAATAGCACGACTTCACTTTTTTTTTTTTTTTAAATGAATGAAGTTGTGCTATCAAGCACAACTTCAGCTTTCTAATTTTTTTTTTAAATTAATCAAGCACAACTTCATGAGGGGCACACAATACGTCTTTTTTCAGAAATTTTTCTTCACATTAGCGACAAAACCTAAAAAGGGTCGTTTTCGAAGGGATGGTTTGGGTAATCTCCGAATAATATAAAGTGTGATTTCTCATTTGTGAGCACATTTTTTAGTCCAATCTATGGACTTTTGTTAACGAACAAAAAATACTATTCCCATCTGATATTTTTTTGTTAATGTGGTGTTAAAATTTTTTTAGTTTAAGATATGTATAATATATATATATATATATATATATATGATGATGAAAAATGACCAGGTTCGATGAATACGAGTACTGTATTCGAATTTTTGAAGGTTTTGTAAGGACCAGAAGTATCTAATTTCTCTGCATGAGAAAGTAGGGAGTGAGAGATTTAATTATGTGGAGGGTTTCGTGATAGTTGATGGAGGGCTGATCAATAATTGAAGGTCTTGGTTTTTTTCAGCAACCCTGTTAAAATCAATTCCCTCAACGCTGACGAAAGTGTTTTGTAGTGCTTGGAGATTACATGAAATGAATTTAAAACAAAAATAAATTAGAAAGTTGAAGTCGTGCTATCAAGCACGACTTAATTCTTTTGTTTTAAAAAAAAGTGAAGTCATACTATCAAGCACGACTTTAGTACACTTTTAAAAAAAAATTACAAAATTGTGCTTCATTGCAAAACTTGACCCTAAAAAGTAAAATCCAGTCAACCTAACCCTTTTACTTAATTTTTACTTAAAAAATAACCTTTAACCTACAAAAGCCATGAGATTGCTTTGGTTAGATGATTAGAACTTTGATTTGATGATATGTTGTATGTTATGTATGCTAGAGTTTGAATTTTAGATGGTGCTGGAAATGAAATGTGTTCTAGTTTAATGAAATTGTATGAGTGGATTTTGATTGAGTTAGGAGATGTTTCGTTTTGTGATTCTAGCTCTTTTTGTCTTGTTTCCATTGAGAATTTGGGAAAGTGGTCTTAATAGAAGTTGAAGCCCCATATGTTAGCTAATCAATGACTTTTATTTCACAAGAAAATAGTGTGTGTAGATTAAGTTATTTTTTTTGTAATTAAAGGTCATGCTATCAAGAGTATTTTCGCTTGAGCGAAAATGACTTGCTTGAGCGAAAATTGTATTTTCGTGAGTGAGAATCTTTCATTTGAGCGAAGATGCACCAGACTTGAGTTTTCCTCTCGGGAATATTTTCGCTTGAGCGAAAATATCCTGAACCTGAAAGTTTGATAATTTCAAAAACAATAAATTTAAAGTAATTTGAGGGGTGAGATATAAACTTGAATGTATAATGAAATGAATGATGAGTTATATGTTGGCATGAGGCCTTCGTGCTCCTATTGAGGGGAGTTTGATTTTTATATAAGCATGATGTTGGTAATGTAGTGTGTATGGATTTAAAAATATGTTATAGGGTATCCAGATCTTAATGACTCTCTAGGTCACATTGACTAAGATTGTCATGTGGTGAAGGTCGATGGAGGTCTTACCAATTGTCTTTATGATAGTTGGTGAGGCTACTTTAATGTGAGATGGGTGTGGTGATGTTTTGTTGATGATCCTAGGGTGAAAAAGACTCAGTGTTCGGCCGATTAGGCCCGTGGTCCTGGAGTACATATAAGGTGTTAACCCTAAATATCCAAAATCCATATTGTCTTTTAGAAGGCGTCGGTCTTGGTTGTGATTGTGATTTAAAGGTGTAAAGCCTTTGGTAGGCCCTTACACTTGTGTGAAATTATGTATGCTTCTAGATTAATGGTTTTAAATAAATTTTACGGTCCCATCTTATTTTCACTAGCTTACCTTTTTGTGTGCATTGTGTTTTGAACTACTATGATCGTGCCTTGCACGGGAGCAACAGATAGTAGGTCTTCAGTGGAGGCATCTGTGAGGCAGAGTAGGAACTAGTAGTACCCACACCTTAGATGCTCTAAAAGCTAGTAGTAGGACTCTTAGTTATTGATTAAACCTTTTTGTCGCTTTTGGTTTTCTCAAACAATTTCAAATCCCCTTTTTAATGCAGTAGAGAGGAGACCTTGAGTGTCAATCCATGGAGCAAGTTAGGATGGTGTAGTTGATTCTATGTTTATGGATGAAAATGCAAATTGAGGGGATGAGAATGGTATGATTTTATGTTGCTGTTTTTATCATGATTTTATGGAGTTATATGCTGTGAATGATGCAATTGAGATGGAAATTTAGTGGTGCGAATACAACAATGGATTTGATGATTATGAATGTGAGAATGGGAGAGGATGCTTATGGTATTTAGTATATGGAAAAGGGGGGTTTTGTTTACATGAAATTCGGATGTCTATCCTACTGTAATGCACAATGCAAAAGTGTGGAACTCCTATCTGAAACTCAACTGAAACAATGCAATAGTTGAAATGAAATGTGTGAACGCTAGTGGATGGTTAATGCTCGAAATATGGAATGGAATTCAGAATATGATGCAGGATGAAATGCACAACTCAATTATACTATTCTGATACAGTCTGGAATTTAAATCCTAATTGGAATGCGAATGCAAAATATTGGATAGCTACTTGGAATTTATTGTGCAGAAAACTAATGGCTCTATGTAATGAACTTTATTGCAATGAACTGGTATTTATTAACAGATGTATGCAAGAAATGGGATTGAAGCTGTTATCGAATTATAAAATGCAACTACAATGCAAATGCTAAAACTACTATTGCTCTACTAAACGTCAAAATTAAAACAACACAAAGCTTGACAAACTAAACTTTGAAAGGAAAATAGTATGGTGCTAAACTAAATCCAGACCAGAATTGTAAAGAAACTAGATTCTGTAGCTAAGCTAAACTAAAGCAGAAATTGAACCAAAACAGTGACTAAAACTAGCACAAAACGAATTGGAATTACAAAATTAAAAGCACATCCAATATAACATTTTTTTGTGAAGGTTTCTAAAAAGTAGAACCACTTGGAACTGTGCTGAACCTTACTTGAATTCAGAGCTGGTGTTCACACCATTGAAAGACATTCAACTGCCCTTTAATCTTGCAAGGTATCAAGAAAAAATTCTCTAGTGAATCTACTCTCTAAAAACTTTCAAAGATTCCAGATTAATAAAATGCAGAAACCAAGAAATCAAAGAACTTACTACTACAGGGAAAAAACGACTAACAAAACTACGAACAATGACTTAAATAATGATGCAAAAGTGCGAAATTAACCAAGAAAATGCAAGAGTATAGAAGTGGGCATGATCAGTGAAGTAATGAATGCGAAACGAGAGAGGAAAAGCAAAAGAAACTACAAAGAACTTATTTGAATTAAACTGAAAGCGCAAGAACTACAAGCTACTTTGAGCACCAATGAAGCTAACGAACTCTTATCCATTTCAACTGAAAACTGAAATTGTAAACTGAAATACGAATCTATGCGTAATCTCTGTTTGCTAAAACTCTCTACACTGATTACAAAGAGACTATAGCTATTTATAATCTACATAATATCTGCTTAATGGGTGGGCCTTCGTATGAATTGACCCGTGTTTCTTCAGCTCACGTTTTTCCCGTGCTTCAGCTGCACATGGTTAACTTAAAGTGTATGTATCTTGCTCGTTTCTTCAGGAGCTTTGTAGCGTTCTGGAGACCCAATTCTTCGAAGTTGACTTTTCTGGATTCGTGAACTGCAGTTGACTCAACTTGGGTTGATTGTGAAAAATCCATTTCTGCACCGAATTGTGTGATTCTAGTTTCTATTGAAAGCTCTATGTGTCTATTTTAATCTGCATCAAAAATCATGATCTTAGGAGCATTGTGGAAGAAGATATGGGCGAAACAATAAGTGAACGTCAAGCTGTAACTTTATGTTGTTTTAAAATGAATTTATCCTAGGCTTCATAATTCTTCACAAAATATAATTTACAGTCAAGTAGGCTTTTTCTATTAATTTAAATATACTTAAATGTACTTATTAATTAAATAAAATGTGTTAAATCAACGTCTCATCAGTTATTTTTGAATTGTTAATTATTTTGGAGGACAATAATATAAATAGTTTCTACCCTTTGTATTTAAAGGAAGACCTTATATTTATGTACTTTGTAACACCCTTAATTTTGGGATGTATATTTTATTTTTGTGTTAGATTTAAAAGTAACAAAAATTATTATTATTATTATTATTTGTTTAAAGAAAAAATACATATAAAAATATAGAATAGAAAAAAAAAGGATAAAAAAAAAGAAGAATTAGAAAAAAGAAAAAAAAAGATAACCACCTCAAATTTTTTATTATATATATATATATATATATATATAAATTGAAGGGCACCGCCTCCCTT
>BDMB01000115.1:0-470951 GCA_016859785.1 Macrotyloma uniflorum
TAGTTTTAATTTCATTATAGAAAGATTGAAAGAAAACAACTTCAAATGATTTTTCATTAAGAACAAACAAGTACATCTTGAATAATCATCAATAAAAGTGACATAATGCTGAAATCTTAAAGTAGACTTAACACGACATGGTCACCAAATACTAGAGTAAACTAAGGCAAAAGGAGATAAAGCACATTGGGAGACACTCTTAGGAAAAGAGTGATGACTGTGTTTACCTAATTGACACGATTCACAAGACAAAGTTGGTAACTTAGACAGGCTTGGGATAAGTTGTTGCATCTTGGCAACGCTAGGATGACCCAATTAAGCATGAATGAGAGAGGGGTAATCCATCACTGAGCCAATATAAGCATATGTCTAAAGATGGTAAAGACCATGAGAGTAACATTCAACACCCATCATCAGTATAACATCTTTGGTAGAATAGATAATATAGTCAAGGAAACAAATGAGCTGACTAAGGGATAATAAATTAAAGGGAGACCTAAGGACATAAAGAACATTGTCAATAGAGAGAAAAGAGAAGAGGAATAGTACTAACACCACGAGAGGGGCCCCAAGACCCATTAGCCATGGTAACAAATGGTAAATAACACGAAGTAGTCAAGGAAGAGAAAAAAGATTTATTAAAAATATGATCAGTGGCGGCACCTAAGTCTAGAACCTAAGGGCTAAGAGAGTTAGAGTGAGTGAGGCCAACAAATAAAGTACCTATGTGTAAAACAAATAAGTAGAACTAGAATCCTTACAGTCCTCATACCATTTGAGAAAGTCATGGAAGAGAGTAGGTTGTCCTGAGTTATCAAATGGAGTGGGACTCGAATCAGAGGGTAGAAAGGGAGTAGCTTGGGCAATCGCAACAGGTTGAGGAGAGCGACCATGTAAGGGATAGCACGTGTGACCTAACTTGTGACAACGATCACACTTGGGATGCCCTTTTCCTAGCTTTCAAGGGCAATTGCAGTTATCAAGCTAAGATCCAATGCAAAAGAGTTTGTAGGGGCGACGAAAGAAGGTATTTTAGTGGATGACTTGCTTGACACATGCAATAGGGTGAACTAAGTGGAGTTGAAGGTAGGCACAATTGGGGACCCCAAAATTTGATCATGGATAAGTGAGTACTTCTCGGGAAGCCATATAAAGCCATTAACATGAAGAATGTATTGAGTTGCTCTAGTTTCTAAGAAGGAGTATAAGCAAGAGGCAATAATTCATTAAAGTCAGAGAGAAGACTATGAACTTTGCCTAAGTATTCAACTATTGACCATCAAGGCATCTGGGAGCAACAATGCTTAGGATATTTTGACAAACACCATAAAGACACTGACTATCATTAGATTAAAATAAACTGGCTTGTTTCCAAACTCCTGAACAAGTCTCATGATCATGAAATATTTGTTTCAATGATGGATGAATCGTAAACTTGATTACACTACATATTTGAGCATCAACTTTTGATCAACGAGGATGATCATTTTTATCAATGGTGGTCATCATGATCAACATAATCCTGACACCAAAGCTTTAAGTTAGATGTCTAAGTATCATAATTAGTTTCATCAAACTTGTCAATGGATAGAGAAACATTGACATAATTAGTAAAGATGAATGAGTCAGACCTAGTAGCACTAGAAGAGGCCATGGATGATGATGGAGAGAGAAAACAACCAGTAAGAGAGAGAAACAACCCTGAAAAAGGTGAAAAATTCCAAACGGGTTCCAATCATGGTGGAAGTTACAGGTCTGCAATGAGGAGAGGGAGGCGACTCTAGCAGCATTGATCATTTCCAGAAATGATGACGGATGTGCTGCCATGCACGGTGGTTTGCGACGTGTGAGGGCACGTGGCTTTTCTGTTCAGCATGGGATCAGTGGCATGATGGTCACTTGGCCAAGGCAAGTTGGATCGTGGTGTTGCCTAACAAAAAGGCAACGACTGATGGTGGTGGTAGTAGCGGAAAACAGTGGAAATCAACCAGGAAAGAGGCACTGGTGTAGAAGAATGTCGGCAATCGGAATGAGATACGATTTTGAGAAAAAAAAATAATTGTACTGGTAAACAATGGATTCACCGAGAAAGCAAGGATTTGACCTAAACTCTAGAAATCATGTTAAGATAAATGATAAAGATGCATAGACTAAATCCCTAATGTTTGTAGAACACATATGATTATATGTATATAAACATAAGAAAAAATACAAAGAGATGAACCTACGCCCTTTACATATATAAGACACTATATGGGAAATCTCCTTAGTAAATTGCCATTTTAGTTGGGGAATATGTTTCTAGGTATACTGCTAAATCCTTTTACTTTTTCTTATATAACTTTCCATCTTTTGGCTCCAAATGTTATGCTGGTTGAATTATTGTGTGATTTATTTTTGTATTATTTAAAAAGGTAAATTGGTTAATTTGATTCTCTCCTTTCGCCTAGTGTAGGCAACTATTGATGAATGGTTTTGTGCCTAGTAATTATTATTTCCTTATACTTACACTTAATTTTGTAATTTAATGTTCCTATAGGAAAGCATTTATTGAATATTGGATTAATGGCAACATGTTGACAATGGATATAGCTACGGTAATATTCAAAATATTAAAGCAACCGCAGCTGAATTACATTACGCAGGTTTTTTTCTTTAATTCTATTTCTTTCCTTCCTTTCGCTTATTTCTTTTAAACTCCTTCTATTCATCCTAAAGGTACATCAAGTCTTAGCCTAATATTTATCAGAATATGTCATTTCATTTATTCAATTCCTGTTTCATCGTAGGAGGATTTATCATTTTTTAGAGGCCTTGCTTATTGATTTCCCTGGCTTTCATATTATGTTCATATCCATCTTTCTTATGTTAGAGCAATACTTTACTACGTTTCAGGATGATTTTAAGCCTGTGCTACGTGAGCTTTTAGCAACTCATCCAGGGCTTGAGTTCCTACAGAGCACGCCTGAGTTTCAAGAGAGATATGGTTGGTGATTGTAGATTGATGCAAATGACTTTAAATTCTTCTAGCACATGGTTCCTTAAAACTTTATTTTTCCTATCGTGTGGAAATTTTATTTCATTTACTAATCAATTTCAATAAGATATACTCAGGGTTGGTCCTTTTGTGACTTGAGATGGTATCTAATAAGACCCCTAAGCTTAAGCTGTATGTTAGTAGACAGAAGAGAGACTTTATCAGAATAAGGTGTTAGAATTGGGGCCTTAACTAACTGCTGACTTGGCAGTGGTTGCATGGGGTGTGCACAAGTTGTTAGAGAGAGAGGAAGTATAAATAGGAGGTTGTAAGGGAGAGGGGAAAGTAGGCTGGAATTGTGTGGATTTGTAGATGATTGGGCCTTGTTATGATTGATTGTTCTGCTAATTCTAAGGTCTGAATCTCATTTATTCTGGCTGGAACCTATGTTATTAATACAATTGGAGTTGGAATTTTCCAGGTGCCTATCAGTATCTTTGTGATACATTCCTAGTTCCTGGCAAATTATTGTCTAGAAAGTTGAGCTTAATTAACACTGTTAAGAAAGAGAGAACAGAAACATTTGACTGGAATGGTGTCTGATTAAACAACGGATGCAAGTTTATATAGACTTATTATCAATTAATTATACATATATAGAGTATATTCTCTTTCCTCTAAATCAAATATTACATTATTATAAACCACTATTATTACAATAGATACAAAAGATATTATTGTGATTTTCAGCAAATACTACCCCTATTTCTTTTTAACTATCTTTTAAGGTTTTTATGTAAACATCAATAAATGCAATAAATTTTGTTGATCCTAATAAAATAGTTCTGAAGTTTCCTATTTCCATTTCTATTTCATAATAAATAATATTAGTTTTTTCTTTTTTACAAATTATAAATTAGTTGATGGTTAAGTGTATAATTGAAAAAAGTAATTAATGTTATCTTAAAATTTGAATATAATAAATAAAGAAAATAAAAATAAAAAAACCTGACACAAAGGAACATAGAAAGTAATAGGAAATAGTCATCACTAAGTCTATTAAGAGACTATATATATATGGATGATGTGTATAACCTATGTTATACACATTTTACAAAATAAGTTGTTTCGTTCTCTCTCATCTCTGTTTCTCTTTGAATTCAATGTGGTGTTAGAGTCTATTTAATATTAATGTTGGTTTACCTACAAATATCTAAACACGCAAACTTCCTGCTCTAGATGTCAAATGTTTGGCATAAGGGATGTGTGTAAAGGTGTCCAACTTTGCTTAAAATAAAATATATTACTAGAATGTACCTTGTCACCTTATAACTTTGGGAATCTTCCTCCCTTGAGCCAGCTTTCTATTTTGAGGGTGAACAAGCCCAGTCCATTTTAATATGGTATTAGAATTTAGAGCAGTGCCATTCAATGTGATCTGCACTGCTACTGTTCCACTGCCACGCACCTTATTAAAAGTATGGAACTAATTTGTTTTCAGACATTTTTCCTTAATTTCCCAGTGAAATCTGTTACAAACTTTCTGGCAACTTCCTCTACTTTACATCATGTTTCAACCCTAATTTTCAGTTCCTGCTGCCAAGTCCTCCTTCCAGCTATATGAAATTAATAGATTCCTTCTCTATGTTCTCTCTTCCACTCTAAATTCTCCCCCTTAAATTCAATTAGTGTGTCTGGGTAAATATGTTAGTTAAGCAGTTACTTAATTAAATCTTATTCTGATCTCATGATGACTTATATCGTAAGTTTAACTGCAAAACTTTTTGTAATGAGCTAAAAGAAGCTTATAAGAATTATAAACCATTTTCATAACTCCTAAGAGATCCTTTAAAAGCTTTTCCAATGGCCTCCAAATGATGATTGTTGAAACTTGAAATCTATGCTACTTTGGTTCAACTGGTCTTGATTTCTGGTGTAACGTTTTTTTATGTATTGCGTACAATAATCTTAATTTATTTTTTCAATGTCCCAGCTGAAACTGTAATATACAGAATCTATTATTACATTAATAGAGCTGGAAATGGTTGTCTCACTTTGAGGGAGCTGAAGCGTGGAAATATAATTGATGCAATGCAGCATGCCGATGAAGAAGAAGATATCAACAAGGTTTTGAGGTAGATATACTAATTAACTTTATACAATGTCTCCGTTTAGGTGCCAAAACATTTTCATACCAAAATGGATTGACTGTTTTTACTTTACCTGATAATTGTCTGTAGGTACTTCTCGTATGAGCATTTTTACGTTATATACTGCAAGTTTTGGGAGCTGGATACAGATCATGATTTCTTGATAGACAAAGAGAATCTTATCCGATATGGTAACCATGCGCTTACCTACCGAATTGTTGATAGAATATTTTCTCAGGTTTGTGTAGATTACATGTCTCTTCTGTCTTTGAGATTTAATTGTTTCTGACTTCAGCAACAGATCCTACACCCCTTCTCTTTTAAATGCAATAAATGTTTGGTGCAGTATCCATCCACTTCTATTTATCAAATCATTTATTGAAGATGCAGATTTTGACTTGCTTCATTATTATCTCTCAGGTCCCAAGGAAGTTTACTAGTAAGGTTGAGGGAAAGATGGGATATGAAGATTTTGTTTACTTCATACTCGCAGAAGAGGATAAACCGTCTGAACCAAGTCTTGAGTATTGGTATGTCTTTCTCATTCATCATATATTTCATTTGTTTCTGAAAGGAGTTATCAGATTATTTTCTCGGGGTGATGATTTGTTAAATTTAGGCATGATTAAAATGTGCTTTATTTAATTGGATTTCGAATGGTGCACAGCCTTGTGCTTGAGTACATGCTTATGAAACTTTATCTGTTCATTAATTTATTTATCTGTTGCTGGACATCTGGAATGTTATGTACATTAATCAAAGGCATCGTGCAAAAGTGAATACTTCTAAATGAAATAATCTTGATCCAGTACTTTGTGCCAAGTAACCCATGTGCTTGAGACCATGAATATGTTACTGTAAGTTTGAGTAACCGCATTCTATGCTGATCAAATGTAGTGTCAACAGATTTTACTATACTAGGGAGTTATAAAACATCAGAAAATCAGACAGTGGAAACTGAACTATTGAAAATTTAGACCATATAGTGTGGAACAATTGAAGGAAAATTGGTAACTAGATAAACCTCTGCACTTTTCGGTCTATGTATTTTTATATCTGGAGTTGGTATACTTTCAATCCTTTGTACTAAGCGTCAGAGTGAAATGATACGCTTTACATTGTCACTGCACTTTGATATCTATCTGCGCCATCAACGTATGGGCTGACTTGAAAATGCCACTACTAGGTTCAAGTGCATAGATTTGGATGGAAATGGAGTTCTGACAAGGAACGAACTGCAATTTTTTTATGAGGAGCAATTGCATCGGATGGAGTGCATGGCCCAAGAGACTGTGCTTTTTGAGGACATATTGTGCCAGATAATTGATATGATTAAACCTGAGGTTTGCCTTTCCATCTTTCTTTTGCTGATTGTTTGATCTTTTATTGCGTTATTGTGACGTAACATTACCTGGAAAAGTGAGTGCAGATCTAGTGAGCATATTGTCCCCTTTTTCTTATCGTCTATATCTTTGCTGGGTGTCATGTCAGTGCTGATTTATTATTGGATATTTTTTAATCAGTTGAAACTCTTCGCTCTGCAGGATGAGAGCCTTATAACTCTGCGTGATCTGAAAGGTGGTAAACTTTCAGGAAGTGTTTTCAATATCCTGTTCAATCTCAATAAGTTCATGGCCTTTGAAACTCGTGACCCATTTTTTATCCGTCAGGTGCATGAAATATTTGATAAAATTTATTGCATTGTTGAGATAGTATGTATGCTTGGCTACTGTTAGTGACATCGTTGGTAATTGGTAAGCATGTATTGTGTGAATAGGAACGTGAGAATCCAACATTGACAGAGTGGGATCGATTTGCTCATAGAGAATACATCAGGCTTTCGATGGAAGAAGACGTGGAAGATGTCTCTAACGGAAGTGCAGAAGTCTGGGATGAATCACTAGAGGCTCCTTTCTAAAGATTTTTAGGTAAGTGTTTTTGAAATAAGACTTTCTTTTGACTTCTGAGCATGCTACATGCTAGATGTTTGATTTAATGTTACTTGAAAGATGAAGTCAGAAACTTGAGGTCTTTGTTCAGTGAAGTGTCTATTCCCTCTTCTCATTTTTTTAACTTCTTAATTTCTCTTATTTTGGGCATTATATATACATATTAGTACAGGGATGAAAAGAATTAATGCCCCATAACTGATAGACAGGCCATTATTCAGAGACACTGGGCTCAGGATCAGCTTTTAAGTGGGACTGTGCCAAATTTGCTTTAAAGAGTGGGAAATTCCAAAGCTAAGAAAATGTGTTTATGATGGGCAAGTTCCAAAAATATTCTGATTTGCTGGTAGTGATAATAATTGGGGCCATTATAGTGGAAGATTTGTTGCCTTCTATCGCTATCCGTGCAAAATGAGGACGTTTCCTGAGAAGGTTGAATATTATTACATCAATGACTATGTTATTTGGGGGCACCCAAGTTGTTAGGAACGTAAGTAGCCGCATTTTCTCACCTTTGGCTCTTTTAGTAGTTTGCTTCAATGATCGACTCCCTTTTGCCCCAGATCTGTTGAAGAGTGCATTTGTTTCTTCATCTGTGCCTCTGGTTACCGTCTTTCAGATTTTTTTTTTCTTTTTTAGGCATCGAAGAATTTAAAGAGTAATGCAACACATAAAAATGTCACATTTTTTTCTGGATGATTAGATTTATCTTTCAAGATATATGCAGGATTATATTAATACTTCCGTATAGATACTACTTGACGGTTTTTTTCTTGGAGGACTGTGGGTTGAAGAGGGTTTATTTTCCATCCAGTCGCTTTGCAAGTATTGCTTTTAACTAATCCTACTTTTGTCCGGTATTTTTCTTGAAGAAAGCTATAGATATAGTGATCTCCATCGTTATTACTGTCTAACTGGTATAAAATCCAGATAGAGTTTAAAGGTGACCATGAGCCCATTTGTATTAGGTTCTGCAGCGAAAAGAAAGGTTGATCTGCGATAGAGTTTGACTATAATATAAATGGAGCCTAAGTAAGAAGTCAAGTATCTGGATAATGTTATTGAGACTGTTTAAATGTCAATTTATAATAGGTTCAGGATTGATCAGTTGTTCGCTTGGTAATTCGTTGGCAAGGTGTAGAGTCAGTATTTTTGAGCAAAGTCTTAATTACTTAGTAATTATTTTGACCGGGTAGCTGCAGGTTATATTGACACATTTTGAATCACATTTCAACTTGTATAAGTGCATCTGGCTGGCTATACTTATAAATTGAGAATTATAGAACAAAATGTTAATTTTTTAAAAATAAATAACATTTAACGTAAAATAGAAGTGCATCCCTTCCCTCCAATCCGGGGTGGTGTTTGTTGAGGGGGAAATGTTGGCTCAAGAGTCAAGACCAGTTCACTTTAACCATAGAGTTTTAATCGTACCCGTTTGTGGAAAGAGGAAAATTGGACTGGCATAAAGCTATGCAACGTGGTCGCTAATTGTACTCTTCTCCCAAATATCTGGATCGATCGTCCTGGCTTGTACGTTGCACTGTCCGGTAAGTGATACGGTGCCTGTCATTTAGAAAAAGAAATAATCCGAACCTTTTTTAAGGTGCTCTTTTCTTTATGGCTACATATCCGCAAAAGCTGTGGTCCATATCCTTATCATGATTTTCGTTGGACCCCCACGTCCATAGCTTTTCTTTAGTTTAATAAAAGAAAATAGATTTCACAATTAACAAAAGAGAAAATGGACACCCAACGAAGCGATCCAGCTCTTGGATTTAGGCAAACTTAAATTGGCATGGTGGAGCCAACACTAACTTACTACCCCACAAATCTTCAACTTGTTTATTTGAAACAAAATATCCTCTTTATATTTTTAAATTGAAATTTACATTTTGTGGACGTTAGATCGTTCGAATTTATTGATTCCATAAAACTTTAACCCCCGCCCGCCCCTCCGAGTTAGATAGTTTCACTAGTATATTTTTAAGAAAAAAGGTTATTAATTTATTTTTGGTATAATTTTTTTATTTTTAGAATGTTATACCTATATAAGATGTCCTCAGCTTGGTTAGATTTGGTCCTTAGGAAGAACAGAAATAGAGCCCACTAAAATGTTTGGTTCGATTTGGTTTGGGTCTATTAAGTATCGAGCCTAATATTATAATAATTTTTCAAAAAAAGCTTAAACAATTACATTTTTTTTTTCTAATGACTTAAATCCAATACGGAATCAATATTAAAAATATAATTATAGAGCTTATAGCACATAAAAGTAGAAGAAAAAAAGGAGTAATAAAGGAAATGGAATAATAATAAAATATGGATACTGTTTGCGTGATTAAATTATAAAATATAAATGTGGTCTCTAAACGAATGAAGGCCAAGGTTTATTGATTCAATTTAGTTCCATTCCAATTTAAAAAAGTAACTTAATTTAGAGCAATTTATAGTTGTAAGATAATTGCAAGTCTAATTAGTGGGTCGAACAAAACTAATAAATAGTAGTAAGATAATATAAAAATAAATTTTACAGTAAGTGTAGAATATAATTTTACTCTGATTAAGATGGTGTTTGTATATGGAGAGGCAAAAGAAAGGTGGTATGGCAGTACCAGAAGTTAGGTTGTGAGCTTGTTGTATCTAGGTGTCAGTAGCCCATAAAGGTGATCTCAGTTACGTTACCAAACTTCAGGATCATCATCAACACTTTACAGATATTAGTTTCTCACATGCAATAAAAATGTATTGGGAAATTGAGACCATTAAAGAAGCTGAGTTTTTTCTTAGGAGGTATATTCTAAGGATAGCCTTCCCTTATTCCGATTCGTTTTACTCCTCGTGTTCAGAATGCAAAGAAAAAAAGCATAAAAGAGAATCTCCTTCAGAAGAGTATTTAAATAAGCCGTTACAAATCAACTAAAGAAAAGAAAGAGATTCAACTTGTAGAAGAAGAAACCAAATTGATTTGTTAAATTCATGGCCAATTATAGAGACTTGGTGATGCTTTAATCAAATAATTCCATTGCCACCTTAAAATATTGCCAACCTTACATTTTTAACTCTCCAGGTGTTAAGTAACTCTTCATTATTTTAAAAATCTACTTAAATAATATTCCAGCTTAAATCTTACCATTTATAATTTACGTATTTAGATGTAGTAGTCTACTTATTTAAATGTTTTAATAAAGTATATTAAATTGACAAAGTTAATTAAAAAATTTAAAAATCCATAATAATAATATTTGTAGTAAGAAGAAGTGAAGGGGAAAGAGAGGGTGATAACAGAGCAAGAGCATGAAAAGTGACGTGGGAGTTGAAAATTGAAAAGAGAAAAGAGAGTGAAGAAACGGTATCACCGAAAGAATATTCCCCTTGAATACTCGGGGGCAAACTGGGTCCCTTTCTTTCTCCATCTTTCGCGCATCCCCTTTTTCTATAAAACCAGACTAACCAAACCCCACAACACAAAACAACACAAGAAAAAAAAGAAAAGAGAGGAAAGAAGAATGTGCGAAGCCCTTAAGACACAGTACCAAGTAAACGAGGAGATCGGTCATGGCCGTTTTGGCACCATCTTCCGCTGTTTCCACCCTCTCTCCAACGAACCCTACGCCTGCAAGGTTATCGACAAGTCTCTACTCGCCGATTCCACCGACCGCCAGTGTCTCCAAAACGAACCCAAATTCATGACCCTTCTCTCTCCCCACCCCAACATCCTCCAAATCTTCGATGTCTTCGAGGACGACGATTATCTCTCCATCGTCATGGACCTCTGCCAGCCCCACACTCTCTTCGATCGCATCGTTAACGGCCCAATCCCTGAGACCCAGGCCGCCGCTCTCATCAAGAACCTTCTGGAAGGCGTCGCCCACTGCCACCGCCTGGGCGTCGCCCATCGCGACATTAAGCCCGACAATGTTCTCTTCGACTCGGCGGATAATCTTAAGCTGGCCGACTTCGGGTCGGCCGAGTGGTTCGGCGACGGGAGGAGCATGAGTGGAGTGGTGGGGACGCCGTACTACGTGGCTCCGGAGGTTGTTATGGGAAGAGAATATGATGAGAAAGTTGATGTGTGGAGCTGTGGTGTTATTTTGTATATAATGTTGGGAGGGATTCCTCCTTTTTATGGAGACTCTGCTGCTGAGATCTTTGAGGCTGTGGTTAGGGCTAATCTTAGGTTCCCTTCTAGAATCTTCCGTACTGTCTCCCCCGCCGCCAAGGATCTCCTCAGAAAAATGATCTGTCGAGACCCTTCTCGAAGGTTCTCTGCAGAACAAGCCTTGAGTAAGTTACTACTATTTCCTCTGTTTTTTTTCTTTATGTCTCTTTGGGGATTTTTTGTTCATGGTTTTCTTCTTGTTTGTAGGACACCCTTGGATCTTGAGTGCGGGTGACACAGCTGATATGACTTGAACCAGAGATGAATGCAATGGAGCTAGAGATATTTATATATATGCATAAAGAAAAAGAGAGAGAGAGAGAGACATGACCTAAGCTACTTTCTTAGTTGGTGTAGCTAATTTTGCCCCTTGTCTTTGTTCTCTTCTACTATGACAATAAGGTGGTCTACTCGTGGTGGCAGAGGAAGGAACGGAACAGAGGAAGCTTCTGTAAATTCTCGTGGTTGCAAGTAGATTTTTTTCCCTTTTTTTTGTTTTCCATTTAGGAATCTGAGGCACTGGGTATGAATGTATGTATGTATGTATGCATGAGTCGAGAGAATCTTGTTTTCTTCCACTCTCGATGATTTTCTCTGTGTAGAAAGTGAGAAAGTGGGTTATCTCCCAGACTCCCCCCAGTACAGAGTGGAGTTTGAAGCTGTTTGTGTAGTTCTTGTAAATGAAATAACCATATAATGATTATAATAATAAGTTTGAGTGAAGAATACGAAAGGGTTTCTCAATCTCTTCTGATTTTGTGGTTCTGTAATTTTCTTGTTTTAAGGTTTTTATTTGTGTTTACTTCTGGGGTGATCATCAAATTTCTGCCATAATAGTAAGAAAAAAAACAACATAAATGAACAGAGGAGAAAGAGGATGGAGATATAATAATGGTGGTTCTTTTTAGTAGGTGAAATTAGATGAACTTTTAAATGAACATTGTAAGTAAGTGAAATGATGATTTTAAAATCTATTTAATTTGAAGATTAGATGATGTACATAGAAAGAAGAAGTATTTTGTGTATTTGAGACAGAAGCAACAATTTAAACTTGCTGAAATTTCAAGCCACAAGCAAACAAATTTAGGTTTAGAGAGAGTCCTTAGCACACGTCTAAAGAATAGGAATGTAAGGGGGGTGAATGTCTAAATTCAATCCAACCCCTTTAACAATTTAACTCATTCAAATTTATTTAATATATTCAGTTAGAATTAAATTATATAATCATCTCATAAATTTCAAATCCAAGCATAATAAACTTTATTTATCGAATAGCATAATAAATATTTAAATTATGTTTTAAATTATTCAATTCAACCTAATACATTAATTTTTTTAATAATATTATTAAAGTTTTGCTTTAGTAATTAAAGTAGTTATCAGAAAACTAGGTTGGTTTTGTCTTTGTTCCCTTTTCTAGAGAATACTTGAGAGAAAGTAACCACTATACTTGCTACACTTTTCATTCTGTTAATCTTTTTTTCTTTTCCAAAATACTGGTGTCTCTGGAACTCGTGAGACTTACTCACTTGAATTGAAGAGATGAAGACTTTTAATTTTTATACATTTTTAGCGTAAAAAAGTTATTAACAATCAACTGAAAATCATATTAAATGTGTTTTCCAGATTAATTATTATAAATATACTAATAATTTTACAATAATTCTTAAGAAAAAACAATATAATTTTAACTGTTAAGAGATCCAGATTCCACCTCAATTGTTGTGCACATTCATTAAAAATAAAGGAGTGTAAGTTAATTCTCTAGTATGAAATTAAACCAGCTAAATTTCTATTACTAAGATATTTTTTATTTTATCTTCGTAATCTTTTATTTAATAGTAAAAATATAAGCCTAATTAAATAAATATCAACTGTTAAATACAGACCAACTTATCAATTATCAATAATATTTTTGTTTTACCGAGGTATATATAATATAGTTTGTGTGGTACATTGGGAACAAGATCCATTATATTAGTATTTTGAAACATTCGATTGTTTTTTAATTGTATTTAATATTTTATTAAATTAAATTATTTAATATAAATGGAAGCCTGATTTGTCTTATTTTATCTTAACAAAAATAGAATAAAATTTTGTGATATGATTTGATGGGGGTTAAATTTGAAAGGCATGAAATTGGCAATGAGTCGTAATTATATTGTATTATTATATGATATAACATTACAAAGTTAATTAATTTTTTATAATATGAGATTAAATAATTTAGACATTCAATGATAGTGAAATATATTTAATTGATGAAAAATTTGGCGTATTTGATGATAGGTTGAAAGCATGATATTGGACATAAAAAGTGTTAAAAGATACAAAGTGACTTACGGTGAAGGCAATGTGGAGGTTTAGGAATTGAGAAACGTAAGCAATGATGTCATGTGAAAGACCAAAAATGGTGAATTTAATACAAAGATAAGTCATTGCATATATATCTACGCCCTTATCATCTGGGTCCCACTCTCACTCCACACTATGACCACTTGGGACCACCACCCTTCATTTTCATTATTTTTAAATAAATTTATACTATAATTTTAAATGTAATATTTTAGGTAAAATTAGTTAAATTAAGAATTTAAATTGGATATCTTTTACTTATTAAGTTTTTAGTTTATTTTACTTTAAATACATAAATTCTGAATAATTGATCAAACTTACTTTTAGCCACTAATACAAGACATATATATGAAATATTTGAATTTAAATTAATTATGAATCTATTGTGAAAATAAGATTTACATTTAACTTATATATTATAGTTCAATTTTATTTTTAATTAATATGAGATTTTTTTTACCTATTAGGTTTTTCAAATCACATAGAGATCTATTAATAGATGACTAAATGTAGATTTAATAATCTTATTAACTTAATTTTGATACGAAATAAAAAATAATTATAATATCTAATTTCTTCAAAAATTGGTTATAAGATTAGCAGGATTTTCCAATATTTACAACTAGAGAATTGTGATGAAAAGAAAATAAAAACATAAAAAACTAAGCTTTAGTTTAGAGAAAAATATAATTTAAAAAGTGAAAAGAGAAAGTGATGTTGAAAAAACAGTGGGTGAGTGATAAGTTGATAGTGAAATGGCAGAAGGAAGAAAATGAGATGAAAGAGGGTTTATATTGTTCTAGAAGATGCTGCACATGGCATATGCATGTGCATATGCTCTTTTCCCAATTTGCAATTTTAGTGATAATGGAGATGAGCATGAACTAACCCTAGCCCTAACCCTAACACATCCTTTTCCTTCATGTTTAATCTTCTGTCGAATCCTGCTTTCTCCGCAATGTACGTTCCACCTTATGCTCCAAGAAAAATACAGTAAGAATCTCTGTTTATATAACAAAAAAATGGAGAATCTAATTAACATTGCCCACCACATTCATTGATGGAAGCACGTGTCTCTTTTCTAGTTTCTTCTGATTCTGAGTTTCCGTACAATTTGACCATCCTCTTCCCCTTCTTCCCACGCGTAATCACATCGTTCACATGCTTCCAACAATTTTCATAGAGGAAAGTGTTGAGACGGTACCCAGAAAGTGACGTGAGAATAATTTAATGCTTAATTTTAGAAAGAAAGAAAGAAAATTGGTACTCCATTCAACACTACACGCTACTTCTTCACGTACACCAAAAAAGATAACATGCTTTTTCTCCTTTTTTTTTTTCCCTTTAAAATCCATTCCTTTGACCTTATTTTGTCACAATGCAAACTATAAAGCCAACTTTCTTTTTCTATTATTTTGAAATAGTTCTCTAATCCTTTTTAATTCAAGATATGTTAAGTTTTGGACATTATTTCAAAATAAATATCTTGAAAATTAAAAATTACACCCATTTGCCAGATTTTTCTGTCTTTTTCCTGTAAATGTTACACTTTGGTCTATTCTATGTGTAGTACCATCAGCCATCTTTTACACTGGACAACCTTGTTTGTTTGTATAGTAAAGGTTACTGTACCCTCTGGAAAGGTAATTGGAATTAAAGTGGATAAGAATTATGAGAATGAGAAAATGAATGAGAACAATTCTGATTTGAGTTGAACAATGTTGTTTGAAACTAAGAATTGGCATGAAATTTAAAAGGAAATAATGGGAAAATTAGGTGTGCTTTGAAAGAAGCAGATAGGTGGTGGAGATTAATTTGATAAGGTGTCGAAAAGTGTTGAAAAGTCTTACTTATCAACCATGAATTGGTTTGGTTTGGTAAACCTGATGCACGCCATGTGTATTCTGTTTCTGCTTCAAATTAAAGTGAGTAACTGTATTCTTGTCCCCACACCACGTGATCGCTGTCTTACCCCATTAATGCCTTGTCGACCCTTTTTTTTTTCCTTTTTCTGCTAGCTATTAATTTTATTATATATAAATAAAAATTATTTTTACTGGAATCGGATATATACTGAAATACTGAAATGATTAGTTTTCAATTTTTAAATATTAGTTAATAATAATTTAAAAATAATTAAATTAACGTATACTGATTTTTTTTTTCTTTTTGTTTTATTTATACTGTCATTTATTATTTTTATTTATATTATCATTTGTTATTTGAATAAATATGTTGGTTGGATTGATTCTCTAATTTAGATTTTTATTTAGTTTGATATTTAGATATAAACAGTTTTACTTAAATTATTAATTTTTTTTATTATATCGGTGAGTATGAGAAATAGATCCTATATCAATATAGAAATTAATTTTATTTTACAAATCAAACATATTTATATATATATATATATATTTAAAAAAAAAAAAAAAACAGATAGATTGTGAGAATAATAGAAAAGGAAGAAAAGAAAATAGTTGAGGTTGGGGAAGGATTGAAAGTGTTGATGAAAGAGTGTGTGTGAGAGTGCATTGATTTAGGGTTTAGGAAGAGGGGACAGAATCAGTTGAATAATTGAATTGTAGCGAACAACGTTTGGCAGTTGCTACGTATTTAGTTACGGCATATAATGGAACCCACCACACAGTTATATTGTTTCATTTGATAACTTATCTCACGGATTCCTCGTTCCAATAGAATGAATGAATATTAATAATAAACAAATAGTACTTTCCCAACCCAACACTGCACACTGTTTCCCCCTCTCACTACAATTCTCTCTATTCAATCTATCACTAAATTTTCTAGCTACCAGACAATTCTCGATTCAATTTCTATTAAATGCAAACATAAACTGTGTCTAACCATTACATTAATCTATCAAAATCCAACGTTTCTCTTTTGATTAGAAGTATTTTCTAGTCTAACAAAGTTTATATGAAAATATTATACATTGAATCTTGTAAAAAAAACACACATAAAATGTCGGTATTAGAATAAAAATTAGTTATAAGAAGACAAAAATATGGGAATCTTGGAAACCGAAAGAGATTTTGCCCACATCGATTGCCTCAAACTGAAAGTGATTCCACCATAATTTTTTTATCTCTGTGTTTGGGTTGCTGAGAAAGATTCCACCTTGGAGTTACTATTGTAATAGAAAAATGTTAGCTTTGGTGTCAATAATTGGAGGAAAGTACGAAAGGTTAAACCCACCACATGTCCCAACCACCAACCATGGTCCTACCCATGTGCTTGTAATGAGTGTAGTATTCGAGTCCAAGCAAAGTGGATAGGATTATTAAGAAGAGCAAACAATAGAACAGTTTTTTTTCTGCAAAAATGAATTATATGAGAGAAAGAGACATGGAACAACAACATCTTAGGTTGGTTGTGAGGTGTGTTGCTGAGGTTACTCTCTCTTCCTCTTTGTCTTCCCGTGACCAACAAGTAAGACTGTGAATGAAAGGCACAACACAACGTTATCTTCTTCTTATATGCTTTGGATGTCATGTCTCGATGTTTCATGCTAATAATATTCATTCATTCATCACTCATCAACCCTTTAAGATTGTCCAAACTACCACCCACAAGCACCAATCCTTTTCCTACTCATTAATCAAATTGTTTCATATGTTTTTAGTCTCCAAAAAGCTCCAATACCTAAAAATATGACACCTTGCTATTCTCCACTCCACCATTTCATTTTCAATTTCGGTACGACGCATGGCATCATCGACAACACACACAATATTAAACAACTTGTGATTTAATTAGCATAATTATACAAATAATGTCACTGAAACCATGGGCTTCAGAAAACCATGCACTTCTTTTCCATTTTTAAATCATGTACTGTCCACTGTCCCATTCACGATGCTTTCAATTACTTCCCCTTTTCTTTATTTTATTTCACTTATGCAAATAACAAATATGTAGCCTTTTATGTTTATGTTGAAACGTAGAAATCAATTAATATTTTTCCTCTATTTATCTACTTTCAATTTTATTATGTTCGTTAAAAATATAGTTAGTATATTTATTAAGCTGATTTTCAGTTCTTTAACATGTTCTTCATTATATTTCTCTCTCACTTATAACAGTTTGGACAATATTTTTATTTTCAAAGGATTTTTTTTTAGACAAAGTACGAATGGGAGCGTTTTTTCCAACAAAAATTCAAACCTTGGTTCGAGTTGTAAAGTGTTAAGAATTTTATGATAACAAAAAACATAATTATAAAGATTATAAGTAATATTTTTAACTTTTTAAAAGATAAATAATGAATTTCTTGACAAAGAAAAAATATAACTTATGTATCTTCTTAATTACTTTTTTAAACTCTTTGCAAATATGGAGAGTAATTGATACGTTACGAATGTGAAATTTGTTTGATATATTTTTCTGGATTCAAATATAAATAAAATTAATTAGTTTTTCATTAATTAAGAAAAATAGTTAACAACATTTAATTTCACAAATCTTAAATCATTTAAAAAAAAATATCCCTCATTGATGTTAAAATAAAATTTTCAAAGGCATACGTATTTCTAACAAAAAGAAAATACTTACCAGAATTGATTTGAGTGTTTATAATTTGTTGTGCCTACTAATTTTTATGTTATTTTCCTTTTTTTTAGAAATAACTCTTTTTAAGCTATGGGAAAATCGGTCACTTAGAAATATTAATTGAACTATTGTTTCGTTAATAGTTCAATTAATCATAAAGACTGGATTTCTAGGTTCGACTTGGTCAAATTTTCTTTAATATTGTTTTATTTTTATTTTTTATTCTTAAGAAAGTAAACATGGATTATTGTCCTTTTTAGTAAGTAGAGAGCGTAAAAATTCTTATCCTATACATTGCATGCACATGTTAATGGGATTATTCACTTTATCGTCCTTATGTCACATAATTTTTTCTAATAATTATTTTTGGTTCTTGGTGCATTTAGCGTACAAAATAAAATTGGAAAATAGGTAAAGAACAAGCTCGCCACAAGATCAGCGCAGAACCTAAGACAATAATAATACATCACTTCAGTCTGGAAAGAAAAGAAGCATCATGCATAATTCATTGCAATAAATGGTCTTGATTTTGGAGAGGTTCAATTCGGCCTCGGTGGATTTCAATAACAACAGGAAGTGATGATGTATGTATGTATGTGTAGATTAAAAGGTAACGTGCAGACTTATTGTGAGGATTATCATAAAATACCTGCACATGCTAACAAACTGCGTTAAAATTTACTTTCTTGATTTTCCTATCACATGTTAGATTTGCCAACCTTTACCTAATTATAAAGACCCAATTCTATGCACATGGAGAACATGAATCCTAGGGTTGCTATACCAATACAATGTAACAAACCAATAGGTCCGTATAGTAGATCCAATGTGTTGAATTTGGTTTCACGGTTTAAGAGAGGTATTCAAGCAGAAGGTTAGGAATTATGAGATCCAGCATTGGCAAGATTTCCTATAAAGTGAAAATGGCCACCCAAAAAATAACGAGACTGGACCATATCCATTTTTAGCAGTTTCACAACTGTAAACAATTTTAATTAGTTTTCAGAACACATGCAGATGTATCATCAATGCTTGAGAACCTTACAACTCAGAACGACATATACCAGCTATTAGTGTACAAAAGAAAACGGGAGGAAATATGACTGTCCACCTCAAAATGCAAATTTGTACCAGTGGAAAACAACGGTCTACATAGTTCATCATGTGTTTCCCTTTGTTTTTACAATTCCAAAATATCTTAGGATACCAAATGGAACTTTTTTCTTTCCTCGCAACTAATACATCTTCAAGACCAAGCTGACCGGTTGCGGCAGCGATTTCACCAAAATTAACTTCATACTCTTGTACCCATGAAAGACTGAAAGGCAACAAGAAGACAAATTTAGAAATGTATTGGTAGCATGCATCGAGTGTGAACAACAAAACAATACAAAAGATTGCACTTGATGTTTCAATTGAAAAGCTGCATTCTATGTCCATTGCTAAAGTAAATTCAATCCCCCAAATATTTCCTATGATGACTATCACATAAAATCAGATTATTCCATGTTTCTAACAATCTGAAATTATACCTGAATGGTTCAAATCTATGAAATCCCACAAAACTACCAAACGTGTACCCCACCAAGACAATATTTATTAGAAAAAAGAAAAAAAAAAACAGTGAAGGTCTGGTCCAGTAAACAAGACACCTCTCCAAATACTTTTTAATCATGACAAGCAGCTGTTACAAGAATTGAAGACAGTAAGAATTAAAGCAGATTTTGGCAATTATGACCATAATCTTATTTGTGAATCTCTGCAAAAAGATTCACAACCCAAGTCCGAGACGGATAAAAAACAGACTGCTTCCATGAAATTGCCAATTCACTGTAAAGGTTAAAATTCATAAATATCTACATATATTCCCTACACATGCCACAAAATATATACCACTTGATTTCGGGTATGTATTGCGTCAGCAGATATTAAATTATCTTCATACCTTTACACCTGCTGGAGAGTTTCCTGGCTTAGTAGTAGTAGTACTGTTGAGCTTTGCTTTTTTATCAGATGGCTTCAATATTTGGAAAGAGCACATTAGTGTCTCATCAACACTCATCATAGCACCAGCATTGTCAAACTCCCCACAATAATTAGGTGCTGAAAATATTGTTACAAGCTGTCGGTTGGCAAAAAATTCATACCCATCCTCCACCACCTGGTCAAAATTTAAAAATTAATCCAATTTAAATTTAATAGCACATTTGCTTGATGGATACCATCCTTCAATGTGAATGCAGAAATGTAAAAGTGAAGCATCATAAACTAATGACTGGCATTTAAAAGAGAGAAGTTTAGCCTCAACGAATAATTCGTGTAAGAATTTAAATGGAAAACAGTAATTCCAAGTTTGTATGAAGTAAAGCAAGTGTAATAATCCTGATAGCTGGAAATGTATTTGAACTCACAATACTTTTAGACAAAAACTTAAGATGGAGATACAAACTAAACCCCGAAGACTTGGTATAACACATTGAACACTAAAGGCAAGAGTTTAACCTGATGAGCACGACAAATAAGATCCAAATCATGTTTCTGAAGAAACTCGGACACCTTATCAGCACCAAATGTATATGAAACTCCCCTATCATTCATTCCCCAACCTTCGACCTCTTTGCTTGGATCTGACCAGAGGAGATCACAAAGCAAACCTGTATCAGGCACATCGGTGGGCCGTTGTAGATTTCTAATCTGATCCAAATTATGTAAGTCAGGTGAAAGGCCCCCATGCATGCACAATATCTTTTCATCAATGAGCGCTGCCACAGGCAGGCAGTTGAAGCATTCTGTAAATGTCTTCCATAACCTTACATTGAACCTTCTTTTACACTCGTCATAAAATCCATATATACGGTTAATAGAAGCACATTCATGGTTACCCCTCAAAAGAAAAAAATTCTCAGGATATTTTACTTTATAAGCTAGGAGAAGGCATATTGTTTCCAAACTCTGCTTCCCTCTATCCACATAATCCCCCAAAAATAAGTAGTTGGCCTCAGGAGGTAATCCACCGTACTCAAAAAGCCTTAAAAGATCAGAATATTGACCATGTACATCACCTGAGAGATAAAAAACGGATAATATTATGTTGCAATTACAATACTAAGGACAGCAATAAATAGAGCATGTCTACCGAAATGAAGATCTTTGCAAATTTGTATACCAAAAAATGCCAAGCCAAAAAAGGAACATTTGATATTGCTAGGTCCTATTTGACCTTGATTAAATTTCGTCATTTCAAATAGTTGCTTCCAGCAGACGGTTTAAGCATAGATGGCAAATATAGATGGTTTGAGGTAACAAATTCAGATCTCTTTTACAGAAGGAATAAATTATGTGTAAAAAAATGCTTGACTTGTGGATTTTTGACAATATTATTGTTGGAGATCTCATCGACTAGAAATATGGTAAAATTATAGCATATAAGTAAGTGCAAATCTCACATTACAAGCCAATTTGTAAGATTGAGTTAGATTTAAATCTACAAGAAATAAATTATGTGTAAAAAAATGTTTGACTTGTGGAATTTTGGCCATCTTATAATAAAATTATAATATATAAGTGGGGTGCAAAAACTTTGGTTTTGTGAGGTTGAGTTAAGCTTAAAGTTCATTTTCTAATATTGTGTCACAATCTATCCTAGCAAGATTTGTTGGACATATCATGCTACCCACTATCGCACTAGTCATATGCTCAAGATGTCCAACATTCAATGTGAGGTGTGATAGAAATCTCATATCGACTAAAAATATGACTAAATTAGAACATATAAGTGGGTACAAAACCTCACCTAACAAATAGGTTTTGTGAGGCTGGGGTAGGCTTACAATCCACTTTCTAATACTTATAAAGGCAGATACAACAACCTTGACTATGAAACAGTAAAATTGGTAACTTGGGACAATATAAGAAAGGATTATGATACATTGTTTTTAAAAGTAGATTCTAACAACAGTGCAATTTAAGGACAATTGAAACAGCTTGTCAGGTAAAATATTTTATTATATCAATAAGACACTTGGTACATCGTCAAGTTTTACAATGGCTGCTGAGGCCCTAACACAACCTCCTCCTTAACCTGGGCTTGGAACCGACTATGAAAACATTGGCCAAGTTAAGGTGCAACAAAGGATTTCCTAGGTCATCCATCCTAATACTACTACTTTCGTCCAACCATGCATCACTAATTTGTAATGATGAAATCTAGAGCATTACTGTCAGTATGATTGCATTGGAATATTTAAACATTAAGACCACATTTGGTCCATATGCTAAGTTAAAATTAATAGCTTTAAATTAAAGTAAAAGCTATTTGGTAACTTTAAAACTTAAAAATTACTTTTAAGTTAAAATTGCTTCGATCTTGGGACTTGAAATAAAAAAGGTAAAGGAGATGTAGAAGTCAAAAGCTCCTAAAAGTAACTAATTTAAAAGCTCATTTTTCCAAAGATTTCTTAACTAAAGAAATGGTTAAATAAGTTTTTGGTACCTCCAAAATTGACCCAGTGAAATTGGTTCCATAAAAAAATTTTCAGTATTTTCGAGATTCAACATTAAATAAATATGTGAATTTGATCTTGACAGTTACTCTATTAATTTTGAATTAACAGTGTTGACATGCTAGCTAATTCAGACACTGTCACAGGTGAACAAATATCTTACTAGGATGATTACATGTCAACACTGTTAATTTAAAAATAACAAAAGCTACCGTCAAGACCAAATTAACATATTTATTAAATATTCTGTATCAAAAACATTGAAAATTGTTTGGAAGAACCAATTTCAATATGGGAAAATTTTGGAAGTACCACAAACTTAGTTAACCCTTATCTATAAATATGAAGATCATCATCAATAAATTGGATATCTTTACAACAATCTATCGACAGATATAATAATTCTATCAATGGTTGTCTGAGCTATCAATCCAGTGTTTCATGGTTCATATTCAAAGGATGGAGGCAAGACTAGAATTTTTGGAGTGTAGGTATGAGAATTTCTTAAATGGACTGAATGATTTGGTATGGGCTGAATCGAAATTGCATCCACTTTACCGGAATTGATGGGGTATGCACAGAATTTGAGATAAAATTTCTACTCAGTCAAGGGGTTTCTTGGAGTAATAAGGAAAGGGGTTATAATCAGAGCTACTATAATACAAGATCGGTGACTTAGGAGGTAGAAAGCAAGAACCAACATACATTGGGAAGTAAGAACACAGGCTCAATAAGTGATTCTAGTAGCCTAAAAACCACAAGCTCATTCAGGAGTAGAGGATTTAAAAGAATGCCTGATGCTAAAATGCAATAAAGGAGAAAGAAGGGGACTATGTTTTAGATGTGATGAAAAGTTTGGATCAAGGCATGTGTGTGCCAACAAGCAGATGATGCAAGTATTGATCTTAGTCTTGGAAGAAGACTTTGCTAGTCAAGAAATGGATGTCAAATATGCAGGCAGCTTTCTATGTACAACACTTCACTCAGTGACACGTCATTCAACTCTCTTTGTTGGTCAGAACCCCCGTCCACTAATAGGTATCCATTTTTGCGACACCACCAACAACCAAGCTCCAATACCAAATGATAAGCACTGAAGAACCCACCCTCAAAAGCTAGCGAATAAGGGGAGAGAACCAAATACTTAAATACTCTATCAAGCACCCATACTACTCAGATGTGGGACTCTTAGACACCCAATAATTCTGAATTCCCTATCACAGTAGCAGTGCTCTTTCTCTGCACGACATTTCAATGTAAAACAATTGTGTAGGTTAGAAATTATAGTTTTGAGCATAGTTGATACTGCCTTTGTTTCTGATATTATCTTAAAACAAAAAGCACAATTTAAGGTAGTAAACTATTTGAGCAAATGAATGCTGAGTTTTCATTTTCCTGCATGATAAGCCCTCGTAGCATCAACCACCAATCATTATCCCCGTAACAGACTAAGCAGAGAACTAACTTAGGGATGACAAAGATCTTGGTCCAATAAGCCTTGATAGAGGAACATAAAAAAAGGAAAAGGGGACTAAATTATTTTATCATTTTCATTTAAACAGAAACAAATGAAAAGAAGATGGGCTACCAATACCTCAACTTTTAACAGGGATGAGAACACAAGACAACAACTGCATTTGGTCAAGGAAGACTAAAGTGCAATGATCAATGGATTTCGCCTCAGGTCAAAAGCCAGCAACTGTTTGCCTCGGCAACTTTAGCTATATTATGGTATATGAAGTTACATCCATTTCTTTTTCCACTATAAATAAATCTAACCCCACATGTCCGTTAATAGGTTATTAGTACTAAAATTGAACTAATCGTACAATCTTAATAGACACATCATCAACACCAGGGCCACATCAGGGAAACTATGGTCAAGTTTATCTTACACAAACTTCACCACTTATTCCCTTTATAACATACTTCCATTACCAATAAGCTAGCATAACATAACAGACACAAAATGACGCATGCAACGAATTTGCAACCAAGCACAGAAGAAAAGTAAACTAAACAACCTTTGTAAACCCCAGACACAAAATCACGCGGCAAGGAATTAAAACAGTCCCGCAGCACTTAGATCATAACAAAAGCGCAAACATAAAAAGGCCGCAGTTGACCAAGTCAGATGCCATATTCTAGTACGGAAATTGCTGTAATCAAACACCAAACGACGCGGTTTCGAGAGGGGTGATGCAAGGGTTAAAAAAAAGCAACAAAGCGACAATAGTGAGTTGGAAGAGAAGAAGAAAGAAATTACCGCAAATCTTAATTGGTGCTTCGAGCTCCAACAAATTAGGTTGCTGCAAGAAAATCTCTTTGGAAGCGGCACAGAGCTGGCGGATCTCGGACTCCGACAGCTGCACCTGCTTCCCCGGCCGACCACGAACTTCGAGAAGGCGATTGATTATGTCGTCGACAAGTGCTTGGTCCATTTGGTTTCCTTCCAGAAGGAGCAGGAAGTCAACGTCTCTATTCGATGCGAATACGATGGTGAGTGATATGAGAAGAGTAGAAGCAGTGAGCGAATAACATGCCTCAGTGAAGAAGACGACCGAAACGCAGTCGTTCTGCTAGGGGAAGGGTGTGGTTTGAGGGTGACGGCGTGCGATGGTTACAGACATTGGTTTGAGTTTGGTGAGGGGGAAATTGGGAAGACGGCACAGGGATTGATTTGATTAGGTTTCGAAATGGGGAAGGAGAGAGAGAGACATAGAGAGAGAGAGAGAGAAAGAGAGAGATGATATTTCATAATAATTCCTTCGCTGACCTAGCAACTTAATTACTCCGGTCATCCACCGGAAAAATCATAATTTTGTTTTCAAATATATATAAACGCAACTTTATTAATTAATTAATAAGAGCAATGTAGAACCAGTATTAGAGGAGAAATAATTTAAGAATGCTACGATTAAAAAGGGTGAAATTATTTATTTAGTTTTTATTTAAATTCATTATACATAACAATTTTTATTCTTATCTATTAAGATTAACCCTTTTTTAATTATGATGAATTAGGCAATCATAAAAACAATTATATAATGATTGTTTTATTATGTTGGAAGATGTTACGTAATAGTATTTTATTCATTTTTTTTCAACTAAAACGCAAATTATTTATTTATTTATTCATCAATTTCTAAAACTATTGGTAGATTCACGATCTATGCCATTTTATCACTTTAACTTTCAAACGATTAACAAGTAAATATGTTATTCATATTAATTAACTTACTAACTAAAAACACTAATATATATTTTATCATAAATTAATTTATGATAAAATATTTTGGATAAAATTTAATAAAAATAATATGAATTAAACTTATAAAATAATTAATTATAAATTAATTATTTTATAAATCACATAAGTAATATTGAAAAATTATTTAAAAAATAAAATTTAATTTATTTAAATTATTAATTATGTACAATTTTTTTTCAACATACCGATTTAAAAAAAAAATTAAAGTATAATAAAATGGGAACTACACATTAAAATTGATAGATATAAAAAATAAATTTTTTTTTTTACTAATTTACACTCTAATAGTAACATATTTAAGTAAACTAATGATAGTATTAAACAACAACGTTAAATAAGTTCTTTTAATACTAACAATAAGAATTTATATTTACATTAATTTTTTAACAAAATAAAATCTAAACTAAATTATTTATATATTTTAGATTTTTAATTAAATTATTTAACTTAGATAAATTTTATGAAATAAAAAAAAAATGATAGTATTTGAAATGAAATTATTAATTTGAAAAAAAAAATGCATTGAGTATTGAATATAGAGAGTGAGTGAATTACCAACTACCAATATACAAACAAATGAAACTAAAATGAGTAGAAACAAAACATAAATTAAATTATCACTTGTCCAGCAAAATTTTAAATTTTAAATTAAATTATATTTTTAATAATTTATTTTAATTATTAGATTCATCTTATCTTTTATTTTAAAAAAAATTGAAACTGAATACTTTATCTTTGAAATATATAGACTAAAGATGATAAATTAGAGAAGAGAGTATTCTTAAATTTAATAAAGAAGATAGTATAAAAGATTAAAAACGTAAACTAGTGAGGTATTTGCACACACGCAGGTACAGAATCTTTGTTGGTGTGAGAGAGGCGAGTAAGATCGAGGTGAAGCCATACGATGCGAAGAAACCATGCTAACTCCGGCAATTACCGGAATCCATGTTTAACGATGCATCAGCCTTGGGCTTCTCTCCTTGTTTACGGGATCAAACGAGTCGAGGGCAGGTCATGGCCCGCTCCGATCACAGGTTTCTCTTTTTCTTTCTCTTTCTTCTTTCTTTCTTTCTTTCCTTGCTTTCAATTTTTATGTATAAACAATCACATTAACCTGCTTGTGTTCTCTGTCCTATGTTTTCATGTTTTTTTTTAAGGTCGTATTTGGATTCATGCCGCCAGTAAAGTCCCGGATGAGTCTACAATCAAAGCAATGGAATATTTCTACAGGGAGATTTATGCTCTCAATGGCGTCACTGATATCCAATTTCCTCAACACTACCCCGTTTCTAGGCTTTTGGGTATAAATTACAGTATAATGTCACGATTCACAGCCTCCTCACTTTGTCAATTCACTTCAATTCATCACTCACCAATTTGAATACTTGATACACAGGCTGTGTTGAAGTCGTTGGCTGCTTAACACGTGATGAGCTAGCATGCTGGGAGATGGTTCCTGAAGGAGTACATTACCAATTACTAAATTTTTATTTTTAACTATTGTTTCCTAGTTCTGCATGTTCTCTTCACTTAGGCCCTTTTTTTTTTCCTTAGGTGAGGTTGGAAGCACAAACTGATTATTGTTGGCTGTGTGAACGGCCACAGGTTTGTGTGTTTTTCTACTGCTGTGACATTCCTATGGTTATAAGATTACGTACTGTTTGTGTGTATGCTGAGCAAGTATTAAGTGTTTTATCTGTGCTTAATCCAGAAATTGTTGATTCCATTTGAGATGCGGGGGTACCAAGGTGTTTATAACCTGGAAAAGAAGGTATTGTGGTTCTAATTTGCTGTCTTGCTTTCTGTTTTTTCTTGGAATGAAGATTGATTTTTCTTCTTGTTTGAAGACTTATGACGCTGCAGTTAGAGGGCTGTCCCCAGTTAATAGTCCGCTGCCAGTGAAATTTCCACTTCCAGATCCACGAGATCCATTTTCCTTGAAGCCGGGTTCCATCTCTGCGCTTACTCCTAATTCAAAAACAACTGAAGTGGACAAATCATCCAGTATAAGTCTGGCCATAGCTGGGGCACAGGCAGCAGCCACTCAGTTCTCAAAGAAGGATCAGAATTCGCATAGTACTACTCCTCGGAACAATGCACCTGCTACCATGAATGCTGATAATGAGGACACAGAAATTGCAAGATCTTATAATCTACGATCACGAGGCGGATCTATGGAAAAGGACAGTATATCATCATCCACGGAGTTAAATGAGAAATTTGACGATGGGACCTTGCCATTATATCATGAAAAGAAAAGTAGTAATAATAGTGAGGGGAGCAGTAGGAAGAATCGGTTTACCGGTGCAGAAGCAGATTTGAGACAGCATCCTCAAGCACCGTCTAAGGTATCTCTTTTTGGAACTGGTGTCATTATATATGTTCTATCATTTTTTTTTTTTTTTAAAGAGTTCAGCCCCATTTCATAGTTATTATTATCTAACGTAAGAACTAAAGGGAACACAGTGGAAATAAATGCTCAAGAAAAAGAGAAAAGAGGGAATTTTTCATTTGGTCTAACACTCAGTTTACATCAATTGTATCACCCCTTTCTTCCGCAAAGGGACAATACATAAATTATGCCTAATGCTGATATGATTGGTTTATGGACTATGGCAATAGTATATTGCTCCAATTCATATTAATTTAGGTAAGGCTGGGCTTCAACGTTTGAATTAGTAATATGACTTTCCTTAATTTAATTCTGAAGACTATTAATATCTACTTTATATATTATAAAAGTAGGGAGTGTTGGAGGGTTTCTCTCACCCTCGATTGAGACAAGGTGGGAGTACCCATTTTCTTAATTCTTGGCGAGGATTGGGGCAGGTTGGGGACGCAGGGTCATGTCTAGCCACAAAGCACCCTGAGTCCTTACAGATGTGGTGGCTTTGTCATCTACCCCTTAAAGCTATCTTTATTGAGGCTCTGCCTTTATTATGCTAATGTACACAAATCATATTTTTTTAGCCCTTCCATCTGTTTCTTGCATCATTTTGTATCTAATCTTGGTTCATGTTATGGAGTAGTCAAACTGAAGCTGCCCATTTGTGTATGCATTCCTTACCTTGTTTTAGAATGCAAAGTTGCTCTAGCAATTCGAGGAATTTAGCAAATTCTGAAATAATGAATCTTTTTCATTCATAGGTTGTAAGACATGTTTTTCTTGAGTGAGGCTTTCTTTATTTGCGTAATGACATTATGCATTTTTCTTGTTTTAACTTAAGTTCTGTATTGACAACAAAACGAATGCATTAGAATATCACAACACAAATCTGAAAGTGTCACTTTCTTTGCTTACTTTTGGAAATAGAACACTAGTTTTGATAATGTACTGCTAAAAGAAATACTATAACAGATAACTAAATTATGGTTATTCTCTTCATTATTAGATTTTTGCTGCTGCTTTGAAAAGCCTGAAGCAATGATCGTGGAAGGAGTCTGACCAATTGGATTCTGGATGTGAATTTGTAACATAATGAAGTGTAACTTCTGAAGCTGAAGCAAAGCTTGAAATTGGTTGCTCTCATGAAATTGTTTTCATGTTAGTCTCTAAAATATTATAATGTTATGTCATTTCTAGGTGTCGAAGTGATAGAGCTTAGGTTCATGTAGAATTAGTAGTACAAGATTGTAATCTGTAGGTAATGGGGTGATGAATTGTATCCAACACGGAGACTTGTTCTGCATGATGTTAGAAATGAATTTTTGTTTCACATTCATCTAAAACATACTGGCATCTCCGATATCCATTTACACAACAGTACAAGGGCTGTTCAAAATATCCAGTAATTTATGCCCAAACCATATATTAACTCAATCCATAGTAAAACAAATCACATGACAGATACAACCAGACACAGTGGCCAATTTTTTTTGAACCAGATTATTTTTATTTCTCTTTAAAAAAACCCAGATCAAAACCATATTTCACAGCTTGCACTCACCATTGACAATCGGATCCTCTTTATTCCCTCCTATTGTCTTCTTCAATCTCTTAATCCCCATTTGTGCAGTGTAACTGCACTAAGCAAACCCTAATCACTAATCTACAATTGGACCTTCTTTCTAATTCAAAGATTAAGTACTGAACACTCATACAGTGAATCGATTTCCTTTCTTGTATATTGCCTAGCGAGTTGAATATAGTGAATCGATTTCCTTTGTAGATTTCTGCATATTCTATTAATTTTATTTTGATGGATAGAAATTCTTTTACTGGTCATATTAAAACGAAGGGTAATTGTTTCTTTGACTTGATAGGTGAAACTAAACTTAAATGCTTGTGCTATATTTGGTTTAAATTTAGGACGCTGAAAAATTGTCATACTCGAATAGAAGGTATTTGTTGACTATTGTGACAGTAGTTAAGCACCAAGCACTTCAGTTAAGCACCAAGAGTCTTTTCACTAGTTGGGTTGAATCTCTCACTCGAGAATCCAAGGAATGGGATTTGGACATAGGATATTTATAACAAGATACTAAAAAGAGTCGATTGATTTTCTGATTTTGGTTATCTGAATTTCACTTTGTTGCAGAACTTTTGTCTATAGCTTATATTATTGGGGTTCTATCTGCCTCCGTAGTTTTTTATTCATACGGAAAAATTATGGATAAAGGTATATAAAATAATAAAATTTGATTGTGACCATTTCTGTTATTTATTTTGACTTGTTCATTTGCACAATTTATTTGGTTTGACTTTGATATTTAAAATTACTAAAAGGGATTAATCATATATAGAATTTATCATAATATTTAAAATTTTCTAAAATAAAATATATATTTTAAACAAATGATTATTTTAGACATGATGTACCGTTGATCTCAATGTTTCATTATCTGTGATAAATAAGTGAAAATAATTAATGATAGTATGTAAAATATCAATAGTTTTGTTTTTTAAAAAAGAAAAACGAGACTAAAGTGTTAGCTATGGAATAAAGATGGTATGCTTTCTTCCCCCTATATATCCTTCTGCTTCTTATGAAAAAGTTTGTTTTGATCCTTTATTTTTAAAATTTTTATTTTGATCCTTTAAATTTTAACATAGTAGTGATTAAAAAGGTCAATACATTAAAATTAATTTTATAATTTTATTTAAATATAGTGATGATTTTTACTTGTAATGATTTTGAAATTACAAACTTCAAAATCCTGTCTCCAAAATGAATCTTCAATCAAACATCCAAAATCAAAATACAACCTGATATGATCTTCTGATACAAATTCATCATGTGACTTCCATGAATCACCACGATCTCGCACACCATGATCACCACACCTAACACTAGGAAGAGCCACGAGGGACTAAAAGATAATCGATCCTATTGAGCCAAAACTTACTGAAGCATAAAACTTATTCTTGCTTCACAAATGTTATCATTCAAAAGAATAACAATAAGAACCATCATCATTTAGGGGAGCTAGCATAGCATGAAGACATTCCTTTTTTTACAAAATGTCATTATAAAGAATTAAAAACTGTTCATGCATCTCATGTATTCATTTTCACATCTTTCATGCATTTGTCAAATAATTAAGTTGATGTGTTCTCAAACAATGAGCTATAATATATTGTTCTAGCATACTTTTCTTTGCGCTTCTGATAGTTTGGTTCTGTCAAATTTTTATACTGTCATCTTCTACTTATTGCTGATTATACGCCAAATTCTGGTAACCTGCTTTTTTGATTGAATGTTGTTGTTCAACAAGAGTTCTGTATTCTAAAACCTGGTCTTCTAGTATTTTGAGTTGATGACATATTTTCTAAATTGATGTTCACTGTTCTAATGTTGAACTAACTAATTAAGAGATGCTTCTCTTCTTACAAGGTTACTTTGTCAGAATCCACCATGTGTTGTGTTAGTAGATTGGTCCATTTTAGCATCACTAAATTGCTTATGCAGTGCTTATTGTTAGTCAATTTATTTATCCTCTTACTTCAATTTGTTAGAAAGTTGTTTTTCACGCTCAGTTTCAGAGCCTTGTGTTTCATGTATCTTTCTCCTTAGAAATTGAAATTGTGTGCTTACTCAAATGCTGAATGAGGTGAAAATTCCAACGTGTATCACAACATTTTTCTCCCATATTCTCTCATTTTTTTTAGGAGAGTAAGATAAAGTATTTTATTAGATATAAATCTAGACTTACGAGATTCGATATTCAAATCCAAATTGTTTTTTCAGTTTTAGCATTAATTTTAATTTATGATAAATTCATCATGGATTTGTTCTCACCATTTGAACCTTCTTTCTTTTCTATGCCTTATTCAACTCATTATATTCCTTTTATCTTACTGGGAACAAGTCTTTAAGCCAATGCTTACTTTCGTCTTCGTTTTTTAATTATGAAATTTTTTTAATACACAGAGTATCACATAGTTATGAGTTGAAACTAAAATATAATTTACTACACTATCTTTTCTTAATTTACCCAAACATGTTTTAAAAAAAACTATAACAAAGTTATTAAATTTTAAAATAAAAAAATCTTAAATTATATAAGATAATTAATTTTATGTTCTTAAAGTTTTATAAAATTTAAATATTATTATTTTAGATAATTTTAACAAAATATATTATTTTAAAGCATTTTTATGCAAGCAATTATCAAACTAGCAATGATCGACAAGTATCTTGTCAAAGATGATCATGGTTTGACCAAAAAGAGATGAAGTTTTACTTTATTAAAAAACAATCTCCCTAGAATATGCTTAAGATGTATGGTGATTGAGAGATATTATTTTTGAAAAAAATTAATGATTGAAAAAAAATCATATAATTTAATCAAGTACGTAATATATATAATATTTTTAATAAATTTATAAAAAAAAATATTAAAAATAATAAATAATAGAAATAATATACAATAATACATATAATATAATATGTAATAATATATTTATATATATATATATATATTCATTAGAGAATGATAAATCATAACAATATTCTACTGTCTTATAAGACTCTACTACACATATTTTAAAACCCTATGTTAAAATTAACTGGTGTAAATCTCTATATAAATTAAAAATAACTTATTTTAAAACTATTGTATGAATTTTTATTCAGGAGTTTGAAATCTTTATTCATCATACTCCTCCCAACTAAAATTTTAATCCATACTTTACTTCTGATGCCATAACATCCCGTTTCTACTTCCTCACTTTTGAAAATTTATTCAAATAAACAAATTGATGCACATATGTTAAGAAAATTCTACGTTTATAAAAAATGATGCGGAATTATAATAACATTTTATGATATCAGAGTTTTAGATTTAAATTTAATCACTTATTATTCTTTAAAAAAACGTAAGGGAAAGTAAAATTGAATTAAGTTTCATATTTACTTTCTACATCCACTTATTAAAAATAATATGCATTTTACACAATAATCTTTTATCTAAAAAAAGAATAAGAAAAAAATAAATTATAATCAGCTTCTTTTATTGTTTATATCATGGTTTTCCAAAAACTATCAAAACTGAAATTAATGCTCAGAGAGTGTAAGAAGTTCTTCCAAATAATCTGTTCCCAAATCTTCCAAAACCACAACATTTTCCATCCCAATATGTCTCTGATTCTTTCTCCTCATCTTCCTGCACTCCATCCTCCTCTTCATGAAGTTTCTCTTCTTCAGTTCCAGAACAGGAGAGACCCCTCTCTGGAACCTGAACTCCATGTTGTACAGCGATTGCAAAACGAGTTGAGGAGGGAAATTGAGAACAGCCTTGTGGCCACGTGTTATTAGTGCAGCTTGGTCGTAAGCCAAAGCAGCATCCTCGGCAGTGTGGAAGGTTCCCAACCAAACCCTAGCCCCGTTCCTCGTAGAGTCCCTTATCTCGGACGCGAAATTGCCACGTCCCCGCCTTCGAACCCCTCTGTAGGAAGCCTTTTGTTTCTCTTCATGACAAGGTATAGATGGTGTTCCTTCAAAGGTTTGAAGAAGCACTTCCTGGGAGCCATTTTGATCAGAGGGAAGAAGAGATTGGTAATGATATGATGCGAAAATAGAAGTGTGATCAAAAGGGTATTCGAAGTTGGGGCATGGAGTGAAGAAAGAGGTATCCATGAAGATGGTTTTTAGTGGATATATTTTTGTTTAGGGTTGATCTTGAATTGTGGAAGGGATCTGAGATGGCAGTGTTTATATAGCCAGATGCCAGTCATAACTCAAAGACTGTTTCTTACACAGTGAAAGAGATCATGCAGAAAAATAAAAAAGGTATTTAAAATTTTGGCTTTTCATTACATTAGTCAAAGTTGAACTACAAAAGTTCAGTCTTTATTTATTTCAGAGTGAGATGAAAGTATAATATTTTGTAAATGTATTTTAAACTTAAAAGTTTTTCAGTTACTTAAATGAAACACTGTCACCTCTTATTAAATTTTAGAAATTATTTGGATTAAAGAAAGAATTTGAAAGAGAAAAAAAAAGAAAAGAAATGAAAAAAAAAGAAAAATGAAAATAAAGTTGTTTAAATTAAAGAAAAAGAGAATAAAAGAAAAGAAAATTAAATAATTATTTTTATATTTTAATATTATTTTTAATTATTTATTATTATTAAAATAAAATATTTATAGTTTAATTTCATATTTTATTATTATTTTTTAATTTTATTATTATAAAAATATAAATATTATTAATAATTATTTATTATTTTAATTTTATTTATTAATATAATATAATAATATATAAAATATTAATATTTTATGTTATATTATAAAATATTTAATGATGTATATATACCTTTTTTTTACAAATTTTTACATTTTGTATATCTATTTACTTTAAGAGAAATATGAAAATAAATTTGTATTGATTTTTTTAAATAACGAAGATTTACTGGAAAAATTGTAAATATAATATTTAAATATTATAATATATTAAATATAATTGATTAAAATAAAAAAATAATATTTTATTTATTTATTATTTTATTATAATAATAATTAAAATTAAAAATAATAAATAAAATTAAAATAATAAATAATTTTGAATATAAAAAAATATTTTTAATAATATTATNATTTATATTTTTATAATAATAATAATAAAATATAAAATAAAACAATAATTATTTTATTTTAATAATAATAAATAATTAAAAATAATATAAAAAATTAAAAATAATTATTTAACTTTCTTCTTTTTTTTTTTCTCTCTTTTTTTCAATCTAAAAAATCTTATTTTCTCTTTTCTTTTCTTTTATTTCTTTTTTTTTTTCTTTCTCACATTCATTTTTTAATTTGAACAAATTCTTTAGACGGAAAAGAAAAAGCACATAAATATTTTTCAGAATTAGTAATATTTTTTTCGATTTTAACAAAATCATCTCACATCCGTCATCTTCATAAATAGTATTTCTCTAAATACAAAGAAAGGCAAACCACAATTGGAGAAAAAAATAGAGATGGTAAAACAAAGGGTTTGAATTTATGAATGCATTTGTGAAAGTATCTGTGCATAGTTGTGAGTTGCAGTTTCAATTCAAAGTGGCACATGCATGCACAATCTAAACATCTTGTTTGTTGTTAAAAAGTATTACAATTCATCGTACGGAAATAGATTCTCACGATAATTAATTAAGTTACCTGTTGTTTTTTTTTTTTTTCTTTTTCTAAACATATTAAATATACTTTACCCATTTAACGTGTATAAAGAAATGAGATATAATATTTATTAAATAATATTAAATCTAAATTAAATTATTTATTAATATATTTAACATTCTTTAATGAATTATTGAATAAAGTAGTTTATTTCGTTAATTTATATTATTTTTTTATTATTTAATGTATTTTTATAAATTTATTTTTTTATATTTAATATTTTACTCATTAACCTCTTTTTTTTAACAATATAAATTTTTTATAAAAATAAAATATAATTAATTGATTTTAAAACTCTATAAATAAATAAATGATTAAATTGTTTTATTTTTATAAAAAAATTATTTTTCTAATTAATTAATTTGAATTTTTTTTCTATAGAGAAAGTTCTGAATTCTTGTTGAATTTTAGATCCTAAAGAAAGAAAGAAAGAAAAATTTAAAAATATAAGAAAGAATATTTGACTGATTAAAAGTTGGAAATAGGTAAATTATATTAAGCTGGAAATTTTAACATAATGGTGTTTTCATAATAAAATGTTGTTCAAGTATTAGAATTATGAGTTGAAGAACTAGAAAATGATTACTTAAAAAAGTTATAATAAAAATAAATTCAGAAAAGAAGTTAATATTTAAACATAATACCTAATTTATATTTTTATATAGATAAAATTTCTTTTCAGAAATTAATTTCTTTAAAATTTTAAATTTTGTAAATAAAGATAAAGTAAGATCTTTATTTTTTTTTATACAAATAACATTTTTTTGAGAAGTGTAATTTTTATTTTTTATCAATATAATAATTATAAATTAATATTACTTTTAACATATTATTTATTTAATTACATTTTTATTTTCAATGACTATTTTTTATTCTTGCTCTTATTTGGTTGTCGATAAATTAAGTCTTAACATTCATTCAGACAAATAATAATGATATGACAGGATGAAATGATTGAGAAAGTACAATGAATAAATAAAGCACTTTAGGAGTCAACTATTTCTTAATTTTTTCTTAAAATAATTTAAGAAAACAGTTACTTTTTATATGAACTTTCAATTAATATTTACTTTTTAGAATCGATAATAATATATTTTTTAATTTATAATTTTAAAATATGTGTAAAAAATAGATTATATAAATATAATGAAAATATCTAATCATGTTCAGAAGCAGTAAAGCACTATGAATGGGTTAATATTCAATTCGGTCACCACTTTTTTCCTTTTTTTCTCTTTTTCTCTTTTTATGTCTTCTACTTTGCTGCGGGACACATTATTATATTATAGTTAGAAAAGTTTTACCAACACACTTTTTTTAATACACAAATGTTATTAAAACGAAGAAACTTAATCAATAATATAAAGAGAGCTAGAAAAATGTTATAATCAAAATAAAGACAAAAAACAAAGAATATCATGAAAAGAAAAAAGTTATATGGGTCCTACCTTAATATTTTCCCCCAGAAAGTGAGAAAAAAAAGGATACAATAAAAAAATGTTTTCTTTCAAATAAGATGTGTTCTGATTGGAGAAGATATTTGAGAGAGTAAAAAATAAAAAAATAAAAAATAAAATAAAATTGTTTAGATTAAAAAAATAATAAAAAAATAAAAAATAAATTAATATTATTTATTATTAATATTTTTTAATTATTTTGAATTTATTATTATAATTATAAAATATAAATTAGAAAATAAATATTATTATTATTATATTTTTAAATTATTATTATAATAAAAAAATAAAAAAATATATAAATTTAATATTATTAATAATTTTTTTAACTATTTATATTAGAATAAAAATAATTAGTAATTTAATATTATTTAATATTATAATAATATATAAAATATATTTATATTTTAATATATTGATTTTTCTATTTTTTTTGTTGTTAAAGATGAAAATATTATAGAATAGAATTTTATTAAAAGTATTTTTCTATCTCCGATTTTCTTATTTTTCATTACAACAAATTTTCACCTTTTCCGTTCTATCGTTGGAATCAAACAAATTTTATGATCCCAAATAGAAAGAGAAAATGATATAAAAAATGAATATATATTTTTATTATTAAGATAGTTGTTTACCTTCAAGTATTTGTGCAGAATGATACTTTGATTTCTAAATTAACAAGGAGAAGATTTAGGTTAAATGCATTTCTTACACTCATTTTCCTTCTTCTTTCACAATTAGATGTGGAACTAAACACAACATTAAAATTTTCATTTAGATTTTTTTTTCATTATTAATTTACTTTTATTATTTGTATATGTGATTTTAAAGGAAGAAGAGAAAATATTTGTTCTATTTCATTTACATAAAAAATGTGAATTTTAAAATGATAAAATAACTCTTATTTTTCACGCTTAAATAAAAAAATACAATATATATATATATATATATTAATTATGGGATAGTTTTTATTTATATTTATTTTTTTATTATTTTTATTATAATAATAATGAAAAATATTAAAATAATAAAAGTAATATATAAAATTATTAATAATAAATAAAAAATAATTTACATTTTTAATCTTTAAAATTTAGAATAATTTTTTTAATCCTTCAAATTAAAAAAAAATTATCCCTTATCCCTCAAATTTAATACAATGTAATTTAAATGTTAAATTTAAAAGACTACAAATAATTTTAAAATCTCATTTTATTACATTAAAATTTTCAATAAAAATGAAATTATATATTATCAATTTTGAGAGATTAAAATAAATATTTAATATTTTTAATATTAAAAGACTTAAATCAAAATAAAAATTAATTTAAAAAATGAAAAATATAATTAAGGCTAAATAAATTTATCTCATTTTTTATTTATTTTTACTTTTTTTTTTACACTCTCAGTTTTCATAATACAATTCAAATAAAACATTAATAACTGAATTAATTTAATCTTAAAATAAGTAATATGGTTAAAAATAAATTGAATTTGAGTTATTTAAAATCGTTTAAATTTTCTATAGAAAAATAGTTTATGTTATCGGTTTCATTGCATAAGAAATTTATAGGTGAAACTTTTACTAATTTTTTAAGCACACTTGTTTATGGCTTATGCTCTATTTGTTTCCAAAGATAGAAAGTTTGCCAGCACGAATGTACATAAAAATTGAAAAAAAAATCAAAAGAAAATTACACATTATTTCCTCGCTCAAGTACCAAAACAGTAGGTAAAAAATATTTTGGTATAATCAATTATATAAAATAATTACCTTAAATAATTGATTACATGATATAATTATTATTTTTTATTAATATTTATTATTATTATAATAAATAATTAAAACAATAAAATTATTCATTTATTTTTATTCTTTTTTATAATTTAAATAATTCCATTTTCTTTTTTTCTCTTTCTCAAATTATCTCTCAATCTAAATAAAATAAGTAGATATGCTGAGATGAATTAACGACTTTTTATTTTGTTATTCCCCTGTACTCTGTCACGTTTCTGCATACCAATTGTTCTTCTCATTTTAGTTTTAAACTACACCCCATTTGGTTCAATTGCTTTTCGTTTGTCATTAATTAGTAACACTGAAATATAGAACTTGAGTGCTTGTTGGGAAAGTTTTTCTACTAATGTCTTCATCTCACTTTATTGGAGATGTCAAATTCTTGCTAAGATACAATTTTTTAAACTATTTTTGTAGGCTTAACTTATAAACACTTCTGCAATGGATCGTAAGAACATTAACCACCACTATTATGAAAAACAATGAATATTATTAAGAAAACTCATATGCATTGTTAATCTACCTTCATATTCTCTTTCACTCTTTTGATTTTTTACAACAAACAATTTTTATTTTCATCAATTTCTCACATCTTTATTTGTTTTCCCTTTCAGTTTCTGTATTTATTTTGTATATCCCAAATGAATCATGAATGTTGTTGAAGGTTGAGATGGTCCTTAATAATAGAATTACAAGTTAAAAGAAAGAGGGGATAAGATATTTTGATGGTGTAGTTATTTGTGGAGAAAAAGACAGTTAAGAAAGAGGATGATGATAGAAGGAGAAGAAAAATAAAAATCTTAGAAGTGGAATCAGATAAGGTAAGGGAAGGAACTTCACTGTTCACTCTGCATTCTGCATTCTGCATTCTGCAATCTCCACTCTGCACTCTGCACTCTGCAACATGCTATCCCTCTCCCCTTCTGTCACTGCAAACACTCTAAACCTCAAACCCAATAATCAAAATGATCTCTTTCTCATACCTTCTTCATCTGCCACTCACCGGCGTCATTCCGTCAAACCCATCTCTGCCATAATCAACCCTTATTCCTTCAAGAAGCAGCCGCCGCCGCAGCAGCAAGTCTACCAACCCTTCCGCCCTCCGCCGGAGCCCCTCCCTTCGCAATACAGTACCCTCGACATCGCCGGCCAAATCGACATCCTCGCCAACCGCCTCGGCCTCTGGTACCAGTATGCGCCACTTATCACTTCCCTCATCCGCGAAGGCTTCTCCCCTCCCACCATCGAGGAAACCACCGGCATCTCTGGCGTCGAGCAGAACCGCCTCATCGTAGCCACGCAGGTCCGCGACTCCCTTGTCCAGTCCAACGCTGACCCCGACCTCCTCGCCGCCTTCGAGACTAGCGGCGCCGAGATCCTCTACGAGATCCGCCTTCTCAGCGCGTCGCAGCGCGTCGCCGCTGCGCGTTTCCTCGTTGAGAATAGATGCGACGGGAAGGCCGCGCAGGAGCTGGCGCGAGCCATGAAGGATTTCCCGAGCAGGCGCGGGGATAAGGGGTGGGAGAGCTTTGATTACACTCTCCCCGGAGATTGTCTCTCTTTCATGTACTACCGGCAGAGTAGGGAGCATAGGAACCCGTCGGAGCAGAGGACTTGGGCGCTGGAGCAGGCGCTGCGCGTGGCGGAGACGGAGGGGGCGAGGAACGCGGTGTTGGTGGAGTTGGAGGGGAGTGGTGAGGAGGAGGATACGGCGGAGGGTGTGGGGAGTGCGGTGCGTGTTCCGGTGGTGAGATTGAGGATTGGGGAGGTGGCGGAGGCGAGTTCAGTGGTGGTGTTGCCTGTGTGCGCGGAGGAGAGGGAGGTGTTGGAGGCGCCGTTTGAGTGTAGGAGTGAGGGGGAGTTTGGGGTGGTGGTGGCGGAGAAGGGGTGGGGGAGGTGGGTGGTGTTGCCTGCGTGGGATCCTTTGGTGGGTTTGGGAAAAGGGGGTGTTGTTGTGTCGTTTGCGGATGCGAGGGTTTTGCCATGGAAGGCTAATAGGTGGTACAAGGAGGAGGCTATATTGGTGGTGGCTGACAGGAGTAAGAGAGAAGTTGGTGCTGATGATGGGTTTTATCTTGTGAATGGTTATGGTGATGGTGGGGGTTTGAAGGTTGAGAGGGGTTTCACCTTAAAGGAACAGGGTTTCACTCAGAGTGTAGGAACTGTCTTGTTGGTTGTTAGACCACCTAAAGATGAGCATGATGATCAATTGAGTGACGAAGATTGGGAGTGAGTCTTCTCAAAGGAATTAATGGAACAGGACATCATCATATATATGTTTTTCTCAATTCATGATTCTCAACTTAAACTCAGCTTCAATCCCTTGCCTTTGTTCTTTTTGTCATGCTAAATAAGGTTCTATTCATTTAATCGTTTTTTTTCTTCTCTCTTTTCTACATTATCATCTAGAGATGAATTTGATCAATCGATTATCCTCAAGGATGTAGCTATATCCTGTTAGCAATTTTGCGTAGTAGCGATAAACATTTGCTCTATATAGAGTGCATAACTATTTAACTAGTACATGCAACCTTCAATCTGTCATGCAGTTTTATCAATGAAGTATATGAATTTTCCATAGAAAAGTTAGAGGTGGTTTTGTTTGGAACACTTGACCCACTGTGTTACATATAGGTATATTTTAAGTTCTAGTGTTGAAACAATTTCAGTGCACACAGGTAATAAGACTTGTTAATGAAAATAGAGATGACTTATTCTGTTACCAATAACACAACTTTATGGTTGAGACTTGAGACACTCCACAATCTATACATTGGAAGTTAGCATAATAGGGAAGATAACTCTTCACATCCATGGGGATGCCTAGCAAACGTTTGAATTGAAAAAACAAAATTGAATTGAATGACTCCTAATTCATAATTCATTAACCAGTATATTATCATTTAAATATGAACACCCACCAAAAAATCACACAATCTGTATTTAACTAGTTGTAATACGAGTTCATCATATCCCACCAGCATAATTTCAGCCAGCGTCATTTCTCTGCCTTTCGCCTCCAATCATCCATTACGATTGTTTCTGATGTGCTTGAACCCGTCTTCTCTATCTCCTTCACTACAGCGTCATTTCTCTAGCTCTTACCGAACAGAACATGTTTTACATGAAGCTACGTTGTCTTCGTAATGCATATATATATATATTTATATATATATCAGCAAACAGTACCATTACAACTCGCTCAGCTTTCACGCACCCTTTTGGATTTGATATATTGATCACCCCGTGTACTATGGAATTGGCTAAACAGATAGATTACCTTGATAAGTTTTATTATGTTATCCATTTTTCCTATAAAATTGGTGGTAGCATGCATATTGTTAGTTAATTATTTTCATTTTAAAGAGTTCTGTGCTTGAGATTCAGCCTTCTTGTAGGAGTTAAAATAGTTGCCACAATGTAGTAGTGCTTTTTGTTCATAAAAGCTGAGCTTTTCGCTGAAAACACCGAGAAAACAAGAGACGTAGCTTATGATTATGTTATGTCCTGATGTAAGAAGTCAAATCAGTACAAAACCGTCCATTAGCACAGAGAATCTGTTAAATAAACCAGACATGCTTCACTTGAAAATATTGTATTGGCCCTTAGAGGGGAAAAAATCAAATGAAACACAACAGGAAACTATACAACTTTAAAACAGATCAGAGCAGAATGGGTAAGGTGGAGATAGTTTCTACAACCAAGATATCTTCAAGCATAGGCAGGGCAAGAGGATCTGATAAATGTTGACGAGGAACAGATTGGCACACGTTTTGAGCTCACAGGCTTCGAAAGCGCGTCTGGAACCCATCTATTTTTTGCAGAATTAAGGAATATCCATACAAAATACTCAAATAATGGGGTTTTAGAAAAAATTAACAGACAGTTGGTGATTGGGAAAAGGCAAATTGATTCTGAAGTGAGAGCAAAGCAATACTTTGGTCTAAGCCAGATGCTTATCGTTAACAAAAGAACCTCTTCATGGAGCCAGAAAGGTTTTGCTCAATCGACAATAACAAAATGGTTACATTCCTCGCAGCTTGCTGGGGTTAGGGTTTTCAGAACTAAAATTAATCATAACGAACGTGTATTAAAATTTGTCCACTACCTCTCGATATTATTTCTGTTTTTTCCAAATTAATTGAGCTTCAAAATGGTAGGGATAATAATTTGAAGTTTAATTTAAAAATTTCACAGATAAGAAGGTTTAAGTGATTCATTAATAAATTTTAAAGCTAAAATCGTTAATTGGTTATCATAATAAAACCAAATCGTTTTAAAACACTTCGTTTTTTAGATCAAGTATAAAAGTTTGTTTGCCCTGCCCTGAAGGTCTCAAATATCATGTAAGAGTTATTTCAACCAGCATGATTTCCGAATCAAATTCTACTCAGACAGTTTTAGTAAATAGATGCCAGATTTTGAAACAAATCAATAGCTTATATCTGCACAAATAAAAAGGGTAAAGAAATCAAATTTTCTGATGCTGCTACCAAATTGTTTTGCGGATATTCAGTCAGGAGACATGTCTGAGACCTACTCAAGTTACAACACTCAATGAAATGAGGAGGACGCATCCTTTTCCTCTCTTCAAACAATTTTTCTGTTACCATCCTCCTCTATTACTTTCATTGATCTCAGAAGAATATTTAACCAAGCCATTGTTGGGCACGACGGTCACCACTAGCTCCAACAGAATGCCGAATGCTAATCTTTTCATTAGCATATTTTTGTTGAAGCCACTCAAAAGCATTTACATCAAGTTTTCCATTAACTGACTTCCCTTGCTTCCTACGAGTTTGTTGCTCCCGTATTGAAGCCCACAATTTCCCAACGGCATCCCTCTGACTAGCTGTAAATCTTGCCACATTATCAGAGGCGTGTTTCACTAAAATATCAATCACGGTTTGACACCTGGATAGAGAAAGGATAACAAATAATGTCAAAAGGATAAAACGGGTGTACAAGATACAATAGGAAACAGTACCAGCACTTACCAGGGTGTTTTATAACGCCGGGCAGCAATTTCTAAACATGTTATCAACGCTTCTCTTTGTGACTTGAGAAATCTCTTGGTTTCTTCCTCATCCTCCCTTGTTTCCACAGCTGCCTCATTCTTTGCCTTTATGTTTTCACCTTTCTTTGTGGAATTAGGAATCAGAGCATCAAGCCCAAATGGGTCAGCTTCCTTCCCATCATTATCATTATCCGTGGCAGGTGTTTTAGCACCTTCGTCTGCTATAACTGCGCTATCTTTCAGACACTTTGCTTCCTCTGCATCCTCCTCCTCTGTTGCAACAGGAAGATTAGATATAATTTCCTTGATTTGCCCAGCTGCTTTAGAAAACTGCACAAAAAATATGAAACAGATCATGAGTAACAAAGAAATAATAACCTTTATGGATCCAAGTATTCTAGGTAAATAGAATAAGTAACAATATTCCAACTCTAAATCTGATAACATTACACGGGACAAAATCCAGACAAATTTTTCACTGCAAATAATTTGACACATTAGTAGTCCCTCCAAAAATATACAAAGTCAAAGTATTAGCTAGCAGATTGCCATGTCAGCGAATTCAACAGTCAACTTAAACGAAGAACATAGCTACATGCAACCAAGACAAACTCCCACTACCCCAAAATCAAAATTCTTTGTCCCTGGAGCCAGTGTATATGTGTCAACATGCAAGGGGTGACACAAGTGCACTCCCATGCCCCATTATGCATCTGTCACAAAGTATGAAAAGGGTGAACACAGTGGATGGCTGTATTGGGAATGATGATGCTTATCAATCAGGCATCTACTTGACAAAGACAATTAAGCTTATTATTGCTCCAAAAGATTTTTTCTTTCAATCTATTTTGACTCCTGCCAGTAAAACCAAATATTAAAAATATCATGTTGAGACGCTTAGATCCATCTTTGGTCACAATTCATGTACATGAAAAACTAATGAATTGATATGTGACCTGACAACTTCAAAGATAACTACATCCAAGTAATGACAACTGTACATGAATATTATGAAATTATGAACAATGAAAAGTACAATACACAAATAAAAGCATACTTTTCATTTTGTAATGATTGGAACAGCATTACATGTCCAAACCAATTGCACATCATTCGAATATGCTTCTCATTGTCTCAAATAGGAAGAAAGTTGTCGTGACCAAGTTTAACATAGAATTCAATGAGAATCATACCACAAAGCTGTCATCTGTATATAAATCATTTGCCACCACAGCATTAATTGTCCACGTCGCCAATTGATTCTTTTGCTTCTTATTGAGGTACTGAAATTAAAGGATAGGTCAGCGGTCAAAAAATCTTTCACATACCCTCCCTATGAAAAAATAATTGTTAACAATGAATTATGAATAACTTGAAGAAAAAGGTAATCTTACTTCTTTGGTGTTTTGAGCTGCTGAGAACAGAGAATGGTAATCTGCTCGAACTGAAGGATCAGTACAAGATATGGATGATGACATTGCAGCTTCTAATATAGCAAAAAAATAATCAGTAATTTCTGACTTTACACTTCCTGCCTGAATGAGCTGTATAGCAAGTTTTGCAGCCTTGTTAAACTTTGTAGGGGTCTTGATGTGCGAAGATATCTTCTGCATGGCATCAATAACTTGTGCTTCAGAAGCATCCGTCATGGTTTTGAATTTCAAGCTTTTCTTAGGCGCTGGAGCTGAAATTGCAACAGGTAATTAAGATTTTTTAAAAATAAATACCAACTCCATTTTAAAACAGGGAAGCAAATATAAAAAAAACAGCAACATTCTTAAAACCAGGAGAAAATTACACCAAATTATTATACTCTTTGTTTTGGAAATAAGATCTAGGGGAGGGGATGGTACCCAGTTCAAGGCAAGGAAAAGTTTCCGTCTCAGAAAGCATCTATATAGAGAAACTTAAACATTTGTTGTTGTTTATTAAAAACAATAGCACTATTTGAGCTTGCCTTGGTGTTCCTTAACAAATTACAGAACTCTTAAATTACGGTACAATCAACTTAAGTTCTAATAAACAACAACAAAGATTTACCCCGCTACATATTAAAGACTGAAATTACTGAAGTTGACAGTGTAAAAACAAAAATTAGAGGTTCGAAGAAAGTGGTTTTGAAGCTGAACTTTGCAGTCCCAATTGAATGATAAATGAGCATGTTATCCATTCTTTTAACCAGGATGCATACCCCTCAATTGGTTTCAGAGTTGAAGCATAAAAAACAATGAGGCAAAAAGAAGGAACGGACGTAACTTAGGGTTCAGGCAAGAAAGCTGAAGAACAAAATAAACACTATAGGAAAATAATTAATGGTTGGAATTGGAGTAGCCCTAGGAAGGTATTAAATAAAATTGGAAGAACAGGTTGAAAAAATTTGACCTTGGGTGTCGGGTTGAGTAGGGTTAGGGTGCTTGAGGGCACTTTTGAGGATCGACTTTGGAGGCGGAATTGCAGAGGATTGCTTGAGGGCACTTTTGAGGATTGGCTTTGGTGGCGGAACTGCAGAGGATTCCGTCTTGGTATCGTTGTTGGTAGCCACATGGATTGATTGTGGTTGGAGTTGTTGATGATGTTGAGGAATAACAATCTTTGATGAAGGTGGTGGCAATCCTTCAAACAGATCGTCTGCCATCACAAATTCTCTTTCTATCTCTCTCTCTTCTCCTTCTTCCCCTCTGAAAATTCTTCCTTTCTGCAACTCAAAAATATAAAGCAAAAGCCCCTTCATATATATCGTTTTTTTTTTTCCTGCTTGATATAATAATAAGCCCCTTCAGATATTATTTTGTTCTATTTTAAAAATATAAAATTATATCAATTAAACTAATTTTAATTTTTTATTAGTTTGATATATAAATTATATTTTAATTAAATAATATTATTTTTATTTTTAGATATATCATCATTTTATAAAATAAATTAATTTATAAGTTTATCAATCTATTAAATTTAAATTCATTTAAATCAAATATTAACTCGATTCAACTTATGTTATAAATATTTTATTTTATATTTTTTTTAATTAATCTATTAAATAAATTTATTTTAATTGATTTTCTAATTTTTCTTAATAATGAGATTCGTGGTTTCTGTTTTATTTTTATATTTATTTAATTAAGATTTTAATTTTTTTAATTTATCATTTTTAATAAAAAAAATAAAAAATAAATAAATTATTAAAAATAAAATAAATAAAAAAATATATATTACAAAAATAATTAATTAAAAAATTAAAATAAAAATAAATTAAAAAAAATACTATAATAACAATTTTTACGAATAATAATTAAATATATTAATTATTAATTTTTTTTCTCACACAAATTCTAAAACTTATTTTCAATCACTTAAAATAAATTTTTTAAGAAAATAATAACAACTTTAATTTCAATTTCAATCGCAACTTCAATTTAATTGATTTAAAAAAAAAAAGTATAAAATCGTATTATAAGTATTTCTTCAATTTAAAAAAAATAAATAAAGATAACATGACTTTTAGTGGATAGAGTCGTAGAGTCATGAAATATAACTTTTACAAAATGAGTCAATTATGCTGAGGAAAAAAAGAAAACTGAACCAGTTTTTCTCAAAATGGTCTGATACACACAGACGCTAAGCTTTGAACATAATCCTTGGAAATTATGTTGTTGGAAAATTCATCGTATTTGAGGAGATGATCTATCCAATCATAAAAAATTGTTTGGATTTGACGATGATATGTAATCATGAAGACAATCATTCTGAATGGTACCATCAAGATCTTGCATGGTGCTAATACGGAACAATTGGATCCAAGAGTTTCGATTCCCAAACTCCTTCAGTTGCCAAATGGAAAAATAACCTGTCTTGGAATCGATATGAAAAAGACTCAAAGAATCATTCAAAAGCCCAACTCTTGGAACATCGGTAGAGTTGTAATTAATATAGTTGAAAACATTTGTGGACACTCCATCAAGAGCTTCAGGCAATAACAAGTGTGTGTATTTCTCACTCCCCATGTCAAGTGAAACAATCACCAATTTTTCACACGTTACATATGAATCTTCAAAGGGAAAGAAATGGTTAATGGGAAGAGATGATGCTATCCAATTAAGAGAGTTGTTTAGATATACTGCACAATCTTGAACAGTTCTCCAACCATTGTCACCTATGGTACAAACTTTTGCGTCATATGATTTCAGTGAATCATCCTCAGAATCGAAAGTCGAAACGAGTGCTACAACCTTGTAGTTATCAGTTGTAGTGTCATAGCCAAATCCAAACATTTTGATAAAAGTTTTGTTTCTGGGAGGAAGCATCCAACACACTGCAGATATTCAAATGTTTGTCTAGTGGCAGGATTCCATAAGCAAAACTTGTATTGTGGGTGGTAGCTGAGTCTGTAAAACAAACAGACCAAACCATTGCAGGTTCCAACAACTCCGTACATCTCATTGGGATTGAATACAGGACCGAGATGATTCACATGAAGAAAAGGTGATGATGATGGGTTGTTTAATAAAGAAGAAAGAGGACAAGAAAGGATGCATGAATGATTGGGAGTGGGATCTTTGTAAGATATGAGAAAGTTGACATTTTTGGATGATTTTTCAAGGTGCATTTTCACGAACATTGGATCAGAGATGAGTGATTGAAAGGAATTGCTAACACACTTGAATCGAATAAGGGATTTAACAGGAAGCCATGACAGAATTTCCATTATGAGATCTTCAGGGATGAATGGTGGTTCCATGTTTTCACTTGTCATTCTCTTCCTTCTTCACTCACAATTTTCACTACTTTTTTTACTTCTTGGCACTTAATGAAATGCATATATCAATCACTAATTTATATTCTTTTCAAAGATAAAATTTATCTTTTATAAATAATATCTTAAATCAATAACAGATTAATATTTTAAACATATTAATTATATTATTAATACTCAATACAAATAAAAAATTCTGAAAAAAATAATAGATATACACACGAATCTTTATAAAATAATATTCTGTTTCAAAATTCAAATTTGAGAATTTTCAAAATATTTGAAATATAACCATCTAACGGTAAAATAAAATTTTAAAATATTAGATATTTTATTCTTAAATAATATTAATTTACAGTTATACGTAACTAATTATTTTTAAAGTTTAAAATAAAATTTAGTTTAAATGTGTTTTAAATTTTAATTTTATTTTTTTAGTACATAATGATTGATTTGCAATGTAAACTGGATTCTTTCAATATTTATTTAATTTATTTTGAAAAAAAAAAACTAATTTTAAAATATCAAGCAATCTATAAAATTGGATTTGTTTAGTGTTGTTTATGATTTATATTTTGTAAATATATAAATTTAAGATAAACGATTTAGTAGAATTTTTCTGTAAATGAACATAATTAAATAAAAAGAATTCTAAATTTAAATTCAATTATTTTTCATATTATTATAGATAAATGAGTGAGTAAATTTTAAATGTACTTTATTTTAAGATAATATATATAATAAAAAAGATAATAAATATAAATTTTTTACATATTTAGTAAAAAAATCAATGAAAAAGTTATAAATCTATTAAATTTATATATATATATATATATATATATATATATATATAAAGAGATTACAATAAAAAAATATAAGATTAAATAAAAGATATATCTTGAAATAAAATATATTTTATACTAATAGATGAAAGTATATTATTTTTATTTTTTACACTCTTTTTTTAATGTGTTTTTATCAAAACAAAGGAATTTTGTTTACAACAAACCACTTTTTGTAATCTTATTTTTTTTCAACAATATAAACACATGAGGTCAATAACAAAGGTATTTATAATCATTTTATATTATTTTATTCTTTTCTTTTAAAAATAATTCTTTTATATAATACATAGATTAATTTATAAAAAATATTTTTAAATAACAAAGAGATTGGAGGAGAACACAACTTCAAACAGATCAAAACTCTTCCTAAAATTTTTGTTTTTATTTTTTATTATATATATATATATAAATTAATGCTTTCATTTTTTATAATTTCTTTTAATAAATATTAAAAAATGAATAAAATTTAATTTTAAAAATTATGTAATAAATATTTTTATTAAATTATATTTTTTTATTAAAAAATGGTTATTTTAATAATTTTTTCTAATAATAATAAATAGAAATAATTTTTTAAGAAATTAAAATTTAAGAAAATTATTTATTTTATAATTAATAATAACATTAAAAAATATATATATTAATATAATTTTTTATATTTATTAATAAAAAAATCAAGTATTAATTAATTTCATTTTTTTATAAATTTTAATTTTAAAATATTTTATGTTTATTTATCATCAATTTTTTTATAAAAAAAATTAATATTTAAATTATTATTTTAAATATATATATAATTAGTATTATATATAAAATTAAATATAACTTTAAATTAATAAAAAATTATAATTATATTATATAAATTATTTCTTAATTTAATTTTATATTAAATTAAAAACATACATTACATATTTAAATTTATAATAAATATTTCATATTTATGAAATTTAAAAAAAAATATTTTTTTTTCTCAACATTTAAAATAAATATTATAAATATTCGGAAAATATAGATTTATTTTTGTGTTTATATATTTTATTTTATAATATTTTTATATTTATTTTTATTAATACAAATGAAATATTTTTTTATTATTTAAATGAAAAAAAAGTTAAAAATTGATTAAATAGAGAAATTGGTAAAAAAAATAAAAAATAATAAAAAAATAAGAAATTATATTATAAAAATAACAATGATAAAATATATTTTAAATAAAAATTAAAATAATTTCAAAATAAGATAATAAAAAAATATAATATCATACAAATTGTTAAAAATTGAAAAAATAATTTTATCATATATATATATATTAAGTTATTATTTAATTTTAGAAATATAATTTTATATTTAAATATAATAAAATGTTTGATTTTAAATATTTTTAATAAATATTTCTAAAATATTAATATATAATAATTTATAATTTTAATTTATTTTTAAAAAAATTGATAAAATTTACTAAATAAATTTTAATTTATCAAATTTAAATTAATAAATAATATTAAAAATAAAAATAAATGATCTATTACATAAAAAATTAATTAACTTATTCTGATGATAATTAAATATAAAAATATTAACATTATTATTTGATATTTAAATATTAGAAAAATAAAAAATTAAAATTACTTTAAGATAGAATTCAAAATTTATATAAAATTTAAATATTATTGTTTTATAAATATATATTTTTAATTTAAATAATCATTATTATCAAGTATATATAAATTTAAATAATTTATTCCTCGCCTAAAATCATTTAATTTGATACATTATTTAAAATGTTTGAAAGGTATATTGAATTTTTTTAATAATGATAAATTATTAATAAGTTTATTACTGATTCAATAATAAATTATTTTTGTAAAAAATATTTTTTATATTTAAATAGATAATTATTTTAATTAACATTTTCATATAAATCATCCTAATTTTTTTTTCTGGTAGTCGTTTTTAAAGAAATTGAATAAGAAAATAATAATAAAAAATATATAAATAAAAATAAAATAAATTATATCAATTAAATTAACTTTAATTTTTTATTAATTTAATATATAAATTATATTTTAATTAAATAATATTATTTTTATTTTTAGATATATTCATCATTTTATAAAATAAACTAATTTATAAGTTTATCAATCGATTAGATTTAATTTCATTTAAATTAAAGATTAATTTTATTCGATTTATGTTATAAATATTTTATTTTATATTTTTTTTTAATTGATCCATTAAATAAATTTATTTTAATTAATTTTTTAATTTTTTTTAATGATGAGAGCAGTGGTTTCTATTCTAATTTTGACTAAATTTTGGAGTCAGATATTAATTTTTTGTATTTGTTCATTAACTCTGATAGATTTGAAAATGTAAAAATTATTGGTAATTCGATTTGGTTGATTATCATTATAAAAATTAAATATAATTTAATTTATTTTATTTTAATTTAATTTAAAATAAAATTTAAATTAAATAAAATAATATTTATTATTTAATTTAATCAATTATATTATTTTTATTATTATAAAATTTATAAATCATTTTTTAAAATTATAAAACATTTTTAAGAATAAAATATTATAATTTTATAATAATTTGTTTAAAATATAAATATATATAATAATTTTTATTTTTGTAATTATCGTTTTATTTATAATTTTAATTATTTTTATATTTATAAATAAATTATATAATTTTATATTTAAAAATTAATAAATTATAATATAATTTATTATTATTATATTTTATAAGTATAAATATATTATAAATATTAATAAAATATATTTATATATTTTTATTTTATAATATTTTTTTATTTATTTTGATTAATATAAATAATTTTTTTTTATTATTTAAATACGAAAAAAATTGAATAAGTAAAAAAGTTGATAAAAGAAATATATATTAAAAATAATAATAAAATATATTTTAAATAGAAACTAAAATAATTTTAAAATATGGTAAAATATAATAAAAAAATACAATAACATATAAAATATTAATTTTTTATATTATTATATATAATATAATAAAAAAGTAATTTTATGATATATATATTTTTAATTATTATTTAATTTTAAAAATATAATAAATAGTTTGATTTTATTTAATTTCTATTTAAAATTCAAAATTTGAATTAAATTATTTCGTTTGAAAAAAAAAAAAAATTTAAAATAATTTTGAAATCTTTAATAAATATATATAAAATATTGATATATAATTATTTTATAATTTTAATTTATTTTTAAAAAAATTGATAAAATTTCCTAAATAAATTTTAATGTATCAAATTTAAATTAATAAATAATGTTGAAAATATAAATAAAAAATCTATTATATAAAAAATTAATTAAGTTTTGGGAATTAAATATAAAAATATTAATATTAATATTAATATTTTGATGTTTGAATATTAAAAAAATAAAAAATTGGAATTATTTTAAGATAGAATCGAAAATTTATATAAAATTTAAATATTATTATTTTATAAATATGTATATATATATATTAATTTAAATAATTATTATTATCGAATATATATAAAATTTAAATAATTTATTCCTCACCTAAAATTTCATTCAATTTGATACATTATTTAAAATGTTTGAAGGGTATATTGAATTTTTTTAATGATGATTTGTAGAAGAAATTATTAATAAGTTTAGTACAGATTTAATAATAAATTATTTTTGTATGAAAGATTTTTTATATTTTAATAAATGATTATTTTAATCAACATTTTCATATAAATCAATCCTAATTTTTTTTTCTGGTAGTCGTTTTCAAGGAAATTGAATAAAAACATAGTAACAAAAAATATATAAATAAAATAAAATAAATATTAAATGTTATTTTAATAATATGATAAAATTCATAATTTGTTTTAATACTAAATCTCTCATTTAAACCATGTATTATATATATTTCAATGGTTGAAAAAAAAAAACTGTTAAGTAATGTCAACAAGCAAACTTTTAAATAAAAACTGACTTTAGATATAGAATAAAAAAAATGAATATTATAAATTTGTTTTGATCTCTTCATGAATTTTTGAATTTTTTGAATTTTATAGATTTTAACATATAAGTTATGAAATTCGAGAGAGGTGATAATTTCTATGATAATGTCCAACATGAATAAAAAAAATTAAAAGATGATAATTTCATAAAAAATAAAAAATAAAAGAATATCAACAGTGGGTCAATTCACAAATAAACTGGAGATGAAAAACTTCAATTTATAGGTATCTATATATAATTTCTTTGTATGTTTCCTTTCATTAAATTTAATCATAATTAATTAATTTGAATTGCAATATATTTGTATTATAAATTTTAATATTGAAAATATGAAAATAATACCAATTAAAATTATTTGAATCATAAAAGGTTGAATCATCATTTTACCAACAAACATAAAACAACAGAACAAAAAAATATTATAATATCTCTCAATCAAGGAATAGAAGAAAAATTAATGAAATTAAGAATAATGATTTCTTCAAAACAACTTATCTAGTGTGTTGTAAATTAGATTAAAAGTGTGTTTGAGTTAGAGAATAGATTTAAAGGAATAGAAAAAAAAAAGAAAGGAAGAAAAAGAAAAAAGAAAATAATTTTTTTTTAAATTAAAAAAAAAAAGAAGTGAAAATAAATGAAAAGTAAAATAATATTATTTATTATTAATAATTTTTTAAATATTTTTTAAAATTTATAATAATATTATTATAATATGAAAAAATATATAATTTAATATTATTATTAATAAATTTATTAATTAATTTGAATTTATTATTATTATAAAATAAAAATAAAAAATAAATATTATTGTTAATATATTTTTTAAATTATTATTATTGTAATAAATATATATATATATTACTTTAATATTATTAATAAATTTTTTAATTATTTATATTAAAATAAAAATAAATAATTATTAATAATTTTATTTAACATATATTATTATTAATATTTATTATTTTAATATTATATTAATTATTATAATAATATACAGATATATTAATATTTTAATATTACATAATCTGTTAGATGAAGAAATTATACTTATCTTTTATTATTAATACTATTAAGTATGATTAATATTTTAATATTATATAATCTATTAGATGAAGAAATTATATTTAGCTCGTGCTATTAACGCGGTTAAGTATGACTAGTCTGTTTAATTATTTTCAGAAAAAATTAAAAAAGTTAAAATTAAAGATAAATAAATTAATTAAAAATGAAATAAATTTAACAATATATATTAAAATTGAAAAATAATTAATTATAATATTAAAATAAAAATAAATTAAAAGAGATAAATTATATAATCATAATTATTTTTATAAAAAATAATTAAATATATTAATTATTAATTTTTTTTTTCACATAAACCATCAACCTATTTTTAATAATTTAAAAAAAAAATGAAGTGATACTGTTAAGTACGAGTTATTTAAAATAAATAAAAAATGAAGTAATAAAACTACCTCTCTTACCCAGAAAATCCCCTTTCTACTTCGCATGTGTGAGAAACAAAAGTTCCTTTCTTCGTATGGGTGAGAAAAAAGAAAACTGAATCAGTTTTTCTCAAAATCTGTGTGTATACTTGGTCTGATCCAAACAGACGCTAAGCTTTGGATATAATTCTTGGAAAGTATGCTGTTGGAAAATTCATCGTATTTGAGGTGATTATCTATCCCATCATAAAAAACTGTTTGGATTTGACAATGATATGTAATCATGAAGACACAATCATTCTGAATGGTACCATCAAGATCTCGCATGGGACTAGTATGGAACAATTGGATCCAAGAGTTTCGATTCCCAAACTCCTTCAGTTGCCAAATGGAAAAATAACCTGTCTTGGAATCTATATGAAAAAAACTCAAACAATCATTCAAAAGCCCTACTCTTGGAACATCAGTAGAGTTGTACCTAATAGAGTTGAAAACCTTTGTGGAGACTCCATCAAGAGCTTCAGGCAATAACATGCGTGTGTATCTCTCACTCCCCATGTCAAGTGAAACAATCACCAATTTTTCACAACTTACATATGAATCTTCAAAGGGAAGGAAATGGTTAATGCGAGGAGATGATGCTATCCAATTAAGAGAGTTGTTTAGATATACTCCACAACCTTGTACTGTAAAAATAGTATTACCAGGGAAAACTTTAACAGTTCTCCAACCATTCTCACGTATGGTACAAACTTTGACGTCATATGATTTGAGTGAATCATCCTCAGAATTGAAAGCCGAAACGAGTGCTACAACCTTGTAGTTATCAGTTGTAGTGTCATAGCCAAATCCAAACATTTTGATAAAACTTTTGTTGCTGGGAGGAAGCGATAAAACACACTGCAGATATTCAAATGTTTGTCTGGTGGCAGGATTCCATAAGCAAAACTTGTATTGTGGTGGGTGGCTGAGTCTGGAAAACAAACAGACCAACCCATTGCAGGTTCCAACAACTCCGTACATCTCATTGGGATTGAATACAGGACCGAGATGATTCACATAAAGAAAAGGTGATGATGATGGGTTGTTTAGTAAAGAAGAAAGAGGACAAGAAAGGATGCATGAATGATTGGGAGTGGGATCTCTGTAAGATATGAGAAAGTTGACATTTTTGGATGATTTTTTAAGGTGCATTTTCACGAACATTGGATCAGAGATGAGTGATTGAAAGGAATTGCTAACACACTTGAATCGAATAAGGGATTTAACAGGAAGCCATGACAGAATTTCCATTATGAGATCTTCAGGGATGAATGGTGGTTCCATGTTTTCACTTGTCATTCTCTTCCTTCTTCACTCACAATTTTCACTACTTTTTTTACTTCTTGGCACTTAATGAAATGCATATATCAATCACTAATTTATATTCTTTTCAAAGATAAACTTTATCTTTTATAAATAATATCTTATATCAATAACAGATTAATATTTTAAACATATTAATTATATTATTAATACTCAATCCAAATAAAAAATTCTGAAAAAAATAATAGATATACACGACACGAATCTTTATAAAATAATATTCTGTTTAAAAATTTAAATTTGAGAATTTTCAAAATATTTGAAATATAACCATCTAACGGTAAAATAAAATTTTAAAATATTAGATATTTTATTCTTAAATAATATTAATTTACAGTTACACGTAATTAATTATTTAATTATTTTTAAAGTTTAAAATAAATTTAGTTTAAATGTGTTTTAAATTTTAATTTTATTGTTTTAGTACATAATGATTGGTTTGCAATGTAAACTCGATTCTTTCAATATTATTTAATTTATTTTGAAAAAAAAAAAATTTTAAAATATTAAGCCATCTATAAAATTGAATTTGTCTATGATTTATATTTTGTAAATATATAAATTTAAGATAAACAGTAGATATTGAGATTTAGTAGAATTTTTCTGTAAATGAACATAATTAAATAAAAAGAATTCTAAATTTAAATTTAATTATTTTTCATATTTTTATTTTTTTATGAACATTTTCATATTAATATCAATGCTTCAATACTTTATGTATTTTAAATTAATGAATTTAGTTTTAATGGAATGCATGTCCATACAATTTGTATAAGGTAGAACTGTGTATCTACTGGGCCCTTGGACTTTTTTAAATTTTAAAATACTGGTTAAATATTATATATATATTTTTTTCATATTATTATAGATAAATGAGTGAGTAAATTATAAATGTACTTTATTTTAAGATAATATATATAATAAAAAATAATAAAGATAATAAATATAAATTTTCTACATATTTAGTAAAAAAATCAATGAAAAAGTTATAAGTCTATTAAATTTATATATATATATATATATATATAAAAGAAATTACAATAAAAAAATATAAAATTAAATAAAAGATAATAACAGATATTAAATTTATATATAAGAGATTACAATAAAAAAAATATAAGATTAAATAAAAGATAATAAGAGATACGATTTTATCTCATCTTAAAATAAAAGATATATTTTATACTAAAATAGATGAAAATATATTATTTTAATATTTTACACTTTTTTTTACTTAATGTGTTTTATCAAAACAAAGGAATTTTGTTTACAACAAACCACTTTTTGTAGTCTTATTTTTTTCAACAATATAAACACATGATGTCAAACAAAGGTATTTATAATATTTTATATTATTTTATTTTTTCTTCTTTTAAAAGTAATTCTTTTATATAATACGTAGATTAATTTATAAATAATTTTAGATAACAAACTAGGAGAGATTGGAGGAGGACACAATTTCAAGCAGATCAAAATTCTTCCTAAAATTTTTGTTTTTTTATTTATTATATATATATATATAAATTAATGCTTTCATTTTTTATAATTTTTTAATAAATATTAAAAATAAATAAAATTTAATTTTTAAAAAATATATTTAATAAATATTTTTATTTTATTATATCTTTCTTTTTTATTAAAAAAATAGTTACTTTTACAATTTTTCTAATAATAATAAATAGAAATAATTTTTTAAGAAATTAAAATTTAATAGAAAAATATTTATAAAATATTTAATTTATAATTAATAATAAAATTAAAATAAATATATTAATATATTTTTTTATATTTATTAATAAAACGAAATCAAGTATTAATTAATTTCATATTTTTTTATAAATTTTAATTTTAAATATTTTATGTTATTTATAATCAATTTTTTTATATAAAAATTAATATTTAAATTATTATTTTAAAAAATATATAATTAGTATTATATATAAAATTAAATTAATATAAAATTATAATTATATTATATAAATTATATCTTAATTTAATTTTATATTAAATTAAATACATACATTACATATTTATGAAATTTAAAAAAAAAAAAAATTGTCTCTCAACATCTATTGAAAGTGAAGCTTAAGAAATAGTTGAATAAGTGTGCATATCATTTCTCTAATTGATTGGTTAATAAATCATAAATGTAGAAAAACCAAACTTACAAGTTTTAAGTTTCAAACAGTTTAAAATTAAACGAAAATGAAAGAATAATCAAAACAAAGAACTCTCCCGTTAACTGAACTACCTATTTTGTCTACGTTGAATCGTTCATGCGAGTGAAATAAGATATTTTAAGTTGAATTTAGAAAATAATATAATTTATTAATTAAAAATTAGAAGAATGAGTATTTTATTATGAAAATAAAAAATAAGATAAATATAAATGTTGATAAAGACCTATTAAAAATGGGGTGGATACAATAAAAAAAGTCAAAATCGTTCGAGACTTAAATATTTAATTGTATTTAAAGTCTATTATTTCAATTTGAAGTGAAAAAAAGACAAACTCCAATTATTCGTGCAAGTAGGGAGAGAAAACATACCAATCCACCAATTTGAACCGTTGGTCAAATAGTCTCTTTCGTGAGTTCAAACGTATAAAAAAAATATAATATAACATATTAAAAAAATATAATTTTATATTATATTAATAGTAATTTAATTAGTTAACAATATTTTGTTTACAAGGATAATACATTTATTATTTTTGAAATAATTATAAGGATCCATTAAAAAGGGAAGTATAGTGGGAGAATGGAACTCATGAATTGGAATGCAAACAAGAGGCAATGATTAGAAGGAAATAAACAAATAACAAAGACTAATAAAACATTAACCAATTGAAAGAATCAAAAGGGTAACACAAAAATATATAAGTTTTTATATTAATATTTGTGAAGAGAGAGGAGAAAAGAATTGATTTTAGGTTTAGAATCATAAAAAAGAAAAGTGTTAAATGGTGAGAGAAGAAGGGAAAATAAAAAGATGGTGGAGTAAATTTAATAATATATATAATCATCCATTCATATGAGAACACACAAAATGAAGCAAAGAACCAAAGATGGTGGGGGTGACATCTATTATCTCTTTCTTTCCACGTATTGCCTCTTTTTTCGTTTTTCTTCACCCAACACACCATTCTTTTCTCAGTTAAAATATTAGGAACTTTCAGATCAGATCCTTATTCTAATTCTCCTCATTAACACACCCAAACAAACAATCCCTTAATTCAATTATTGAGTCATAGAGAACTGAAACTCTGGTCTTCCCTCTAACTTAAAATAAGATTATATTAACAGTAATAAATATATCAGTCAAAGAGCAAACACAAAAAGTATTAAATAAAAACCGCAATATTAATGTTATATTGAAAAATATAAAACCTTTGAATATAGTTATTATGATTATTTTGCAGTCTATATATAAAAGTACAGTTTCATAAGGGTTTGATTCAGATAGATAAGAAGGGAAAAATGGTCAAACATGTAACTCAAGGTGTGGTGTGTTGTAGTGTGTGAATTGGTGATGAGTGAATAAGAAGAAGAAGATGAAGAAGTAGGAGTAGTTTTCTTCTCCATCTGTCACTCTCCTATGTATCAATATTGTCGGGAAGTGAGCAAGTTCGTGCACCCCACCTTCTCCCCCACCCCACACACATATAAATATTATATATATATATATATAACATAGAAAGTTACAAACCAAACCCTAATCACACCTTATTCTCAACCAAGCTCATTCTTCTCCTTCTTCTCCTTCTTTCTTTTTTTTTTCTTTCTGTTGACTCAACAAAAAACAATACTATATCTATATATATAATTCATTTTCTTCTTCCTACTTCGGTTTAGGTTGCTTCACCGTTCTTTGTTTTTTTTTTTATTCGAGTTATGGCCAACCGGTGGTGGGCCGGGTCTGTGGGTCTAGAAAACTCGGGTGACTCCATGAGAAAACCGGATCTGGGGTTTTCCATGAACGAGAGTGCGGTCACTGGGAACCACGACGCTGGGGAAGAAGAAGAGGAGAAAGAAAACAGCGATGAGCCCAAAGAGGGAGCTATTGACGTCACCAACACGCGCCGCCCAAGGGGTCGTCCACCGGGCTCCAAAAACAAGCCCAAACCTCCCATATTCGTCACCCGAGACAGCCCTAACTCGCTGCGGAGCCACGTCATGGAGATAGCCAGCGGCGCCGACATCACCGACTGCGTGGTCCAGTTCGCACGGAGACGCCAGCGCGGCGTGTCCATTCTCAGCGGTAGCGGCGCAGTCGTCAACGTCACTCTCCGCCAGCCGACGGCGCCCGGCGCCGTCATGGCGCTCCACGGCCGCTTCGACATCCTCTCCCTCACCGGCTCGTTTCTCCCCGGCCCGTCCCCGCCCGGCGCCACCGTTCTCACCATCTATCTTTCCGGAGGCCAGGGTCAGATCATCGGCGGCGGGGTGGTGGGCCCGCTGGTGGCGGCGGGTCCCGTTTTGATAATGGCGGCTACGTTTTCCAATGCAACGTACGAGAGATTGCCCTTGGAGGAGGATGATCAGGAGCAGGGCGGTGGCGGCGGGTCTCCGCCGGGGATGGGAGGCGGTCCCGGCGAAGCTTCGTCGTCTATTTCTGTGTATAATAATAATGTTGGTCCAAGTTTGGGTCTTCCGAATGGACAACAGGTGAACCATGAAGCTTATTCTTCTCCTTGGGGTCATGCTCCTCATGCCAGACCTCCTTTCTAGAGAGGAACATGCAAATTCGCAAATCAACCAACACTATATTACTATTTATAAGCATCATAATATCTTATATCAATCTTCCTTAGACTTTAATAATAATCATAATAATATTAATATTATATAGTGTATCTCTAATTCTGTATATTTAATTTACTGCAATCAAACATGTCTCACTTTTAATAAGCAACCTAGCTGGGATAGTTAGTGACCATGGTGTTGCTTCTTTCTGTAATTTAATTTCTTCAGTTTTACCTTACTCACTTTTCTGCTTCTATTTCCTTCTTCTTTACTATTCTTCTTCCTCATGAAAGAGACTACACTAGAATAGACAGCTGAAACAATGTTTCATATATTAATTTATTATTCATAAGCATTAAATTTGTTCTAGATCACGGATAATATTCAAAGAAAAGTAAACTCAAGGACTAGGAGGGAACTCAGTATTTCTTTCATCTTTCCTCATCAATCCTATTATTTAAGAAACTGTGTTTTCTTTCTACGATGGAGATCTTGAACTGGCTATAATATAATAAGATATATCCAAAGGAAGTATGCAGAAATAGCGCAATCATTCTCTTAATCTATTATTGATGGTTAAAATATTGTCTTGTTCCCGATGTGTTTAACTCATGAAAACTCGCAGGGTTTCAGACATGAGACAACCCATGTAGATTTCTTAATATTATTTGTCCTCGTCCTGATCGATTGCTAGAATATATCGAAGCTAAATCATTGGTCTATATTATTTGTTAATTGAACTTTATTCACTTAAACAACAACACCCTCCATATAATCAGCAAAAATATATGTTTTCACATTATATAATTGAAACTTAAATAAACAACAATGTGGGTATCAGAGTATATTATATAGAAATGAAAAAATGTGACGCATTGAACTTGCTTCTATTGATATACTCGTGCAATTGTACTGGTTTTCCTTCTATAGCTATACACAGGACTAGAAAAAGCTGTTTGCAGTTTAATGGTGGGACTCTTGTTTTTCCCTGTTCAAGTTTGTCCTCGGTGAGTCCCTGGGATTACTATTTTCACCACAAAACTCTTGCTATCAACATATCTATGATATTTTTTTGTCAGATCTTGACATTGTCGATTTCTTTTCTAATATCTTTAGGTTCTTTCCTTCCTTTGTCTTTCACTGCTTGGTACTTCGTCTTTTGCCCTAACCATTCTCATATTTATTTATCTTTTTTATTCAAAATTTTTTGCCTGTTTACAACAATTCAATAATAAAATGGACTGATAAAAAATGAAACAAACACAAGGGAAAAATAGAAGTGATCATATCATTGTTTAATAATATTAATTAGTATTTTATTTTATGCTTTCCAAGAATAAATGTTTAGTTTTATATAACTACAATTCATAATAAATAGATATAAGTAAGTATTTAAATTTTAAATAATTTAAATTGTTATAAAAGATTATTTTAATCATATATGGTATTTTTTTATCAACTATGTTTATAAATATATACAATGTGGAAGGTGATTTAAATAATTATATTTTTTTGGCTACGGGAGTAATATATAATATACAAGACAACCAAAATATTTATTATAATATTTATAAAATATTTAATAAAAAAACTAAAAAAAAGTATAATTAAAGATAAATGCAAGACCAGAGGAGATAAAAAGATAGCATTGAGAATATTTAATTGATAAAAGTGAAAAGTGAGAATTTCACATTCAAAACTGTATTCTAATTTACAATAAATGTTAGAAATATATTTATTAAAAATGTTTTACTTAATATTTTCACCATTCATGGTTTTATTTCTTCAAAATTTAACTAGATTTGTATCTTACATTTCGAAAGATAATATTAGTTATTTTTTGAATGAGTTATTTGAGTTTATGACATTGGTAGAGTATTATTTCAACTTATTTTCAATGATATTGTAGTAAGAAATATCTTTCTATTTGAAATAAGTATTAAGATTTAAAATTAAACTAATCATAAGTTAAAATTTAAAATACATTTAAAAGGATTAAAAGATAAAATTAAATCCCAATTGGGTTGGATATAAGTAATGTTAATTAAAGAGAATGAAAAATATCTCTTAATTAAATTTATTACGTATTTTTTTTCTTTTTATAATGAATAAAGTAGTTTATATTTTACCCATTTTTTACTATTAATCTTAAAATTTATTTAATCAATTAACATTTATGCAATCCAAATCCCTGTATTGTCTGCGTCCTAAAAGTCCAAATATTTATTTCGGTGATGGCGATTATGAGTGAAGATGTCATCACAATAATTAATATAGTAGGTAACATTAAATCACAATTAACTAAATTATCCACACAATTATCAATGAATCCCTCTCTAATTTTGGTTACTACAAAAGAAATTATGGTTGATTTTTAGGTTATTGAAAATTGATTCAATTTCAAAAAATAATTAAATTATAAAATATTAATTTTAACTTTCTACAGTTTAAACTCGATTTTTATATTTAGTTTAATGAAAAACGAAGAACAGCTCAGTTTTTCTAGAATAAATCGTACGATTTTTAGATATGCACACTGGAAATTCTGTCGTCATCATGTCGCCGACGCACACAAGATAATTCACCATTATCTTCTTCAAACAGCAATTTAATTATTCAAATGCCAATAGTTATATTAATGATGATAAACAACACTAATTTAAAATTCATCAATTATGTCATTTTTTTATTTATAATTTTGCTCCATTAGACACAACACATCATCATTAAATAGGAATTCGAATTATACTTTGCATATTATATTAAATTTTCAAAAAGCATGTTTATTCAAAACCATGGAAAAAAAAAGACGAATTAGACTGTAAGTAATTATGTTTTAGTATTAAATTTTCTTTAGTAAAGTTAATTCTTTATAATTGTCTTAGAATAATTGTTTTCTTTATGTATATGGGAAAAAGCCAAAAATCTGAAAAGTAATAGAGAGAGTAAGCAAAAGTTGGCAATCTGATAAACTCCCAAAATAGGACATTGGTATGTCACAGCAGAACAGTTAGACCGACAAAATTGGCAAGTGGATGGTGAATCCAATCCAAACTTTCAGAGTTTCACAACCTTTAATTATATAAATCTATGAAATTAGTCATACTGTCTCAAGATGCTACTTTCTCCATTGATGTTGACTCGTAGGGGTAAACATATTCACTAGCAGACACAAGCTGTGGAGAAAGAGTAGTAGTTAAAAGTTACATATAATCACTTTTACTTTCAAGCTAAAATCAAGTTATTACGATTTTGTGGCATGTATCTGGTTGTTCATACATATATACTGGTCATCAAAGAAGTTTCTGTCTAGAAAATCTCACAGTTCCAATTTATCAGAGCCTGTTTTTTATGGCTTTTAAAAATGAGCTCTTGCACCGAATATTGCAGACTCAAGAAATTGCTTTACAGAAAACTCACCAAGAAACTTCCCCAATTGATGATATAGCAGTATTCAACATATGCAACCCAATAATTTAAGCACCCTTTCACGCACGGGACACAACAGTCTGTGTTTTTCCCCAGATGAGCCTACTGATATACCATTCTTAGCGTGGCGGCTAACTAAAGTCAAAACAAAAAACTACTGATATATATATATGTATGAAGCATGCATGCATGTTAAGTATTTAAGTTATTGTAAATTTGTCCATGGAAAAAGGAGCTAGTTAAAGACAAGATCTTCAGATTGTTTCTTCACTCAAGGGATCCGAGAGTAGCCAACAGGGAGGATCCAATTCACAAGGCATCACGTGGCAATGTTCATGAAACCCTAATATATTATTCATGTGCTTAGTCATTTTGCAACATTCTAAGGGTAAAGTATGAAGATATGCGTTGCTGGAGCCCATTTAGGTGTCACGATACAATATTCAAATTGCTTAAAGTAACGATAACAGTTCAATAAAGACTTGGCAACCAATGCTTTATACTTTGTTTTTTCCTCCTCCATTGTTGCTCATTGCAGGTGGAATTTCGCCAGCAGGATCTCATCAAGTAGTACTATGATGATATGTGAAACTCTGCAAACCAGACTAATTACTACCACTTTAATGGGAATTCGTTGAAGTAGCATTAATAAACATTAACCATTTTATAGAGCAGAAGTGCATGTTTAAAGTATATATAAAGTTGATAGTGCTGCATAAACATGATTGATTAATGGGAGCTATTCACCATGAATTGAAAATTGAGTGAATGTGTGTAGTTCATTGTCAAAGTACTCGATGCTTTAACTTATTTTTTTATTGACAATGTGAAGTAGCCGTGAAGTACACGGATGTAGCTAGCTGGATTAATTGGACTATCGATCTAAAAGTAGTTCAGAAATAATTTGTGAACACACTGTTGAATATTTGACACCTGGTATGACACTTCGAAATAAAAGAAATATGTGTATAATAAGTAACCTGATAAGATAAAAAGAGATAAAAGAACATCATGACTTCTTTCATAACCTAATTATAATATATATAAAAGTTTTAGTTATGGATAAATAGTGTATCTATCTATTTAGTGTGTAAAGAGTTTTATACTATCATTTATAATAATTTTATTACTTTTTAGGTTAAATTATATATATATATATATATATATATATTATCTTTTATATGCACCACTTCATTGTATTTTCCACTGTCATATCACGAGAATTCGTAGGATTTAAATTAACTGTTGCTAAAAATAGTTCAGAAAAACTGAAAAGATTATGATTGATTATCTCTTTGTTTGAATTTGATCATTATTTTAAATAAATCACGTACTATGATATGACAGGAGGTTTTCTTTCTCACATTGGTGTGTTTATTCATTATGATGTACTATCAAATAATTATGCTAAGGGTAAACATTGACATCAAGTGATAGCTTAAAATTATTCAAAAGAAATATTATAGCATTTATTCTACACAATCATTTTCTTTATTTTTAATATTAAGCAGATTGCTTTACAAAATTATTTTTAAAAATACTAAAATAGAAAACCTACATATCATATCACATAAATAACTCTTCATATAATAATAATAATAATAATAATAATAATAATAATAATAATAATAATAATAATAATAATAATAATAATACCTCTTAAATAATTTATATTAATACCTATATTCCTGTCTTTGAATAGCATAAATGATCTTATTAATAAATTAATGGTAAAAAATGTATCATATTATAAAAAAATTGTCACAAACAATAAATAATATTTTCAATCTTAGAAGCAATGAATTTGAATTTTTGCTGGAAAAGATGTCCAGAACAATACAAATTAATCTCAAAAGATGGGAGGTTGAGTAAGAGAGAACTTAAACAACTGCCTCGTTGACTTTAAAACTTGCATTAGCATCAACTTAAAGTATGTTAATCAATTTCAACTCACTAACTTCACATTAATATTTCTATTTATATATATATATAATAAAAACAGTTTTAAGAATTTGTTTCTTTTTTATTAGTATATAGTGAAATTATTGCAAAAGCTAGCACGTAATAGGGGCATATTCTATTTAATTAGAGGCAATGATTTGAGCAGCTACACCAATCACTTGCATCATGACGGAATTAATAATTAAATAAAGGAACCCTATGATTGTTTGACACTAAGCTAGTAACTCTTAATGCATTAAGAGTTAACAACTTGATAAATAATCATTGGATTAAGCCATACTTTAATGTTCCTGAAGAACCAGAGATCGATAATTATTTCAGGGAAATGCATGCTGAATAGTAAGACCAACTTCTAACAATTTATTATTTATTTATAAAGCCACCATCCAGTTCTTTCATATTGACTTAAGTTTTAAACCATTGTGTTAATTAACACAAATTTAATCATAATTTGTTTTGAGTGAATGCTTCATATATATGGAAAACACTTTGTGTACAACAAAACCTTGAATTATTCTGCTTAATTTTAAAATATTTAATGTTCAAATAATATAAACAAAGTCTGTGTATTCACATTTACCCTATGGCCCTAGATTCACATGCCATATATCCCCTGGTTAGAATATTTTGTGTTAGGGGCTCTTGCCATGTTGCTTCTTCTCACTTCCTCAATTTGTGGATCAACTACCATATGACCATTTGATCTGATAGATTCGGTTATCGCATGTGATGTGAGTTACCATTTTCCTCAATTGTCAAACATTACTAACTTTACCCCATTTGAAATCAACCTTGTTCTTAAGGTGGTTGTTGAAAGAAGGATTTTGGTCACTAGAGGAAGCCAATCCTCCCAAGTATCTAACACACCTTCCCACCGAACTAACACACACCTGCAGTACCTGTTGTCCATTTTAAAGCAGTATGAGATATTTGAGGATGTTCAAAAGAGGAAATGGAAGGAAGACTAATCACCCTTGCAAGGTTTCAATAATGAAACATGAAAAATTGGATGCATTTTTACAAGTTTGTGTGTTGCTGCTCCTAATTGTCCCATATCTAAGGTCAAGTTTCTGATTTGGGCAAAACTACTGAATGTTGCCTGTAATATATACACACACAAGTCATTGTGTTGCCTTCATTTTGAATTGAAAATGGTACACAAATTTTTACATATTCTAGTATTGTATTATTAGTCGATTATAGTTGGTTGTTTTTCTCGTAGAGACAATGCCTGTATATCTTCTAAACCTACAAGATTTTGGAAGTAGATTTGATGTCGTCGTTTATTCTTGGAAGTCCCTCTTTAAAAGCTTACACTTCACTACCAGAAAAACAAAAAAAAATTTAGAATTGTATGTTAAATAACTTCTGGTTTTTGTTAATGCTTAGTGGGCCTGTCATTAACTAGCCACAATGGTACAGATTTTTTAACCATAAGGGATTGTTTGAAAGAACTTTATTTATCAAAAAATAATCAAATAATTTTTTATAAATTACAAATTAATTTATACATCAATTAAGATTAGATTTTAAGAAACCAATATATTTCTTTTATAAATTACATTATGTATAAATTAATGTTATATATAAAAGACTTATTTTTCTTATTTTCTTCTACTGTAAATGCTTGTAAAAACGGTTCTCGTATAAACCTACAACTAAGAGGCTCGATTAAAAAATGACTAATTATAATTTGAATAACGTTACACAGCCTAGCCTTTCGAAGAGTACTTCCATACTCATTCCATGAAACTTTTCAAAATTGTTAAATTAAAATAGAAATAGCTTAATCCGGTGGTCATTTATTTATTTGTGATTTGGTGCCTAACTAGAACGAATTTTTACTGTAAATTTCCAGATTAGTAAAATAAATTATTTAAGAAAAAGAAGATTGCGGCTTCTTGAATTCTCATTCAATACAACAAATGTATACAATTCACAAATAGATTAATCTGAACTGCAGCCACGAGATCTATATTTGCTTTCCCAAAAATAATCATTTCAGATTTTCCAGCGCACCAAATTTTGGAGTGAAAATAAAGGACTACATAAAAATCAGAATTCTTTACTTGTTTTTCTACCTGTTTCTCTTTTATACTCTTCAACGTAGCAGAAAGTAATGAAAGATAAACTTGAATAAGTGTACATTTTCATCCGACTTCACACAGCACACCTGGGGATATTATTATTCATTACTCAGTGCAGGCTTCTGGAACTTCCCGTGAACCCACACTCTTTGCATGCACTTCCCTTTCTGGCGATTTATAGACTTAACACAACAGTAATCAAGCTCAAGCTGCAGAGTTTATAACATACAAATTACTAAATTAGAGGTAGTCAGCAGAATATAATGTCAGAAACATTCGAGACATTGAGACACCCAAACTTTTACAGGAAGGCTGACACAGATGGAAGGTTCTATATCATGAGTAAAAACTGTAACAGTCAACAGATTCTACACTCAATTCACTCATATAAGAAGGAAACGATAACTTCATGCAGGAACACAAATCAACTAATGTTTCTATTAGAAAATAATTAGAGAACAATGAGTTATACCAAAAGTTCTTGTATCCCAATAATAAGAGAGAAGTACCTCAATGAAGCCCGCACCCAAAAATAGGTTCCGGACGGCATCCAAACAAAAGAAATATGATCGTGTTCCATCTGACCGCATGTATTCCCTGAAGCCCACTCGCTTGTCTGGCTCAAATCGAAGCATGGTCATATCATAGAGGCCTGAATATATGGAGTTCAGTCATTTCCAGCACCTTAGGTTTCTAAAGATCGACTGACAGAAAGGACTACAAAAAGCTATAGATTTATTTTCACAAAAGCTCCAAACAGAATAAGTTGGCTAGTTTGGTTATTACCATAGTCCCTAAAGAAAACCATGCCTCCTGGCTTCAACACAATAAAACATTCCTTGACAGACTTTGGCATCCTTTCAAGCGGTACTGCTGATAGAGTGAATATCTGATATTACAAATCAAAATAAGCCACTCACATAATGAGGGGTCATTAATCGAGATCGATTCTACGATATATTCAATAGATTAATAGATTAAAGATAAAGTTATTTGTCTATATGTAAAAATATATAGAGAGCTAATATACAAAGATTAAAACATCAGTAAAGGCTAAAGAACAACAAACAACAAGACTTAGAAAGTTAAAGTAAACACTAAATAACAGATGCAAGTAGACCAAAACCTACGTAGGAAACCATTGAGATCAAAGTATGAATGCATGTATACTCCAAAGTATAGCTATGTAGAGATATGGAACGTTAGCACCATAATGAAACGAGGATAAGATAAGGGAGCAGACAAAAAAAAAAAAAGCTTCACTAAAGCAAAATGCTCTGGTCCAACAGCTTAAAAAATTCTATAGGTAGCAAAATGCAATAAGAATGCAGTAAGTGTTATTGGAGCATGAACGAACAAGGAAAATAATCCTCAAAAGGGTCAACTCTTCTCAACTGGGTTCCAAGACCCAGTTCTGCAAACAATCTCTCTGAATGACTTCCCTGCACAACCTTCCTCCATATATTAATCTACCTAACTACTAAACAGAATTGACATCTAGCTAACACCCCGGTCCAACTGTCTTAACTCTTAACTTCTCTAACTATTTTACTTCAGCAAACACATACTTTCCAGGTCAGATTTTATCAATCTAGGACAAACACAAAACAATCCTAAATAATGAGTACATCTCGTAACAAACAATGAAGCAACTGACAAATTAGAGCCACAAGTAGATCACAACTAAGCACGAAAATAATTGATAAAATTCAGATTAAAGCTTGAATGCATGTATCTTCCAAATTAAAACTATGAAATGTAGAGAAAAGGACATTATGCAGCATAATGAGAAGACAATTTGCAGTCTAACAACTTTCATAATACTCCTTTGAAGATTATGTCATTTCAGATAATTGCACAAAGATTAACAAAGCTATTCATTAGCCTCAATAATCATAAATATGATTTTGTTTCATTAAATTTCCCCTTACCAAAATACTCAATATTCACTACATTTATGTGATTGCCTTCTCTCATTCCACTTAGTGGAGATACAGAGAGACAACGATAAAGTTGGGATAAAAATTAGAACTTTAATTTTCTAAGATGACACAGATAATTGAAACAATACAAAAATTTTCAAAAACACATTCTGAAATGGACGGTCTGCTGTTAACATATATTGTTAGGTTAGGATTAGGAATATGCTGTCGAGAGACATCGTGAAAGAGAAACGTTTGAAATAATATATTACTTTAAAACTCAAGGTAAAGATTACGGCTCTAACATATTCTCAAGGTCTGGAAGTACCAGATCATTGTACTTAAGATAATTTTAAGGAGAAAAGCTCAGACCAATGTTACAAAATCTACTCCGCCAACACAACATTCAACTTCTTCTGATAGATATGGATTGGTAAAATGCAGTCCATTACCCTCTCTGACATCTGGAGAGAAACAGAAAGAACCAAGTCTAACTTTTATGAAGCCATTGCATAAATCAGAATAAATCACCAGCATAAAGGTATAGCAAAATAACCTGACAAGCAGTATGACTGCTTTTGTAAAAATTTATCTCGGCAAGGGTAGCATGCCAACCAATTGGGGAATCCATTGGTGGAAAGATCACAACAGAATGTACGGAAACGATTCTGAAGGGATACAACTGTGGAGGCATCACTTATAATCTCTTTAGCCCTCTCAAGAGTCCCATCACTACAGTCGCATGCATAAACAATCAAATCTTTGTTGGCCCTACACAGGAAAGCTTCAGAAGAATTAAAAAACTGCAAGATGCAAAAAGAAGGGGCAACAACCCCCAAAATGAATAAAAGTAAGTTATTAGTTCTAATATGCAAATTCAAAAAACTGTAAATTACCCAAAAACCACTATCTTGCAATTCTCAACTACCAGCCTCAAAACCAAGCAAAAGTTCACAAAAGTCAATTATATGCTAAAAGAAAAAAAATTCAAGAGTAACTAACAAGTGATTCAGGTGAGTGTTTGCAAAATTCATTTCAAATAAAATTTTGGTTAAAATTGTTTTTGTAGTGATTTATGTTTAGATGTTTTTTATTCTAAAAAGAAGTTAGAAGTAAAATTGAATCAAAACACAAACTTAATCTAACAGCGACAAATATAAAATAAGTAGCCGCTACTATAGAAAGTGGTTACAGTGTCTAACTCACCCTTAAAACCAGATCAAAAGATAAAGTTTACACTACACTTATATACTACAATTATGCCTCATCTTTAGTCAATCCCCCATTAGGTTGAAGCTTTCACAGCTTGAACGTGGTCAGTTAACTATGATATCATGTAAAAAGTGGTTATGGTGCCTAACTCAACTTCAAAATCAATTCAGAAGGTGGGGTTTACACCTTACTTATATATTATAATTAGGTTTCATTTTAGTCGATGTGAGATCTCTCCAACATTTGGTATGTTAGCAATTAGACATTAAGTTTCTATTTTGATTAGATAGAGTGCATTTTTTTGTTTTTTGTTCAATAATGTAGTCAGTAGTTGACCTATTAGTTAGGAATATGGTACTAAAATTTAGCCCATGATTTTGGGAAAACACCCACAATTTTATGCATGAAAGTAGTGAATGCTGAGTCATTTGTTTTGATTGTACGACTATAAAACCAAATTTCTACAGTTTGAATTAAAGAACAAAAGATTACATAAAATAGAGTTTTTTTGTTCACAATTGGTATCAAAGCTCCTTCATAGGGCCCTGATCCAGAATCCTATTGCCTGTGAGAGAAATAGTTGTGAGTGTGCGATAGCATCTACGTGAGTGTGAGAGAAACAATTGAATGTGTTCTCACAAGAGTTTTTTCTTTACCTGGCAGAATCAAGCAACAACAAATATGTGTAACCTGCAATAGATTTTATGGGCACTATGATAATTGGGCGAAACAAATGGAGAACTTTCTTCGCGCTCTAAGGAGTATTGGCCTTTGTAGTACAGGGATTTAAGTTGTGATAGAGAAAACAACAGACGAACTTGAAGATAAAGAATTATCTATACCAAGCCATTGATCGTGAAATTTTAAATACTATTCTCAATGATGAACATCAAAGACATTTGCGATTCTATGAAGTAAAAATTATACGAATTTACTCGGGTGAAAAGAACACAATTACAAGCCCTGCATCGAGATTTTGAAATGCTGCAAATGAAGGAACATGATTTTCAAAATCTCAATACAACGCAAGACTTGTAATTGTACTCTCTACACCCGAGTAGATCCGTGGAATTTTTGCTTCGTAGAATCCCAAATGTCTTTGGATGTATCATCATTGAGAATAGTATCTAAAATTTCACTATCAATGACTTGATATAGATAATTCTTTATCTCTAAGTCCGGTAGTTGCTATTCTTTCATGACCTTGACTTGGTATAGATAATTCTTTATCTCAAGTCCGGTAGTTGCTATTCTTTCATGACCTTGAGTTGTTTTCTATATAACAACTGAACCCTATTCTACCAAAGGCCAATACCCTTAGAGGTAAGAAAGTTCTCCATTAGTTTTGTCCAATGATTATAATGCCCATCAAATCTAGGAATTGCAAGTTGCAGGTTGCACTTACTTGATTCTGCCATGTTTCTTTTATAAAGAAAAAATGCTGGTGGGAACGCACACTCACAACTGTTTTCTCTCACATTCGCACATATGTTATCACACACTCACAACGGTTTCTCTCACATTCGCACAGATGTTATCATACACTCACAACTGTTTCTCTCACACGTTGTTTCTCTCACACAGGATTCTGGATCAGGCTCTATGAGGAGCTCTGAAACCAACTGTGACCCTAATTGTGAACACAAAGGCTCTGTTTTATGATATAATCTTGTGTTCTTCAATTCAAACTGCTTTATAGCTGTACAACCAAAACAAATGACTCAGCAGCTACTCCTTTCTTGCATAAAATCATGGCTAGTTTCATAAAATCATGGCTAGTTTCTTAAAATCATGGCTAAATTTTAGCATCATATTCCTAACTAATAGGTCAACCGCTGACCACCTAATTGAACAGGAAAATGCAGTCTATCTAATCAAAACATAAACTTAACGTATAATTGCTAACAGCTACGTGATGCAGATAGGAAAAGAGAAAGAAAAGGTGAAGAAAAGAACCGTAAAATAGGAAGAGCAGTGCTGCCATTGCCGCAACCAACTTCCAAGAGCTTAGAGTTTGGGGGACAGGAGAGTAGTTCTGGGAACTCCTTCAACAAATAGCGTCTCTCCTGAATGGCATGAAGCGGTTAGTTTGGGAAATTGAAAGCAAAAAAATGCGAAGAGGAAAAGGAAGGGACCTTGAAGAATCTTCCAGAGGCGTGACGGAGGTGAAATTGCTTCCATGCTAGGACGTCAGATTCCGGTGGAGGTGAAGATGACGAAGAGGAGGCGGATTCAAAGTGGTAGGCATAGGAAGGGTTTGCTTCCACCTCTGCTCTTAGGTCTTCCCACTGGAAGTCCTTGCAGAAGTATTGTGCTTCTGCTTCTCCTTCAATACTCATTCTCGCTTCCTCCTTTTGCACCACTCTTCCTCGTTGTAATTGTTCAATGCCTTCATTCCCATCATAACCCTCCAAATTAATCATCAATTCTACCGTCTCACATTTTAGGGTCTGTTGAACCGTTATATTATTTAAAGAAAAAAAAATGCACATTAACACCAGTCGCACTCTATTTCATTTTAAGCGTATATTTTAAAAGTTAATAAACCTTAAACTAAACCGCACAACTAAACAAATCTTAGTTCTTTTTAGCATGGTTAATATTGTTGAATTTATTTTACTTTGCAATATTTTATGGTATAAAAAAATATTTCTTATATTTTTTTTTCTTTTCAAATAATAATTTTAAATTATCATTTAAATATCTAATTTAATCGAAATAAATTTTATTATATTTTTTTTTACAAAAAAATTAAATAAAAAATATAATAAATTATTTGATATTATTAAAAACTTATTTACTTTTTAATATCATATTTAAAAATTTTAAAAGATTGAGTTAATCATAATATGTAAAAAGGAAATGATTGAAAAGAATAAGCACTCAAGTAACATTGTGAGATTACTTTTCTCACAATCTTTCACATAAAGATTTTGATTAAATTAATCAAATCTTCACATCATTTTATTATCTACCATTCATATAGTTTATGTTTTCAATAAGTCATAAGAAGATCGATTACACAGAAACTTATCAGCATTATTCGGCTTTATCATGACATCTGTTAAAAACTTGTTAGTATTAATTGGCTTTGTCTAAATTTTCTTCCGTATAAATATTTTGTATATTCACACTTCCTTCTTCCATTACTTCTCGAACAAAATGATATCTCACTCCTATGTATTTCGTCCTGGAATGAAAGGCAGGATTCCTTACAATGTGCAAGGCACTCTAATTATCACAATACACAATAATTTGCTACTACTTGTACTTGTGTTCCTCCAGTATCCTTTCAATCCAAATAGCTTCCTTACTTGTATGGGTGGCTAGCATGTACTCAGCTTCTGTAGTAGACAGAGTTACAACACCTTGTAACTTGGATAACCAACTTATTGCTCCTCCTACAAGTGTAAACACATACCTAGTAATAGATATTATTTTATCAAGATCACCTGCAAAATCTGAATCAACATAGTCTCTAACAACTAATTCTGATCCTCCATAACATAATGCAACACCTGAGGAACCTTTGATGTATCTAAGGATCCTTTTAACAGCATTCCAGTGCTCTCCACCAGGATTTCCCATGAACCTACTAACCACTCCCACCAGTCACTTCCTTTTCTTTTTTATGCCTTTAAGGTTCTCTTAGTAGCTTTTTTTTCTTTCCTTTGTTTCAAGGGAGGGTGTTATTGTTTCTTCCTTGAATTTAGAGAGAAGGTATAGTTGTAATTTCTTTTCATCAGTGAAATTACATTATTATCTATTGTCATTGTTTTCTCATCTTTATTTTAGTTGTGTGTGTTTATGTTATTCTCTGATATCCAACATTTTAAACAATGTATTTCTTATTTTTACTAATAATAAAGCTATATTATTTTAATTTTTCATTTAAAGAACTTGTTTATAAAATAATAGAAGTAAAACTTGTAAAGTTCTGAAGATAGGAAACAAAACTAAAATAACATTACATCTTTCTAATTATTATGCAATTATATTTTCTTAAACAGAACCATATTTTTAAAACTGTTTTTCACCGGTTCTTTGTAGAATTGTTCCAAGTTCATATGCTATTTGATGAAGGGTAATAGGTTTTTGGATCAATCCATTCATTCCTGCGAGTAGACATTTCTCCCTCACATTTTCTTCTGCACTTGTTATAAGAGCTATGATCAATGGCCAACAATTATGAGACTTTCGAATCCTCTTTGTCATTTCAAAACCATCCATTTTAGGCATGTGAAGATCTAGTAAGATGATTTTGAATGAGTTACTAGTGTCACTTATAGCACTCAGACACTCAAACCCTGATGAAACAGTTGTTACTTGACAACCAAGCTTCTCAAGTAGCTTTTTAGTCACAGTCCTGTTTACATCATCATCCTCGGCTACCACAACTTTAAGGTCTCTAAATTGTGAGTTTGAATAATCTTTAGATGCAAACATAGATTTGTCAAATGATGGTTCTAATTGAAACTTGAGAAGAAGTGTCATGTCTTGCACTAAACATAGAGAGTTTGATGATATCCAAATATTACCTTGCATCATCTGCATATTTCATATCGTAGAATTAGAATTATGAAATTTTTTAAATAACTTAATGAATTTAAACATATTACATCAGGTTCATTTGTTGAATATATTGACAAATGATAAGTAAGGTCAAATAAAAGTTGATTTTTAAGTAAAATAAAAAAATTATTATACCTAAGTATAAGAATTATATACTTAAATGAGTATTATATTTATCTTTTGTGAATATAAAAATTAATTTACCAAATTCTTATCTTATAAGATGTCACTTACCATTTTATTAAAATACACTCATCCCAAGATGCATGAACATTTTTAATGATTGAATAATTCAACTAATGAAAGGAATATGTGCGGAAAATATTAGCCATCAACAATTTTTCATGAACAAAATTTCTACATTCATAATAAATAAATAAGAAACAAAAGTTAACAAATACTTACAATAAAGTTAGAGTTATCATATTAAGTCCTAGAAGTTTAAAAAAAAATTATAAAGGTAGTCAAATTAAAATAGAAGATCCTATTTGAACATCTTAAGATCTTGTTATTATTCAATCATATATGAATTAAATTAAGCTTTTTAAGTAAATATGAAAAATGAAAAATAATTATTCAACTATTATGCATTATGCTTTATATATGACTTCTAAATGTTAAGATGGTGACAACAAATTTTAAAGGCATACAAAAAGTGATAAAGGTTCTAAGTATGCATCAAATCTCATTTATCTTTAGGAAAATATTTATTTTACGGGTACAAAAATCATCAAAGTAGAACCATAAATATTAATAGCGGTTTTATTAGAATTCAACTATCCAAATTCAAATATTATTTTTCCCATTAAAGTTAAAAGGAAAATATGCTCATAATTAACTTGATGATGATACACAAAATTAATATAGATAAATGATGCACATACCTGTACCAACTTTTTACACATGTTGAAGTTAAGACCATCTTGAGGTTCATTGTTGTAGTACTGCCTCATACCAGTATAATTTATTGTTGAATTTGCTTCATCTGACTGAGAACTACCAATAATATGAAATCTAATTTTATTGATACATACTCATTTTGATCACTTGATCTCCATATTCCAGAATTTTCATCATCCTTATCTCCATCATCTCTTTGAACAAAAACTTGAAAATTGAGAGTTCCTTTATCTTTTATGTTTAATAAATAGCCGATCATGTACAAAATTACTTGAAAAGTCCTTGCTTCATCACCTATAACTTTGTTAGGTAAAGACTTTTGGACATCAATTTCAAAACCAAAGCCTTGATAAATACATAAGCACTTGGCAATGCAAGCAACTTCCCTCAACATAGAATGTAGAAGGAAAGGTTTCATCTCTAACTCAAACCCTCCATTTTCATTATTTGAAATCTCCATCACATCATTAGTCAAATTTGAAAGCACATGGCCAACTTTCAACAATGCATTGCATATATTCTTCTGCTCAGATCTCAAGTTATCTTCTTGAATCAATGAAAGCATCCCTATAATAGAATGCATGGGTCTTCGTATTTTATCACTCATCACATTCTGAAATAACTTCCTCGCTTGAATGGCCATTATTGCATTCTTTTTAGCTTGTTGCAATGCTCGATTTCGCTCTTCTAACTTTTGTCTCATCAGTTGAGACTCTTCTAGAATTGATGCATGAGACAAGGCGACAGCCACCTGATCAGCAACCACTTCAACTATCTTCATCTCATGGTAGGTCCAAACCCTTGTGCTTGAACTTGGCAAAACCAAAACCAATATAGCATAACATGTATCAACCAACTCTGGAGTCCCTCTTTTGAAATTTGATATATGAAGTAATGGCATACGAATACCTGCCACAACACCTAACTTCCTAGAGTCACCACCACTTGCTACTCCTAAAGCAGAATCAGGTTTCAAAATCTTCACACCTTTAATTTTTATTATCTCAAATACATCAAGGTCATTCATAGGAATACAATTTTGAAAATTCTTCCTCGAGTTTATTTTCAACTCATGAGTTAAGTGCATCTCTCGTTGGTCCTCATTTGGCATCCAAACTACACAATTATGCAAATTTAATGTCTTTGATAGCTCAACAAGGGTTGTGTACAAGATGGTGTGCTTATCAATAGACTTCCTAATTTCTCTTGTAAGCATCCTAACATGCAAACTTGTCTCCTTTTGTTTTTTCATCATCCCAACCTCTTGGTCCAACTCCATCACATTTTGTCTCAAGAAAAGCTCCCTAACTTTGGTTTTGAGGAGAAGAGGGATAATAGGGGGAAGGGTCAAAATAGTTGCACAAGAAACGAGAGCAGTAGAGAATTTAGCAACGGTTACATAAAACAACAATTGAAAGGAGGGAGAGTCATGATAAGAAAGCACATTAAGTAAATGGGTCAAGCCACAAAGCACTATGAAGGCGATAAAGTGAAAGAAGAGCAACTTGAATGGAACATTTGTTCGACTAACAAAGTAAATGAGTTCAATGGGGATAGAAAAATATGCAACGGCAATGAAAAGGTCACTAATTTTTTGGCCAACTATTACATTTTGTATGCTCCAAATCCCTTCCCCATCTTCACAGTTGCAGTTATCCAATTCAGCATCGGTGGCAGAAACATATAGAACAATATGACAAAACAACAACAACAATAACAGAAGAAAAAGAATTTCCATAGCACCAAGTTAATGAGTTTTGAAAATTACACAAAGAAAATCCCTCACAATTATAAATCTTTCAACGAGAGGCAAAACTAAATGACCAAAACAAAATGTTTGTCGATCAAACTAAATTTAAGCAAATTTGCAAAAATCAATATATAGAAGATAAGATAGAGATGTAGATCACCCGTAAAAAATTTCAGCAATCTTTTTGAGATTTTTCTTCCTTTTTTCTCTTTCAGATTTCACCTCTTTCTCTCTCTTTAAAATATATAGAGTACAGCGCATAAGAAAAAAATAAATAAAAAAAGAAATTATTTATAAATAAAACTTAACATAAAAAATTATATAAATATAATTTTGAAATTTTAATAAAATTTATTTTATAACCATTATTATAAAACATATTAACTTCATCTATAATTTATTCCTATATATAACATTATATTAAAAACATAAAATTTGTATAGTATTTACTTATAGATTGATATATACATAATAAAATATATATTTTCTAAATATTTTTAAAAATAAAATTATAATTTAGTTTTATTTACATTATTTTAGTGATATTTAAAAAAATAGATTTATAAATAAAAATTCTAAGATATAAAATAATAAATTTCACAGATAAATATAATAACACTAAACACAATAAAATAATAATCATTAGTTTAAAGATAATTAAATTTATATAATACTATATTTTAAAAAAAAATATTTATTGACCGAAAATAGATTTATACTCTTATCGAAATGATTGTATATGATAAAATTTATTAATTACTATACTAATTATTCTTAAAATTATATATCAACAATAATTTCCAGTTAATTTATGCTATGAACAGTTTTACATTGCAATATTCAGTGAACTCATTCTAATACAAATTGACAATGAATATTTGATTTGATTTCACACAGTTTCTCATTTGACCTCAGCTAAATGCATTAATATAATAATTGATCAATATTTATTAGTTGGGAATTTTATCACAAATATTTACAAAGTATATAAATGTAATTAAAAAATGATTTAATAATTTTTAGTGTGATTAATTACATAAATGTATGTGGAAGGATTTTTCACTAACTACTATTCAATGTATTTTATTTCATTAACTGAATTTATTAAATTTTATAAATAATTACTATCTTTACCAAAAATTACTAAATATGTTATTTAACTTAAAATTAATAAATATTATTTTTTCATTTTAATGTAATAATTGCTTTCCTTGTAATTTCTTATTATTTTAAAAACTTTTAAATAATTTATAAAACAAACGAAAATATATTTTTTAAGAAAAAAAAACTCTTACCCTTACCTAATAGATTTTTTTAAAAAATTTTAGGTATTTATTATAGGTTTTATTATCTTTTGTCCTATTATTTATTTATTTTATTTATTTTGTTTTATTTTTATCGATAAAAGATTCAAAAATTTATTTTAAAAATATAAAAATATGATATTTCGTAGATTAAAATTTTCATATTTAGTTTTATAAACTGTTTAGTTTTATAAACTGTTTATAATAAATTCAAGTTATATGCACCTTTTATTTATATATATATATATATATATATATATATATTTATTTGTTCATCATTGCATCTGATTTTTAAGAAAAAGGATGTAAATCCTAAACCCTAAATGATATAATATGAAGTGGCTTCTGTAAGCTATTGAAAAAATCTCTTATGGATATCTAACCAAAGAGAAAACCAAAAATAAATAATTTCTAGATAAATATATACATAATTTCTATTTGTAAAATATTTTTCACATATAAAATATCCAAAATTTTAATTATAGTTATTATAATGTTACATATATTAATTTTTAGTATTATAAAATAATTTTTTTAAGTTAAAGATTGCAAATACTGATATGTCATTTTTTTCATTAATTTATAATAAAAATTTATATTTAGACTAACTCTAAATTTTTGAGAAAAAATATATTAATTATGTTCTAAAATTTTATTAATTCATTCCTAATAAATTATATAATACTAAAAGAAGACTAATAAAGTATCGTAAATTTAATTATTTATACTTTTTAAATTAAAAAATGATAAAACTACTATTAAAAAATAAAAAATATTGAAATAATTTATTTAAAAATAAAAATAATAATTTATAATAAAAACTATAAGAAAAATTATTTTTTATGTGAACTAGATAAAATATGTTATTAATTATTTTTACAATAATAAAAAAATTAAATTATTTTATAAAATAATAATTCAAACATTATTTATATTTAAAATATAAATATTTTTTAATATTAATATTTTATATATGGATATATATTAAGTTTTTTTAAATTAGAAGAAATTCAGGGGCCTTCAACGTTGTTTCGTCTCGTATAACATTGTTGGCTTGTAAATAGATTTTGATGTATTGAAAAATTAGTCTTTTTTATTATTATTTATCTAAAAAATATGATGGTTCATGAATTTTCTCAAGCAACGTGACAGTTTTGATTCAGAAGAAAGAAATAGATGAGATTAAAATAAATAAATTAGTAAACTAAAAATAAATAAAAAATAAAATAAAATAAAATAAATATGTTTGATTGAAAAAAATAGAAAGAAATAAAAAGAAAAATATGAAATATAAAAAAATAGGCTAAAAAAATTAGTACGTATTCAATTATCATCCATCATTATCTATTTCCTCTAATCAAACAAGGTTTTTATATGATACAAATTTCTGGATAACTATTAATTATTTTAATACTAGAATAATGTAATCGTGAACCCGTTTTTTTAGCAAATTATTCGAAGGATGATTGATCAAATGTGAACCATTTTCTCAAATTAATGCAATTTTGAGATAACTTTATATTTGATTAGTAATAAACATTTAAAATTCTCATGGGAATTTTATTTTATTCTATCTCTTTGTCTTAATCTGTTCTACTTTTTTTTTTTATATATCTCTCAATAAAATATAAAGTCTATTTTTCTAAAGTAAAGTGATACAAACTCACTATTAGATCCTTGAAAACCAACAACATTAAGCAAAGTGATGAAGAAAAAGTATTCATTAAACATGTTAATGACTAAATGTAAGTATTGAAGAAAAAGACCCACCAAATTACAATGCCATTGGCCTCCAAGCAAGACAAAAGGTACACAGGTGGGTCATGTTTGTAGCATTGCCCTTTGTGATATTTCTGTTTCTGAACATTCTTCTCAGTCACTGACCTGTGTTTTGTCTCCATTATGTCAATCCTTCACCTAAACTTAAATTCTTATTCCACAACTGCACACTTGCGCACAAATATTCATAGAATATGGCAGTTTCAAGCACATTTTCAGCTGTCTCTTTCCCTTTTTGTACTACATTGAGGGAACTATCACCAAGTTCATGCACAATACTTTTGAACTTAGAAGAAGTAAAATTGTTTACCTCTCAAAAAATAATTCACTTCCTTTCAATTTACAGTGTTGTACACTACAGAACAGAAAGTTATGTTTATATAAAATAACAACCCGACCAGAAGATTCTTTTTTTCTTTCTATAAACACTTTGATCAATAAAAATTCCATTTCTCTTCCTCTGACCAGTACCCTTTTTTTATGTATAAAAAAATCTGAGTAACAAACCAACCACTGCTTTAACCAGTTTGATTCTGGACTCCTTATTTCTCTTTTTCTCTCCTTTTCTTCCATTCAACTTCTTTTATATCCATGGCATCGACACCCACTCCAAGTTCATCTTCAGAACTAACTATCACAGTCGAACACAATCCTTCCAAATCACGATTATCAGAGCTGGGTATAAATTCGTGGCCCAAGTGAGTGAAATATATCAGTTTAATTGCTAGTCTTTTCTTGCATATCAATTTTCTGCCTTTCCTTTATTAGGTATTATAGGAGAGAAGTTTTTTTCTTAACTATGCATGATTAACCGATGGATCTGATGAAAAATTTTGTGTATTTTCAGATGGGGTTGTCCTCCTGGGAAGTATATGCTCAAATTCGACGCCCAAGAGACGTGTTATTTTCTGAGAGGGAAAGTGAAAGTTTATCCAAAAGGTTCGTCTGAGTCAGTAAAATTTGGTGTGGGGGACCTTGTCACCATACCCAAGGGACTTAGTTGCACATGGGAGGTATCTGTTGCAGTGGACAAACATTACAAGTTCGAGTCTTCTCCCACTCCTACACCCTCCTCAAAATGTTGTGATATTTGAATTTATTTTGTTGTTTATAGTGCTTAATATTCACTAGGAAAAGAAATTTTAATAAAGGGTATACTTACTACTGGTTTGAGAGGGATAGAATTTCAAATGAATATATATTAGGGTTATAACTCATAATATGAATGTTTGTATCTAATTCAATGTTCAAAGTTCTCCTTGCTATGTATTTGATTAAAAAATGTATAGCTAGCTAGGAAAGAAAGAAGGAACATGCATCTGCAGCTTGTGTTTCAGGATGCATGCACTTTTCTATGTTCAGAATGCTTATTTTGACCGGTCAGCTTTAATTTTTAGGTCATCTACTATTCCTGTGTGTTTACCACGTGCAATGAGAAGTTTGTCTTGCATTCCCTTATCAATTTAATGTCCATAAACAAATAAGGAAAGAACCTGTGTAAGAATCGTAGCTGCAATTGGAGTCTATATCAGTATCAGAATAGAATAGATGCTTTGGAACTGTGTAAGAATGAATGCTCCTCCTTCGGTCTCAATCTTTCTGCATGTGATCACAGAACCACAACCTTGAAAATCTGAGGCTTTATGGCATGTGCAAGAATATAGGAGGCAAATGTTGCATGCAGGCGCATTCTTGATTGATTAGGAATGGATGCTGAAGATTTGCACCGTTAATTCTAATTTGACCCTTTAGCACCGAATAAAGGGTATCAGCATTACATTATTTTGGTTGAGGACAATATCTATAAGCATCTTTGAGCTTATTTGTGAATGCATATAAATTGTTTTTAATTTGGAGGGTGGCATTTAGCTCTAGGATAAGAAATACGTTTGTCTTTTTACTAGGCTCTTTTTTGCTTTCTGAAAATTCTTCTCCTTTACGATTTTTTTCTTACGAGAATTCAACAATTTTCTTTTTATGTTAGTTTTTATTAAGTTATGATGTGATTCATATAAAAGGATATAAACATATATTATATATATAATATTGGTACTGAAAGCAAAATATTTGGTTAATATTTATATGGTTGGCAAATATTTGAGTTTTCTAATGTCAATATACAATTTCATTCTAATAATAAAAAAATAGCAATAAATATTAAGTAAAAATAAGATAAAATCAATTAAAAATATATAAAAAATATAATTATAAATAATAAAATTAAGGAAGTGAGTAGTAAAAATTAAAAAATTAAAAATTAAAAAATATAAAATAATAAAAAGGGAATTAATTAAAAAGAAAGAAAAAAATCACTAAAAACTTTATAAATTAAAAAAAATATAAAGAATATAAATCTGTGAAAAAAGTAACAAAAAAAAAACTATTATATGAGGAGCCAAGCTACCTAGCCCCATCCTATAGCAAAAATTCAATGTTGAATTTATTATCATGTGAGAAATTTCATGAGTTACAAGTCTAATTATTGCTATTTTTTTTTTTTTTACTTTCTTAGTTTTATTAGTATAGCAACAAATAAAATAAATATTAAAAAATTACCATTAGCAGATGAGATAATAAAATATTTTAATTACTTTAATATTTAATTTTAATATATAGGTAACTTATATTATTTTTTTATATGAAATAATTGGTTAAATATAAATGTGGTACACTATTTTATATTTTATATCTATTTTTCATTAAAAATATTCAATTAAATACGAAATTATATAAATATTAATATATATATATATAATATCTTTAAATTTATAATCAAAATAAAAAAAATATAAAATATTTAATTAAATATGTATTGACTTTTTTTTATATAATTATATAACTTACCTTATTTTAGAATTATATATATTTTAATTGAAAAATTTTATTTAGATATAATAAATATAATTTAATTAAATATTCTTTTATAAATAGATTCATCTAATAATCAATTTACATTATTTTAATTTATTATAAAATTGATAAATATATTAAATATAATCATTTTTAATATCTTATGAAAAATCATTTATAAAAATATTAAAATTTTATAAAATTTTATTAAATTATTCAAAATATTAAATTTTAAAATTAAAAATATTAACTTTCAACAAAAACTTTCTATAGAAAGAATATGTAATATTACTTTTTTATGGAAATACATAAGAATAATATCTATATTTTTTTATCCAAATAAATATTTCATTTATTTAAAAATAATAATTTAGAATTAATTTTTGTATTTTAGGTTATTTTATTTAATTTAAGGAAAAAAATAAATATTTTAAAATTATATTTATTTGGATTTTAATTAAAGGTAATTTTGACAAAGATTATAAGGCATTACTACTTTCCTTATACATAATCCATTTTTAGATCCAAATTTGATTTTAAGGATAATTTTCTATTCAGATATTAAAAAGATGAAATTTTAAATGTACTCTTCAAAAGAAAAATAATAAAAAGATATTAGCAATTATTATTATTATTAATGTTGAAATAACCTCAATAGCAACAATGATAAATAATAATACTTTTTTTAATATTTTTAATGATAATAATAATTAATTTTAAAGATAAAAATAGTCTTACTTTTAATTCTACATAGTCAACAAAATTAAACTCTCTTCACAAAAAACATATTTCTACTACTAATAAAAATCAAGTCCCAATTTTTTTAAGAAAGATCTTTAAATCTTATTAATATTTAATTCAATATTTATTATTTATTTTTAAAATTTTAACCTTCTATTTGTTTATCAAATAATAATTATTTTATTTTATTTTATTTTCTTACACTAACTCGTATTTTTAATAACATTAAAATAAAACGAATAATTGATTATAGTATATAGTAAAAATAACTTATATGATTTATAGCTAATGTTAAAGAGATATGAACTATAACAAATTTTAAGTATGAATATATAATTTTAAGGAAGAAAATTTAACTTTGAAAATTAATATAAATAAAATTCTATAATTTTTTTAACTTTGAAAAAGTAAAAGTATCATATTTTTAAATAAATAAAAAAGTTACACTACAAAAATAAATTTAATTACTCATGAAATATTTCTTATGAATTTTTTTTTGGAAAAAAAAATAATTACCCATTGAATATTTCCTACAAAATTATTTTTATGAAAATTTTTCATAAATTTATTTGTGAGAAATTTTTTAAAAATTTGTCTATGAAAATTTTTTTTATGCATTTGTTTGTGAGAAATTTCTCGTGATTTTGTTTGTGGGAAATTTTTTGTAAAAAATTTCCTACTAGCTTTGTATCCACAAATTTCTTTATCACCACAAATTTGTAAATAAAAAGACTAGTAAAAATTTTTTTATAAAAAATTAATAAAAAATTTCCTACAAACAAATTCATGTTTTTCACAAATAAATTTATGAAAATTTTTTATAAAAATAATCTATAAGAAATATTCAATGGGTAATTAATTTTTTTTTTCAAAAAAAATTCATGAGAAATATTTCATGAGTAATTAAATTTATTTTTTAGTATAAATTTTTTTATTTATTTAAAAATTATGATATTTTTACTTTTTCAAAGTTAAAAAAATTATAGAATTTTATTTATATTAATTTTAAATAAAAAATTCAATTTTTATAATAAATTATTTTGATATACGAGGTTGATTTAAAATCAAAATATTAAATAAATACAATTAATTTATTATTTTTATTAATATATATTATAATAACTTAGTTAATCTTGAAATTAAAAAAAATAAATTTATTATTTCGAAAATTTTATGAAATAATAAGAATTTAATATAATATTATCATATCAATTTAAGATTATAAATAAAAATATTCTCATTTTAATATATAAATATAATATATTTAATTTTCTATATATAAATAACTATTAATTATATACAAAATTCATGTAAAATTAGTTGATAATTACATTCAAATCTATATAAATATGTTGAGTTAATTAATATAAATCTAATAATAATAATAATTAATATATAATAATACTTTATATATATGTATATATATATATATGAGATTAAGTTTTTTCTAATTTTTTAAGAAGTTACTCTTTATCTTTTTTTCTTATTAGTCTTTCCAATCTATTCATAAAATAATATTTGGTAGAAGTGTTTAGATTGAAAGAAAAGAAAGAGGGAAAATAGTTTCTCTATTTTTCTTTATTAATTATTTTAATGTTATTTTTAAAATATATTTTTTTATATGAAAAGTATAATTGTGAAAATTGATCTAGTTCTACAGGTTAACCCAATATTTAATGGATTGGACAAAAAACTTTAACTTAAAAAGTAAGATCATTTTGATTCGATTTAGTGGTCAAATTGAATTTTAAAAAACTAACCCGAAAAACATTAAGTTTATTTGATCAATAGCGTTTTTTTTTTTCTAAAATTTAAATAAATATAGATAAAAATAAAAAAGGTTTATTTTGCTCAGTTGGATAGATAAGACCATTAAATACCTAAATTGTTGGAAATTTAAGTTGAGACAGATTATTTTCAGTCTCTATAGTCAGACCAAATCAACTGACAATTTTAATGGGAAAAAAATTATACCATATAGTTATTACAATATTAATTGGTTATTTTTTTATACTATAGTTAAATTGAAAGTTTATTTTACTTGGATAACGTAAATAAAAATTTATATTAATTCAAAATTAATTAATACCTTTCTCTCTGTCATATATACGAAAATATGAAATATTCGATCTTTTTATTGTTGTTTAATTTTTAAAATTTAACATAAACAATTGTGATGATATAAAATATATAAGAAAAATTATATAAAATCTAAAAAATAAAATTAAAAAAGTGTAAATAAGAAAAAGAAAAAAGTATAAAAAAATATGCTGAAAAAATGTGTTTATTTTTATTAAAGGGCCGGTCCAAGAAGTAGTGAATTTGTAGCCCAAAAAGAAGTGGAGGGTTTGGGAGCGACAATGGAAGAAGAGAAAGAAGCAGTGATGGTAACACCGGGAGAGGTTTTGGGAAGAAGCAGCGATGTCAAAGCTGGAAGAGGAGCATACGCGGCGGTTCACAACAACACCGTTTACGCCTCCCTAACCGGATTCCGACGCACCATTCCTCCGGCGCCGGACTCTCCTGATCAGGTAGGGTTTCGTTTTCCACTGCTCATTCCAATTTCATCTTTCAATGTTATAATCAATCCACCAAACAACCTAATATTTGCTTTTCTTGTTAGTTTAATTTGAAGCTGAGCTTAAACTATAGTGCTATATTGTTAGATTATAATTATTTGTAACGTGCAGAGGCCTACTGTTGAAGTAACTGGTCACAAGGCGCATGGACCTGTTCCACAGCCTGGATCTGTTGTCATTGCTCGGGTATATATATATATATCTATTGCTACGATTATGGCTATTTTTTGTTTAATCTAATACACTTTTCATTACGCTCTTTGTTTTCAACCGCGTGTCTTTTGCTTTGATAGGTCACCAAAGTGATGGCTCGGTCCGCTTCAGCTGATATTATGTGTGTTGGGTCTAAGTCTGTTCGAGAAAAATTTACCGGCATTATTAGGTATGCTATTCTTACACCCTCTTAGTTTTCATTTGTAGTTTTAGAGGGAGTGACTTTAGCAATTACGAGAAAAAAGGAAGAAAGAAAAGGATTGGAGGAATTGTAGTCATTAGAGTTTCTTTATCTTTCGGTTGAAGCTACTATGTATGCATTGTTAGCTCTATATCATGAATTTCATTTGTTTGATTTTAGGGGTTCTGATGAGATGAGAGTTCTGTGTTTAAAACAGGCAGCAAGATGTTAGAGCTACTGAGATTGATAAAGTAGAGATGCACTCGTCCTTTCACCCTGGTGATATTGTTAAAGCTCTTGTGGTATTATTACCTTCTTTTAAGAATGTTAATTAGTTGATTTCAATTTTTCCATAATGTTCTTGAATTAATTGGTTGCTACTTGAATAGCAACTTAACAAAATCTGTTTTTGTTAGCTTTCTCTTGGAGATGCACGGGCGTACTTTCTGTCTACTGCAAAGAACGAACTTGGTGTTGTTTCTGCTGAAAGCATTGCTGGTGAGATTTGTTTCATATTTTGGGAATTGAACCCTCATAAGTAGTTGTGGTTAGTTTTGTAGTTTGTTGCTAGTTCCCTCTAGTTTATGTTAGTGACTTGTGTGACTGCTTGATTATTTAGTTTGTTGTTTATTACTCAAGTCCTGTTTATTGTGTGGCATATATATGTTTGTTTTCCTTTTTATGTCTACTTAGGGACTTTAGTTTTTCGTCTGTACATTTCTCCTTGGGAAGGAGTGGAATAAGAACAATGTAAGTACGTTTGAGTATGACAGAAGCTCCTCTATGTCTGATACTTTCAACTTGTACAATTTCTGGCCATTGACTCTTTGTGGAATAACATTCCTGGGTAACACTGCTTGAATTTTAGCTTTTAATTCAATCTCTCATCAATTATTCCATCATGTTTTACATGCTTATTACTGGTTCATCTAATTTATAGCAATCACCTGGAGTAAAATCTAATAATTACAGTGTAAGTTGTACACATGGATGGACTGAGCATCTATCATGTTGGGATTTAAATCAATGCTTGGCAAATTGAAATGGATTGTTTCATTTAAGCTTATGAGCTTGTGTGACTTTACCTACATTGTGGAATAATATTTTACATATCAATTTGTCCTTTCCTAGACAATACCTGATTGAATAAACATGTGCCTCAATGTGTTGTACATTTTTTCTGTTTAGGTGCAACCATGGTTCCAGTAAGTTGGACAGAGATGCAGTGCCCTTTAACTGGTCAAATTGAGCAAAGAAAGGTTGCTAAGGCTGTGAGCTGACTAGAATACTTCATCAAGCAGGAATCTGTTCTCTGTTTTGTAGAAATCTACTAACATGCATTGTTGTTAGGGTGAGAAATTATATATACGTGAACAGTTTCATTTTTAGACATACAGGAATGCAAGCTTGTATTTTACATTCCAAGTTGGTCTACTTCTAAAGTAAGCACAAACGCGGGATTTTCATTCACTCGTGTTGTGAGCAAGATTTTATTTCATTGTAGGACAGTTTAATTTTCAACTTGGAATGGAACTGGATTCACATTAGCTAGTAGTTAAGATGTAGTTTTCAAGTTAATTGTTGTTGTGTTGCACATGAACTTCTTTGAGAGTTGATATGTTGGACCTTGTTTGGTGGATTGCTGCTGCTTCTTATATGTTATCTCTGTTCCTATATGTATGTGTATATATTTATGTATGTATGTATATATTTATATATAGGCAATGGTTAGGGTGAACCAGTCATATAAGTGGTTTATCATGCCACTTTTATATACCGTGAGATTCATCTTATCTACACAGTGATAAGGTGTAGCCTTGGCACCAGATAATTTTTTTCGTCGAGAGAGACCTTGTAGCTCAAGGGACTTTCGCATTCCAACATCAAACCCAACCAATCTCCCATCATCAATGTGAAACCTGTCTGATCCGTAACTTGTTTGGCTTCCATTATCCTCCCCACCCTGTCTGGTTGGCAACGAGACTCAGGAGTAACCCAAATGAATGGAATGGAGGAGTCAGAACCAGAAAAATCAACCAAACGCGGAGCCCCAGAGGAAAGTGGGTGTTGATTCGAGACGGGGATCTGTATCTGTGATATTGTTTTAATAAAATAAGAAAAACTACCGAAACCGATTCTTCATCTCAGTCTTCTATGAGCAGAAAGGAAGTGCTAATCAATGGTCAGTTTATAATAAGGATGGCAAATTGGACCATATCTCATAATCAACTTGTCAGGTTTTCTTCAATGGAATCCTTGAACAGTAGCTTATTCTCACCTGCTCCCAATGGTGGTTCGCACTAGGAAACAATGAATATTTCGAAATCTTTTAATCATGTTTTTGGATCGCGGAAGAAGTTTTTTTCAGCTTCTGTTCCTGGATCTAGAATGGAAGAGTAGGATGCTTTCGGAGAATGGAAGAGAAAGAGGAAAAAATAGTGCAGAGGCTACATAATATTACTATGTAGATGAAATAATTGTGTCGTATATTAAATTGGTCCACCGCATATATATATATATACATTTTTTTTTTCTCATTCGCCTTTAGGTCTTTTAGGAATCGATTGGTTTTGGCAACTGGTTATATACCAATATCATTTAATATATACATTACCTTTTATTAGATAATTTTTCTGGGTATGTGTATGGATTCTGACTTCCCACCCGTTTAGTTCCGGGTCGGAGTCAAGAGATTTGCAAAAGGATGGATCCGTTAATAAGGAGAATACTTAATTTCTTTCTTTATCAAACGTACGATGAGTATGTATTAGTTACAAGCCATTCTCCGGTGAATTGAAGTACTGGTCAATTTTTAAAGGCCAGTGAACGAAAATTTTGTGCCTCATTTAAGCACGATTCTAGTTTCTCTCTGCAAGCCATTGTCCACTTTCTTCAACGTCCAAGCAGAATCACTTACGTTTATTTCCATCCTCATACCAATTTGTTTAGACCTATTATTTCTACCAGTAAAAACTGTATTTCATAAATTAGCTGTCATTGTACTCTAGAAAGTTGCACTTAAAAAAGGAAAATAAATTATCTTATTCCACGTGATAGTAAAATAAAACGTCACATTTTAAAAAAAAAATTATGTTATTACTGAAAAATAAAATAAAATAACTCATTTTCTATTATTCCCTACTGTCCTTATTATTATAAAAAAATTAATAGTCTTTTTTATAAGATGTCTTATAATATTTATAGAGTTTTATATATTTTTTATTATTAAATATTATGAGTATTTGTGTTTTGTATTAATGAATAATAATAATAGATCTTAAAAGTTATTTAATCATGAAAATTAATTTGATAAATCGGCAATATTTATTTTAAAAATTTAAATAAATAAATTATTTTGTGGTATAATTATATTTGAAGTGTGCTAATACAAGAGGATGAGGATGAGATAAGTCAGTGACATGCTAATTTAAAATTTTCTGCCGGAATTTCAGTGGCTGACACTGAATTGCACATAGCTTCCACTCAATCCAAGTTGGGAAGAAAAAAGATGGCTTCAGCTTCGCTTCATTTCTGGTCTTGGATAGCTCCCATATCCCACCGTTACCCCCATCAGTTGGCTTCCCTAACCTCACTCAAATTCGCCACCCCTATTTCTTCCACCAATACATTTTATCTTCCCAAACCACTCACTGTGTGTTTTGCTCTAACTGAGTCCGACTCGCCCAAATCCATAGAACCTGACCCTCGAACTCTTCTTCAAGAAATTTCTGTAAGTCATTCATTCCTCATCTTTCTAACTTAACCTTCTCTTCTTTTAACCTTCTGGGTGGGTTTAAAATTTCAACTTAACAATACGAAATATTCCTTTCTTATTGTAAATTTCGTGATTCAAGAGTTCATGTGCGTTTCCGTTGCAGGGCAGTTTTGATCTTCCTCCTGATTACTTTGCACTGTTTCCCCGCGATCTTCGATTGGACGTAAGTGCAATGCAATCCTTTGCTTTGTCCATGTCAGCGTTATCATGCAATCGTTTCCATTATCAATCATTAGTGAAATAAATATGATCTTTTACTCTGGAATCATGTCTGTGTTTTAAATTTGTGAAGCTAAACGACGCCGCGTTCGACCTTTCTAACGGACCTGTTTTAGATGAGGTTGGTACTTACTACTGGCTACAATCTACAACCCCAATTCAGATTCCAATTAAGATTGAGTATTGCAATTTACAATGCTAATGACTGACCTTTCCATTAGATATTTATTCATCAGTCAGTATACTCGTGGACGTTGTCTTGAAGCATTTCATTTGATGTTCTAATCCATTGATTACCTCCAAAAGATGTCTCTACTTTGTGTTACGTTGTCTGGTGTATTTCCCATTCCCAAAAATAATGGTTATATTTGTTTAATGGGAATAAATATACTTTCTCAGTGCGGTCAAGAGTTGGGAGAGACTTTGCTAAACCTCTCTCGAGCATGGGAACTTGCTGACACATCAACCTCCTACTCTTTAGTGAAAAAGCTTCCTTTGATTGAGGCTAAGTTGACAGGTTCTGCCAAATCAGGTAAACCCATGAAAATTTAATCAATGAGGTTTTGCCAAACAAACCCTTCCCTCAAAATTAGAAAGGATTTAGCTTGAAGATGTATTTGTTCTTTTGTTGGTTAGCACTTGGAAAGCGTTTGATATCTGCTGGAAGAAGGTTTCAATCAATGGGACAGTATGGCCAAGGTGAGCCACAGAAGGTATTTTACTCTACCCATCTGTGCCGGTGGATCTCTAGCTTCGTCATTTTGATGTAATGAGAAAATGATCGAATTTCTTTGGGAAATAACTAACTGGTAGCCGTTCAGAATGAATGGTTCTTCTCTTTTCTTGCTTGTTGGCTATATATGGGATCACTTACCCTCTACATGATATGATTCTAATTTATTTTTGAAGTTATTTTTTCTCTCTAAAAACATATATTGTATCAAAACAAATTTAGGATATCATTAGGACAGAAAGAGGAACTGCGGAAGGGAACCATAAAGTACTTCACTTTAATCACTTATTAGGGGTTATATGTACTTAATAGCTTAAAGTGTGATTACTTAGCATTTGACATAGCGGATTTTGGACTTTTTTTAAAAAGAAGTCACGACACACAACGTTTAAGAAAAACTCTTAAAATAAAAGTAACCTTTTTCTAAACAACAAAAGTTTGGCCAGTTGAAGCTAAATGAAGAAGCTTATAATTTCAAGAAGACAAGACCAGCAACGCTTGGTCAAACACGACCTAATTTCAAGACATACCGGGTAGGAATCTAATTAGGTGGCTTTTACGCAAAAGTGGCTAAAAAGTTATATAAATACATAGAATCTATGTCAACATACTTAAAATAGTGATTTTTATCTCAGTAATACTTATATATTCCAATGATATCATAGATTGCAAAAGCAATGATTGCAGCTGGTAGAGCTCTATCTGCTAGTTCAGTGTCAGCAGTGACAGTTGAAGAACCAAAAGAGGAAACTAGGGTGCTGAAAGTATGTAATTATTCTGTCTATGGCATTGGCAAGTTTTATTTAATAAGAAACTATTAATATGAAAAATTACTAACATGATTGCCAATTGCAGTTTGGAGAGTTGCAGGTCGAAATAACGCCAGAAAAGGCCAATATCGGGGCTGTAATTGGATTTGTTTTTGGGTAGGTTTTCCAAGTTAAACTAGACTTTTATAAGAAAGAGGATGGAGACGGGGAAAACTTAGTTCTTGTTTATATTTGGAACATAGGATTCTTTCGTGGGAAATTGCTCAGGGAATTCAAAACATTCCTGACAGTTCTTTGGAGTATGCAAACGAAAATGCTTTGCTGCTTGCTAAGGTACTTTGAAATAACTTCTCACTCGCATTACTCCAACTTCAACTTGTTTCTGTTAACTACTGATATCGGATAGTCAAAATCTCTAAATTTTTTGCTGCAGTCTTTAAAGGGAGCGTTGCTTGCTCTTTTCTACTTCTCAACGTTCTTGTCTGCATTTACCTCGGGGGGACTTGTTCTACTTGGGTTACAGCTCAAATCAAAGAAAGATTGAGCTTTAGGTGCGCCCTTCCTTCAGTTTTGCTTGTAAATGGTGTACATGCACGGTCTAAGTTTGTGAGTAACAGTAGTATATAATCATAGTAAAGTACCAAACTCATCACATGGTTGGAAAACAATGCACATAGTAGCTATATTTTGTTCAACTTGGCCCTAAGCATTTAGATTAGGTCTTCATATTTCCTGCCAATGTTCTAACTTGGAATGATATGTACACTTCACGACTTCTGCCTTTAATTCTCGGTAAGAAAACAGAGTACCATTATTACATTGTCATATTTTTTTAACTAAAATACTTGTGTTGAGGAGGTTTATGAATTTTTCTTTCTATTGTTTCAATTGCATTTGGTATGTTATAAAAAGCTCAACAAAGTTGAGGCAACTGGTGAATGTAATCTATTATGTAAATTATATAGCCCTTATCTTGATGTCATATATTGATAATTGAGTTGGAAGATAAGAATTTTAGTCAGGGTCACACCGTTCGTCAGCGATTTGGACCTTATTGCATTTTCTATTAGCATTAGGTGAAGGCTTTTTGAGATGTTACTTCTTACAATTGATTAATTGTTGATTACTTAAAAATTTTCGTGATTAGTGCGAATTTCAGTCGTCCATTTCCTTGTTTATTGCAGCATGTTGTGGAATAGTTTATGCGGCAACATGAACAATTCAGCCATGCTCGTTGACATGGCCAAATTGATTTTCTGCAAAATTAAAACCAGTATTGGTAGTTGTCAGTCACAAATTGATCAGGCACGACGCCGCTAATTATAAGATTCATGTTTAAAATACTCTAAGATTCCTAATGTCGTAGTAATTTGGATTTTAAAACACTCTCACTTGAGTATGTCATTTCTTTTTTAGTTGGAGGGGTTACACTGGAGCTTCAAAAAGGCATAAACTGACATACATTACACATCAAATGTAAAAAATTCAACCAATCATTCATGGTCGTATTTTCTTGGCTAATAGTGCCAATTAATCTACCTAATACAATTTCCCTGTGACGTTGCTTATATTTTATGATAATATGGATTTTTAAAATTTAAAAATTATTTAAATTATTTTTTATAGGACCAAAATCAAATTTGACTAGAAATATAGAAGCCAAAATCATATTTATCCTTACATAAATCTATCATTATTTTCTTAATATCCTTAAAACACCAATAAATCTATCATTATTTTCATTCATTTTTTATTTTATTTTTCCTTTAATTCGTTTCCTAGGTGTGAAAAATATATTACTCGTGTTGGACCCTTTTATACAAACACAATTACACTTTTTTACAAAAATTTAAGGTCGAATTAATTACTGTAAGATGAAAATTACCAATTTTATTCCTAAAAAAAAACACCAATCAATTTTTTCGAAGAACTAAATTACCGTCGACAGTAAATAAATTAACAAAAAAATTTATCTTCTTTATTAGCTTAATTTCTTAGAATATTGTCTCACAACAGTTTTCTTTGTCTTCTCTAAGTTATGCGAGATGGTTAATGAATGTAATGGCCAATTGCTTCACTGAGAAGACAACTTCCATCAATAAATTTAATAATCACCAAAGGTTGCATATTTTTCTTTCCTACAAACTCATTCAAATATATTTGTCACTCTCATGTGACGCATTCAAACATATTATTTTATAACAAACAGTTAAGTCTCAGTTTTCTTATATATTTTTGTAATTTATAGTTTAAATAGTTAAGTAATTATCATACACTAGCTTTTAAAGTCAGATATGAGTAAACAAAACTGTTATATTGGTGAGAGATAATTGAGTTCTAAAATAATCTCATTATTGACTCATTAAGAAAACTACTGCATACATGCTGACACAGAAAATGATTGTTATTGTACTTGTCAATGATACAAATCATACCTAATGAAAACTGACGTTTTAGTATAAATATGATGACTTTGTATAAAGAGTTTGAAGAATAAATCTAATATATAATATTAATATCAATGATTTAAATTTAAATTACAAAAAACAGTTGAGTGGAAAAGAAGAGATTGAAGAAAAGAGTGGCTAGGAATTACGGCACAAAGATCAGTGTTGTCTGAAAATCTGTGTTGTGAGATTATTGAGAGAATATGGATGGAAAAGAAGGGTTCATTTTAGTTTCACTACCAACCATTTTGAAATTCAGAGAGGTAATAATTATGAAGTATGAAAAGAGAAAAAAGAAAAAAAATAAAAAATGATGGTCCGTTGAAATAGATTTAGATTTAGATTTAGATTTAGATTTATTGTGAAAAAATGTGGAATACGTGGGGTTGAGGAGAAGCCAACGAATGAAGAACACAATCGATAATATTTGAGGAGGATCTATATTCGCGAACATCATTTATAATTCATTTAAATAAAAGATTCTCTCTGCAGCTCTAAAAACCACGAAAGCAAAATAGTAGCGGATAAAATTTCTGCAATATAAAACAAATCATAATCCATTGGATTGGAGTGACTACTTGTTTTCTTTTCAAACTCTTTCAAATCGTAATCAGCCATGGCTTCTCTCTCTTGCTCCCCCAACCACCTAGCTTCACTCATCAACCACACCGACGCCGCTAACTACCTCTGTAACCAATTCGATTCCATTTCAAGAAAACTCAGCGACACCACCTACGCGGTCGACAACACCTATCTTCTTTTCTCCGCCTATTTGGTCTTCGCCATGCAGCTTGGTTTCGCCATGCTCTGCGCCGGCTCCGTCCGGGCCAAGAACACCATGAACATCATGCTCACTAACGTTCTCGACGCCGCCGCAGGCGGCCTCTCCTACTACCTCTTCGGCTTCGCTTTCGCCTTCGGCGGCCCTTCCAACGGCTTCATCGGCCGCCACTTCTTCGGCCTGAGAGATTTTCCCATTCCCACCGACGACTACAGCTTCTTTCTCTACCAGTGGGCCTTCGCCATCGCCGCCGCCGGAATCACCAGCGGCTCCATCGCTGAGAGAACGCAGTTCGTCGCGTATCTCATTTACTCTTCTTTTTTAACCGGGTTTGTTTACCCCGTCGTTTCGCATTGGTTCTGGTCCGGGGACGGTTGGGCCAGCGCGACGCGAAGCGACGGAAAAGTCTTGTTCGGGTCCGGGGTCATCGACTTTGCCGGCTCCGGCGTGGTTCACATGGTTGGTGGCATAGCTGGCCTGTGGGGGGCTTTAATTGAAGGCCCGAGAATCGGGCGGTTCGACCGGACCGGCCGGTCTGTTGCGTTGCGCGGGCACAGCGCGTCGTTGGTTGTGTTGGGTTCGTTTTTGTTATGGTTCGGGTGGTACGGGTTCAACCCCGGTTCGTTTTTTACCATTGCGAAGGGGTATGGTGGCGACGGGTATTATGGTCAGTGGAGTGCGATAGGGAGGACAGCTGTCACGACGACATTGGCCGGGAGCACTGCGGCTCTGACGACGCTGTTCAGCAAGCGGTTATTGGTGGGCCACTGGAACGTCATCGACGTGTGTAACGGCCTGCTTGGCGGGTTCGCTGCCATCACCTCGGGCTGTGCGGTTGTGGAGCCGTGGGCGGCGATAGTGTGTGGGTTTGTGGCGGCGTGGGTTTTGATTGGGCTTAATAAGCTGGCAGCGAAAGTGGAGTACGATGACCCGTTGGAGGCGGCGCAGCTTCACGGCGGGTGTGGCGCGTGGGGGGTGTTGTTCACGGGGTTGTTTGCGAAGAGGGAGTATGTGGAGGAGATTTATGGAATTGGGAGGCCGTGCGGGGCGTTGATGGGTGGCAACGGGAAGTTGCTGGCGGCGCAGGTGATTCAGATAGTGGTGGTGTGTGGGTGGGTTACGGCGACGATGGCGCCGTTGTTCTACGGGCTTCATAAGATGAACCTGTTGCGGATATCGAGGGATGATGAAACAGCAGGGATGGATTTGACGAGGCATGGTGGGTTTGCTTATGCTTACCATGATGATGATGATAGTTCCACCCGTGGCATAGCATTGATGATGCATAAAATAGAACCTAATAGTACTACTCCTTCTCCCCCTGCTGCACCACAAGTCTGACTTCATCATCCATCAATATCTTCTCTCTAGTTACTGCACATAGTTATACTCAAAACCTTATACCAAGTCATAGACATCAAATATATCTCATGATTTACGAAATGGCTTCTGAAACAATGATGCCAATGGAATGCCATTTATTTTTAAATGTTTGCTGGTTTGGTTTAGGTTTGATTTTTACATGTAAACTCTTGCTTGGCGTCACTTGGTTTCTGTCCTGCAGCAAAATAATGTAAGTCGATTATAGGGATATTTTCTGACGTATAATGCAGATTGTGATTTGCTATTCTTGTCACACTGAAATGTATGTAATATTTCAGCTAGCATGCACAATTTTCTTTTGATAAAATATATATCGTTATTACTACTTGTCGATGCCATATCTGTGACATTATACTAGTCATTACTTGGCGTCTATAAAAGCATGGTAAAAATAATGAGGAACTGATCTGTCATAAAAACCACAAGAAAAACTTCAAGTTAAATATTTTTACTTTTACCCAATTATATATACTTACTACTTCACTTGTCGATGCCATATCAGTGACATTATACTACATATGTTATATATAGTAGTTTGGGTGTTTGTAGTTATATCATTTTCACATAAAAACAAATATACTGATTTTAGATTTAGATTTGCTTCATATGACTCTTAATTGTTTTAAGTTTGATTAGCATCGTGTAGAATTTTATAACCACTTGAGTTTTGATCAGTCTTTAAAAATCACATTTACGTCTATAGTTCATAATTGGTGGTAGATTGAATGCATCTGAAGTCAAAGTGTGCTGCTAGAATGCGTACTATTATATCAAAGTTTCAAAGTTATGCTCAGCCAGCTTTCTTGTGAGACTAGATCTGGAAACTATTTGTTGCGACGTCATTTGAAAGTTCAAACTAAACCGACGTTCCTCATGTCGCCATGCTCAAGTTAGTAGACATTCAAAATCATTTATGCTTAATCAATAATCATTGAGGTTTCGATATAAATATTAAACCCTATTGTCCGTATCAATCTTGGTTTATTTGGACCAAAGTAGAAAATAGCCAAATGCTCTATTTTGAACAAAACACGATCAAACAGTGTACCTAATCTAGGTGTTTTCCTTCTAAATAAGAATTTTGTTAAGGGGCGGGGACCAATTAATTCAAAGGGAATATATATGTGTATATATATACATGTGATCAACATAAAGAAGGTGGGGTTTAGTCACCAACCTCCTCCAATGTCACTCACTCTTATCTTTCTTCCCTGCCCTTGCAGTTTCAAGCTTCTTCTTAACTTTAGGTTAATTAGTACATAACATCACTTACAAGGCACAACTTTGCAAATAAGGCACGTCAAACCACCTCAACCAAAAGGCAGATAGAATCTTAGCCAAACCAATTTTTAAGACCTTTTTTATTTCTGTTTTTCTCTCTCCTATTATGCCTATATAGCTAGTGAATTGGGATACATGCATGGGATTTTGGGTTCAATCATGTGTTATTGTACACCAAAAAAGAAAACTACAAGTCCATAATGTTTTCAAGAACCCTGCTTACAATAAAACAAGCGTATATAATGGTTTTCAAATTTCTAATTAATTGGACTCTGAATGTAAGTACAGAAGTTTGCATTTCTCGCAACTTAGCTAGAAAAATCTTGATTATTACATTGATTAACACAGAAATTGAAAGAAAAATAAATTGTATATATCATGAATCCCCCTACGTTATTACACCAATTTGATGGGTTACTGCACTGTAAAGAAAATTGACAACTGCTGCAGTTATTTGTTAGAAGAGAAAGAATATTGAGAGTTGGGATGTTCCAAGTTACATCAAGGACACTCTCTCTCTTGACTTGGTCACTCAGAAGAAACCCTCCCTTTGTTCTGTTCTGTTGCTCCTGTTCTTCCTTTTCTTCTCTACTCTCATCCTTCAACTTAACAGAGAAAAAGCATAAATGCTATTTTACTGAACATTTTTGTCTTCTTCTGCTTCTTTAAATGCAAACAGATAAAGAATCTTACAGCCAGTAAATAACAAAGTTTGATCAAAATATTCATTTTCTCTCCCGTCAAGACATGTTACATGGCTGATATTTTAAGAATTTTTTTTCACCAAGTATGAAAAAAATAAATTTAAAATATATTAATAAGTTAGTCGATACTTTGAATGGAAATTTTTAAAGAATAAACCACAGTTCCATCTTACAACAGCAAGTGGATGAATGTCCACAATGCTCTCCAATAATATCATTACATTAACGATGACATGAAGGAGATCTCTATGTTTTAAATTGAAAAAAAGGGTCATAACCTACTACGACAACAGAAATGGTTGTCCGTTGTGGCCGGAGTTGAAGCGTTTTTGTGGATGCGTTTGTGTGGATCGGGTGTTGAAGGGCAGAGCACTGAACGTCTCATCGACCAAAATGACGACCTTGCAGGACAATGGAGATCCGACAAAGAGATAGTATGCAAGCTGAAAGCCGAACCGTGGAGTCATCACGGATGGTCGGAAATAACATCTTCTTCTCTCATCCAAGTCGATCTACATTAAGGAATATTCTTGTTCAAAGTCCTTAACTTGAGGATCTTCATCTTCTGGTTGTTTCATGCAATTTTTCATTGCCTGAATTCCACAATAGAAAACGTGTAAAAGAACAAGGTGAAGGTAGTGAAGTTAAGGACTTTGAACCTTAATGTAGATCGACTTACCAAGAGCATCAATCTGGGCTTTCCGCTTGCATACGACCTCTTTCTCAGATCTCCATTATCATGCAAGGTCGTCATCGTCATCGTGTTCGATGAGGCCTTCAGTCCTCCGTCGTTCAACATCCGATCCACACAAACGCTTCAACTCCGGAGATCTCCTTCATATCATCGTTAATGAACTGAATAATGATGTTATTGGAGAGCATTCTGGAGATTCATCCACTTTGAATCCAAGAACATGAGTAAGATGGAAAGTTACAAACTTCCGCGCGCTAAAACTCGTAATATAACAACGCTAACTTGTTGTGATTCACTCAGGATAATGCGGGTTCGTGTCCGATATATTCGCTGTAGTTGTTATTCGGTATCTTTCTAGAATTTGTTGCCTATGAATAAATATTATTAAATACCAATTTTTTTACTATTTATATAATCTCAAAATCCCTTCAAAATTATATTCTCCAAAATAATAATATATTTTGTCGATATTTAAAAAAAAAATAGCCTTCATAGAAAATAATTATTTTTTTATTTAAATTTTATTATATTCAACCGTGGTTAGTTTATATGTTATTACAATTCTGAATAGAAATTCGTTAGTAACCACTTAAAAAAATGATAACAGTATATAATTTTTAAATGTTACCATTAACGAGTTTTATTTATTTAGTATTAATTTAATATAATTTTAATTATTAGATATGATAATATTTATTTATTAGTAAATAAATAAATATTTCACTAAAAAAATAGCATTATCTAATAACAAAATTCATAAATAATGAATTTTGTTAAACAATGTATGCCTTGAATATTCAGACTGAACAGAAAGACTTCAGGAGGGAAATGGGTTCGCTCGGTCAGAATTGAAAAATGGTGATTTTTTGGAATCTTGGATGTTTTGATGGTAAGGTTAGCCTGCGGAGATATGCAATAAGGTAAGGTTAAAAGACTATCTTGTTTAACTTGAATGTATGTATATATATTATGAATCTCATTCATCTATGAAGAAAAAAAACTCATGCAGAAAACAAATCTACCGTGAATAAAAATTCAGACATCATGCTTAAGCGATTCAAAACTTGCCATCTGCAATCGTGTTTTTGCATCGATTGAATTTGAAACAAACAAGACATTGAAGTGGTAGAAACAAGAATGGAAACAACGCAATATTAATTCTATAATTACGTACAAATAAAGAATGTAAGAGAAAGATATCATGACTTGAGATGAGGTATTTTTTATTTTTGGTATTTAGAGATGGAGTAATTTGAAAGTGAAGTATATATGTGTCCATGACAATTGATATGTACGTTAGTTCATAATATCATGGGCACTGTGGATTGTTCCCAGGCCCACCATAGTAGAAGTAGGTGCCCCATTCGTTGCTGTAGAAGCTCTTGATGTCGTAACAGTTTGTGTTTTCGGCCAATGTTGAGATGCTCTGCACAGAACTCAGACTGTTATCCATGTCTACGATCTGAAGGTTCCGGAAGTAACTTGCTTTTCCAAAACCATCTTCTGCAAAGTGTCCAGACCCCATTTGGGTGAAGGTGTGTTCGCCATTGCTCCGTGAGTTCACCACCTCTCCTCCCCACTCCACCATCGTTGCGTGGTCTGCTAAGTGTGTGAATAGCTCTGCGGGCCAATACCCCACCAACGTTTTCTCTCCAAAACTCATCCACCAATTCCCTACTTTTGGATCCTAATTCATATTCACACATAAAACAAAAAATCAACATGTGAAAAAGATCCTTTTGAACCAAACATTTTTATGTTAGATATCATCCTTTAAAATGCACATTCATGAATTTGTACGTGGAAGCAATACTCACCTTCCAGATGAGAATGGTAATGTCATATTGGTTGCCATCATAAGAAGAGACAGGAGAAATGGCAGCTCCAATGGCTATTCTACTATTTGTTTGAATAAAGCCAGCACAAAGAAGGTTGTAACATCCGGTTGCTCGATATGAATCACTCTGCATCACCAAAAAATTTCAGATATACAAGTTAAATAGGATCACAGTTAGAGGATATTATTTTACACAGCATCATATTATTATGTTAATGCAAAAAATATATTTATTGAGATATATATATATATATATATGAAGAAAAGCTAACCGTCCAGTAAGTGAACAATCTGGGTCTGCTGTCACCATAGAGCTCCGGACTGACCTGACTAGTAGAATGATCAAAGCTTCAGAGATCCACTATTTCATAAAATTTGAATTTATTCGTCTACACATTAAGTGCATTAATGTAATGTGTCATGCATCACATGCATTCCAATTAATTCATGAAATGTTTGGCTACTTCAAGGAACCAATTGAAGATCAACTTCACAGAATAATAATAAAAAAGAGAGTGGCAATGTGAATGAAGACTGAACTCATCATCTTGCAATGATTTTTAATCTAATATTTTAATGGGAATTCGTTATTCATCGTCTTTCTTCTTTTTTTAATATGTAAAAGGAGTTCACTCTCTTTCTAAGATCAAACAAAGAATATATAAAATATGTTTTTCTTCAACTTGTCTTATTAATTATATGCCTTCATGACAGAAGAGTGTTGGAATTGGAAGGAGTACCTGCCACCCAGCTTCGATGCTATTAAGATCAGTGCCATCGAAGGATCCTGAAAGAATCCAAAGTTGTGAAAGACTAAACTCGTTTATCACTTGAATTGATGGATCCCATACGTTTATTGTTGCCTTTGCCCCATACATTTCTTGCGATGACCCCGTATATGCGATCGCATGCTGCATGCCACAAATTTATTATTAATAAAAAAACTAAAATTACTGATTCTAATCTGTCAAAAGTCTTTCCTTTTTAATTATTATAGAGATTCAGAATTTTAGTACAAGAAAGAGAACATATAGGTTGAAGTACAATCCAAGCAACCTTCATGATAATAGCTTTCAATCTCCAAATTAAGTAATATTTAAAAGGATTTGGTTTGGTGCTCTCAAACAGCTACTAACATCTGCTAGATCCATCTCTGAAAATTACATCTTTTCGAGTAAAAAATTATACCATTTCGATCTTTGCACGCATGATTTAATTATCATATCTGTTAATCTTCATTTTATTTTTTTTAAATACCTTCATATGGAAAATCATGTTAAAAAAGGTAAAACAATCGTAATTACTACAGTATTTCACCATGGAAATGTACTGTAACATTACATAATAGGCATTTATAGATTTTAAAAACGTATACTACAAACAAAGTACTATTATTGTTCTCTTCATTTATTAACAGAGACAATATGACACGTATGTATATATATATATATATATATAGTCGACCCTCCCTAGACTGAAAAAGGATTTTACATAAACAACTGATACAGTATTTTATACAGTTGAAAAGAATGGTTTGTGGTATGTGGCAGCTATTATTCAACCCATAGAGGCAGAAAATGATTATGTGTGTGTGAGGGTATGAGCATTGTATTCATTGGAAAGGTGTAATAATGGTTGAAAAAAAGGTGTAATATTTATATATGGAATAATATAGAGATGCACGCACCTCATGGCCATTGCCGCTGAGAACATCTGGGGCATCGTTGCGGCGAGAGAGAGGAACTCGTGAAGGTTTCTTGCCAAAGTCATATAAAGACTTTGCTCTCAACACGTCATGCACTGTGCTCCGTCGTATAGGAACCGTTCCCTTGGGACACCGTGTCCCATTCAAATGCCACATTTGCCATGCCTCCTCTCTCACTCTCATGCTTCCTCCTTCCCCTTCCATATCACTCGTACTATTCACTTTCATTCCTCTTGGAATCTCCGTTGGCATTTTCTATCAGATAACACCAAACTTTTAACAAAAAACTAGTTTATGTTCCACGAATTAAAGTTAAACAACGCTTTTGGGGTTCAGGACTGGACCAAGCACAAGTAGATAAACAGGAGTAAAGTGCAAGCAAAGAAAATAAAGAGGGTGTCATATTAATTAGGTTTGTTGTACACGTATACCTGGATCTTGTGATTCTTTAAAAGAGGGTGATCTAAAGCCAGTTGTTTTCTTTTGTGAACACAATCTATAAGATCTCCATCTGGACTCTGCAATACGATCGCACACCAAAAGAATACTTAATGTTACATCATAATGAAGGTAAAACCAACATTTATGTGGCCATTAAAATCTCAACCACTGATAAACGTACCCTGAAAACTATAGTGTATATATATAAATATATATATTCAGTAAGAATATTATTACCTCTATGGTGAGCACAGCAGGCTTATTGATCTTGTCCAAGTGCTTGCTAATCCTTTCAAGTCTCAGGGTACTGGTTTGCCTGTGTCTGGTGTAATTTAGAGTTCTGGATTCAACCATAGCCCTTTGTAGAAGCATGGCAACAAAGAGAATCAGAAGGAGAAGATGATGGTCCTTCTTACAAGGAGGTGAACAGGAGCACCTTCCCTTTCTCCCAGTAATACCCATATCTTTTTCAGCGCCAAGAAAGAAAATGGGTAAAAGAAAATAAACGTAAAGCTAGGAAACCATTACTAGCAAAGCAAAGGGCACAAAGAAAATCTGACTTTCATGGTTATTTCCAAGCCTAAACACTGAACCAAGAAAAGAAAGTTGGAAAAGGACTAGTTGAGGGAAAAGAAAGGAGGGAAGGGTTCTGTATCTCTCTATTTAATAGTATTAATGGCGAGGAGGGGAGTTGTTGAGATCAATTAAGCTAATGCTGCTCAGAGACCCTTTTGAACCTTCAGCATCATGATCATGATTGGGCGCTTTTGATTTATGTAGTGATGGTGCATGATGATGCAGCACACATGCAGTTTGAAGATTTGTTTGTGAGGTTGCACAAAAAACTTTGAAGAAAGGAGAGAGTTTGTGAGGTGGAGAAGAAAAAGAAAGGGAACTTGGTTAGCTCTGAAAGTTGAAAGTTAATGAAAGCATTATAAAAACTGAGACCTACCCAACTGAAAGAATCGACCTTTTATTGCAGTTCTTGAATGTGCATCTGCCACCATACACTTTGCCATTAATATTTGGCTTGAAGCACACCTTCCCTCCCTTCCTATAGCTTGCTTTCCTTCACAGTCTCTCCATTCCTTTGCTTAACCTTTTTTTAAACTCTGACAAATTAAGTCCCACTCAATTCCTCCAGAGGTGCCTCTTTAACCTTTTCGTTTTTCCACGTGGGACACCCCTACTTTTCAATTTCATCACCTACATCGCTCTAGGTATATCCCAATTTACATAATATACTTTTCACAACCTACACATTTATCTTTACAAGTTTCTTAAAAAATTTTACAAAATAAATTTATTTTTCCCCATTAACCTTAAACTCCGATAATCTCCCCTTAAATTCCTTCAACCATCCTCACTCTCATACAACTGGTAGATATCTAAAAGGGGGTTAATATTAGGATATTTTTATTAATGGGATAAACCAATAATTATATAAGGGAATTATTAATGTTGAGGAAATCACATATTGATTAAAAATGAGACCGAACTATATTGATGTGTAAACCTCATCTTCTGAATCGGTTTTAGAGGTGAGTTAGGCCCATAATCACTTTTTACATGATATCAGAGCCTGGTTAACAAGATTGTTGGACTTAGATTTGGTCACAGATGGTTAACAAGATTGTTGGGCCTAGATTTGGCTATAGATTTGGCCACTTGTTAATATATCGAACCTTGATTAGCAGGTTGTTGGGCCTAAATTGGACCACTGTTAGATCCTCTTCTACATGATTTGAGGAATCTTGATAGTTAAAAAAATTGTTAACGGGCCATGAAGAGAAGGTGTTGGGAAAATTGCATATTGACTAAAAATGAGGCTGGACTATAGTAAATGAGATATAAACCTCACCTTATGAATCGATTTTGAATGTGAGTTAGACCCATAATTCTTAAACTCTTTATGTTTAAGATTGTTCATGATATTCAAGAAAAAATTAATGTTGTTGTAGATGAGTTTCAAAGTGATATGAAGCTTAATGAGTAGTTGCAAGTTTAGAAGTGGTGTTGCGAGATCATAAAATTCTCAATGTTTTCTCTCATGAGAATCATACGTGAATATACCAATCAATTTAATTATTTCCATATCTTATCAAATGCACATTTGGCCAACTTGCCCTTTGTCTCCTTGAAGAGAAAAATATATATAACTTCCCAAATATGAAGCTTGGTAATGACAGGTTTGATTTTTTTAAGCAGTATTTTAACTTTGACATGACTAAAGTTATGGTACCTTAAAAATTAAATTAAAAGAGTCCCTAGGTTAAAAAATATTTCTTATCTAAAAAGGTTTTATACTTTAATATGATGATTTATTTTATTAAGTATATAATATATTTCTTCAATGAAAAATATTTAATATAATTAGTAAAGAATTATTTCATGCTCTATTATTTATTTTATTTTTTTATATTTTTTATTTTTAATTATTTTTAGTTATCTATTATTTATAAAATTTTAAATTATATTAATTATTTTTTATTTATATGTCTTTTAAAATAATATGAATCAAATTAAATTAAGATGAATTAGGTTTAACAAATAAATAGGATTAAATAAATATGATATTGAATAATATTAAAATAGATTAAATCGAATTAGAATAGATCAAATCAGTCTATATAAGTCAGATTAATTCAATATAAAGATAGGTTGTGTTAATTTAAAATAAATTAGAAAAATTAAATTAGATTAAATTAAGACAAATTAATGTTAACTTAAAATAAGTCGGAAAAATCAAATTAGATTAAGTTAAGACAAATTAGGATAAATTAAATTAAAATGATTCAAGTTAGTATAAATTAGATTAAAAAAAATAAATTAGACTAATTAAATTAGATTTAATTGAGTTGGATCAAAGTCTAACAATATTATGAACATATAATTTATAAAATAAAGAGATTATCAATTATTAATTAAAAATTAAGATAAAATATTTATCAATACAAAACCGATATTAATAAGATGAAACGAAATAATTATTAAAAAAATATTCTATCATTGTAAAGTGTATGACAGTAAAGCAAAATGCTCTTACTACATTACATAATTGATGAGAAATAAATCTGAGATAAAATAATTTATAAAAAATATTTCACTTAAAAAAATATTTTTTAATAGATTTTGAGAAAATAACATAATTATATAATTTTAAATATTAAAATTATAAAACATAAAGTATACCTTTAAAATCAAATGGCAAATAAAACATAAAGCAATATGTATATTATAATTATATAAAAAAAATTAATTATCCATGGAATATTTATGACAAAATTTTTTTTTGAAAAAAAAAATAATTATCTATTAAATATTTTTCATAAATTTATTTTTATGGAAAATTTTCATAAATTTATTTATAGAAAATTTTTTATAAATTTGTTTATGAAAAAGTTTCTCATGAAATTGTTTGTGGGAAATTTTTCATAGATTTGTTTGTGGAAAATTTCTCATAGATTTGTTTGTAGGAAATTTCCTATAGATTTTTTATGATTTTTTGTGGAAAATTTCCTACTAACTTTTTACTCACAAATTTTCCACAAATTTTCCACCACCACAAATTTGTAGGTAAAAGACTAGTAGGAAATTTCCTACAAAAAATCACAAAAAATCCATGAAAAAATTTTCACAAACAAATCCATGGGAAATTTTTCACAAACAAATTCATAAAATTTTTTTTCATAAACAAATTTATAAAAAATTTTCCATATATAAATTTATAAAAAAATTTCATAAAAATAAATCTGTGGGAAATATTCAATGGGTCATTAATTTTTTTTCCGCAAAAAATATTCCGTGGGAAATATTCTATGGGTAATAAATTTTTTTTGTAGTGTATATTAATTATATCTATACTAATTAGTATTTTATTCGAGAATATAAAAAAATTAAAATATTATTACAGAAAAAAGTAACAAATTTATTATCTATTAAAAAATTAATATTTTTGTTAATTTGTGTAATTAAATCTTAAAATTGAAATATTAAGAAATAAATAAAATATATTCTTTCCACGGATTAAACTTTAATAATCTAAAAACTTAACAAGTGATGATCTTAAAGCAGCTATACATGAAGTATTTAAGTATTAATTTATACCTTTGAATTTTCATGTGTATCAATGAAGTTCCATGAATCAATCCGATAAGGAGTGTGGTTTAAGTTAAGAAATCATCAATACTTTGTTTTTTGTTGTTACCTAAACCTTCACTATTCCTGTTAACTATTTTTGTTTTGGTGATCCAGAATATTGATGAAATTTCCCTTTATTCATTTCATTTCCAAGCTTTGTTTTCAATTATTAAATCGATTAAAATTTGTTAAAATCCATATAAGTTAGTGTATATTAATATATATAAATCTTAATTCTTAATTTTATTTTCAAATTTAAAAAGTTTCAATTGAAAATTTTACATTATTTAAAGATAAAATCATGTTAGGAAAATCTCACATTAACTAAAAATGAGATCAAATTATAATATATAAGTGAAGTGTAAATTTCATCTTCTAAATCGATTTTGGGATGAATTAGGTTTATAATTACTTTTTATATAATATCAGAATCAGATTAATAAGATTGTTGAGTTTAGATTCGATCACTTGTTAATATATTGAACCTTGGTTGACAGGTTGTTGGGCTTAGATTAGACTACATGTTAATAGATTATGATTTTCTTTCATATCCATAATCACTTTCTATAAATCAGTATAAATTTAATTTTATTAAATCAATTTCATAAAATTTGAATTAAATTTGTGTATAAAAAAAGTTGTATAAAATAAGAAAGTTTACAAGATGTGTAGGATGGTATAGAGTATGAGTCAAATGCTTTGAAAAGCTTCTTTCCATGGCTTCATCTCACAACACACCAACCATCACTCATATACTTTAACCTCCAAGGAAAGCAAATCATCATAATCCATTACCAACAAATTTGTTCAGTTCGTCACAATTTTTTCTTTCTGTGATTAAACAACCATGTTTGTTGAATGAATTTTGATAATTGAAATGCACAAAGTAAAACATTGTTGCGTGATAGCATTTGTGTCAACTTCTGGGGTTGGCGAAATAAATTTTTCATGTTCAGATGGGAACAGTATTTATTTATTATGACATAAATAAAAGCTTTGGTCTCAAATACCCAAACATGTTGACAGCTATTAATAACGTGAGACATGTACGGATACAAGAAATTACAAGAAACCAATTTGCAAAATTCTGATTCAAATCATCTTTCACTCTTCTCATCTTCTGCAAATTTATTCACCAATCATTTTCCTCAACATAATAGCCCTACCACTTATACCTTCTTTTAATGCATGCTTTCAAACTTCAAATTCATTTAAAGCCAATCATATTTTTCTGTTCATCAAAATTTAATCAGATTTAACTTGTTAGATTCTTAATTATCACCGATAATCATGACTCGTTAAGACATAATTAGATATTTAATCTTTTTTATTCCTTTGCAACTAAGAAGAAAAAAAAAATCATGAAAAACTTAGATGGAACTTTTTATTCCACTTTTCTACTCTAATACTTTGCATCAAATTCTCCCTTGTAACATGTTTTTTTTTTTTATATATATATTTTGGATCCATTATTATTATTATTATTATTATTATTATTTTATTATTAATTTTTAAGTTTGATTGAACAATAATTCCAGTTAAACGAAAACACTTGGCAATACGTAGCTTAGGCTTGATACAAGCCCAAGATTTATGTGGGCTTTTAGGTCATCGAGGCCTGCGTTTAGCATAGCACTTTTAGGTCTAATTTGTATTTGAAAATCCCTTAAAATTGAGATTGAAGGAAAATTTTATATTTTTTAAAATGTGAGTAATATAGATTGGACTGCAGTTAAGAAATATTAATGTTTGTTAAATTCTAATTTTTAAATCGTACCACTTCTAAGAAAAAATAAAATACAAAATGATGCTATATAATATAATTATTAATTATATTAAAAAGTTATAACATTATATTACATAACATAATTTTAAAAAATTAAATTAAAATTAAAATCTTGTTTGGATATACCGTTTTTTTTAATAAAATCGTATTTTCATGAATGATTTACTTATATATATATATATATATATATATTAAATTCTCTATTTTAATAATTTTAAAAATAAATTATGTCAAAATTAAACTCAAAAGAATGATATGAAAAAGAATTCCAACATAAATTTTTAAGATTGATTTTAAATATTTGAAGGTGATAATTTTGGTTCAAAATGACAATACATTTTATATTTTTTTATGTTACAAATATCTGTTAATAAAAATTCGCTATAACACATTTAAATAGTTATTAGATGCAAAAAAAAAAAAAAAGTGATGGTATAATCCAAAACACCACATTGTGTTTCGAGGTTTCGATAGTTCAAAGCAGTGTCACGTGGCTGTAAAAAAGAAACACTTGATGACACTAATCTTTCAGATATAGAGTAGTATTATTTAATCCTCTCCATTCCAAAATAATAATCATTATAGAATTACTCAATTATTATAAATTGAGTTAAAAATATTTTTATTTTGATTATTTTTCTTTAATATGAATAAAAGTGTTGAGACGTAAATTCGACTCTATATTAATATATTTAATCTTGATTGATAAATTGTTGAGTTTAAATTGAATTATATATTAATATATTATAAATTTATAATTTGAGGAGTTTTAAGAAAATGTTGAAAAATTTCATACTAACAAAAAAATAAGTCAAATTATGATATATAAGTGATATATAAATCTTAATTTCTGAACTGATTTTAAGATGAATTAAGCATTATAATTAATTTTTACAAAAATATATATATAAAATTGTTTGAAAAATATTTTAAAAATATAAAAAAATAGCTATTATTTTAGAACAAAGGACACCACAGGGTTTCAGTTTAATGAAGTAATTCAGATTTTATTATAAATATGTTTAAAAAAAAAAAGAAAAAAAAAAAAAACATGTATCTTGAATAAGAATCGAGTTCTTGTGGGAAAGTAGTGTGCAACAGTAGAGACAGATGTTTGTGTATATGAAGGCCACGAGTCACTTCTCACCACTCAGCATTGATCCTCTATTATGTCTGCAAGTGTCTATCGCCCACAGATCATGACTGGTTCAATCGCTGAATAATATATAGATATAGTTGATATTTAATGAAGGAGCATGATGACTAAACTAAGCTTAAGATGGAAGAAGCAAAGAGAGAAAGGGTAGGGCTGGGAAAAAACCCTCGTTCAAGAAAAGGGTGCATGAAGGGAAAAGGAGGACCCCAGAATGCTTCATGCAGGTACAGAGGAGTGAGGCAGAGAACGTGGGGAAAATGGGTTGCAGAAATACGAGACCCCAAACGCGGTCTTAGGCTTTGGCTTGGCACCTTCAACACCTCCCTTGAAGCAGCACTTGCATACGACGACGCTGCAAGAACCCTCTATGGTGCATCGGCCAAGCTCAACTTGGCTGCACCAGATAGCCACGCTTCACATACTCTTCCTACTACACACTCACAACCTCATCCTCCAACCTTAGTCTCCAAAACTCACCACACTCCTTCTGATAATACTACCTTGTTTGAGGAAATGAGCAACATCGAGGGCTTGTTTTGGGAGACTAGTAACTCCATCAGGGATGATTTTCTGGAACTCAATACAATGAGTCACGACCTCAACGATTGGGATCCATTGCTACACATTTAAACAACTTGGTTCTTTCACTCATCAGTAATCTAAGTTTAATAAGAGTGCCACTCACTGCTACCTCTATTCTCTATTCTGTAGTTTCTTCCTTCAGTTGTAACACATAAAATTATCATCAAACCATGTTTTTCATTTTTTGGAAGTGTTTCTTTAAGAATGTCTCTCACTCGACCATCACTTGTCACTTTTTATTTAACCCATAATTAAATATCATTAATTTTTCATTTAATTATCTCTTTATTAGAGGTTATTATATGATTAGATGATGATTCGAGATTACCTAATATTTTTCTCAAGCATAATACATATTATAGTATGCTTATGGAGCATGTCTCGTAATTTTTCCATTCAAAGTATCGACTAACTTATTAATATATTTTAAATTTATTTTTTTCATACTTGGTGAAAAAAAATTCTTAAAATATCAGCCATGTAACATGTCTTGACGGGAGAGAAAATGAATATTTTGATCAAACTTTGTTATTTACTGGCTGTAAGATTCTTTATCTGTTTGCATTTAAAGAAGCAGAAGAAGACAAAAATGTTCAGTAAAATAGCATTTATGCTTTTTCTCTGTTAAGTTGAAGGATGAGAGTAGAGAAGAAAAGGAAGAACAGGAGCAACAGAACAGAACAAAGGGAGGGTTTCTTCTGAGTGACCAAGTCAAGAGAGAGAGTGTCCTTGATGTAACTTGGAACATCCCAACTCTCAATATTCTTTCTCTTCTAACAAATAACTGCAGCAGTTGTCAATTTTCTTTACAGTGCAGTAACCCATCAAATTGGTGTAATAACGTAGGGGGATTCATGATATATACAATTTATTTTTCTTTCAATTTCTGTGTTAATCAATGTAATAATCAAGATTTTTCTAGCTAAGTTGCGAGAAATGCAAACTTCTGTACTTACATTCAGAGTCCAATTAATTAGAAATTTGAAAACCATTATATACGCTTGTTTTATTGTAAGCAGGGTTCTTGAAAACATTATGGACTTGTAGTTTTCTTTTTTGGTGTACAATAACACATGATTGAACCCAAAATCCCATGCATGTATCCCAATTCACTAGCTATATAGGCATAATAGGAGAGAGAAAAACAGAAATAAAAAAGGTCTTAAAAATTGGTTTGGCTAAGATTCTATCTGCCTTTTGGTTGAGGTGGTTTGACGTGCCTTATTTGCAAAGTTGTGCCTTGTAAGTGATGTTATGTACTAATTAACCTAAAGTTAAGAAGAAGCTTGAAACTGCAAGGGCAGGGAAGAAAGATAAGAGTGAGTGACATTGGAGGAGGTTGGTGACTAAACCCCACCTTCTTTATGTTGATCACATGTATATATATACACATATATATTCCCTTTGAATTAATTGGTCCCCGCCCCTTAACAAAATTCTTATTTAGAAGGAAAACACCTAGATTAGGTACACTGTTTGATCGTGTTTTGTTCAAAATAGAGCATTTGGCTATTTTCTACTTTGGTCCAAATAAACCAAGATTGATACGGACAATAGGGTTTAATATTTATATCGAAACCTCAATGATTATTGATTAAGCATAAATGATTTTGAATGTCTACTAACTTGAGCATGGCGACATGAGGAACGTCGGTTTAGTTTGAACTTTCAAATGACGTCGCAACAAATAGTTTCCAGATCTAGTCTCACAAGAAAGCTGGCTGAGCATAACTTTGAAACTTTGATATAATAGTACGCATTCTAGCAGCACACTTTGACTTCAGATGCATTCAATCTACCACCAATTATGAACTATAGACGTAAATGTGATTTTTAAAGACTGATCAAAACTCAAGTGGTTATAAAATTCTACACGATGCTAATCAAACTTAAAACAATTAAGAGTCATATGAAGCAAATCTAAATCTAAAATCAGTATATTTGTTTTTATGTGAAAATGATATAACTACAAACACCCAAACTACTATATATAACATATGTAGTATAATGTCACTGATATGGCATCGACAAGTGAAGTAGTAAGTATATATAATTGGGTAAAAGTAAAAATATTTAACTTGAAGTTTTTCTTGTGGTTTTTATGACAGATCAGTTCCTCATTATTTTTACCATGCTTTTATAGACGCCAAGTAATGACTAGTTGTGGGGGTTGGCGGACCACAATGTTCTGTTCATTTGATACGAAGAGGGATGTGTTTTGGAATCTGATGAAAAAGTCACACATTTGCTTAAACAAAGAGCCAGAGCAATTAATTGAGGTACTTTCTCTTCTTCATTCGGCGGTTGCTTTTAACTTTGTAGAGGTGGTAGAAAAACTCATTTATGATTACGAATGTGCTCTTCATCACTTCACACATCGATACATCTATCAACTTCTCACATCACACCTTATATATATACTCCCTTTCCAATACCATTGGTGTCAGCGACAATTAATATTCATTCATAACCATGTCCATGACTAGTTGTTCAGAGTTTGGCTTTTGTATAATATTCACAAGCTTGTTTATGTGTCTAAGTTTTGCTTCTGCTCAACCAACGAGGGCTTTCTTCGTTTTTGGTGATTCACTCGTAGACAGTGGCAACAATGACTTCTTGGCTACCACTGCACGCGCAGATGCTCCCCCCTATGGCATTGACTTCCCAACTCACAGACCCACTGGACGCTTCTCTAATGGCCTAAACATCCCTGATATAATCAGTACGAGTTTATCCCATGTTAAGTTGAAAACTGGGTTCTTGTAACATGGTTAATTATACTATTAAAATTAACGGCTTAGTGATCATATTCAACGATGAAAATGTACTTAGAAATTATTTCGTTACGAACTTTAATTTTTTTTCTAATAGTTTGGTTCTAATCTCTCCATTCGCATGCTTGCATGACTGAAAGCTGAGGTTGGTTTCATGTGTATGATGTTGTGAAATGTTGCAGGTGAGCACCTTGGCTTGGAGCCTACACTGCCATATTTGAGCCCTCTACTTGTGGGAGAGAAACTCCTAGTTGGTGCCAATTTTGCATCTGCGGGGATTGGCATTCTCAATGATACTGGATTTCAGTTTGTAAGTTCAATTACTTTATGTTAGTTTTACTTATTATCAATATGAGGTGGTTAAAAAGGTTCAATATGTGGACTATAACTAAGGTAATAATACTAATAATAATAATATATGGTGGGATATGCAATTGTTTTGACAGTTGCACATCATTCACATCTACAAACAACTGAAGCTATTCGCACATTACCAACAAAGGTTAAGTATACATATTGGTGCTGAGGAAGCTAGAAAGCATGTAAACCAAGCACTGGTTCTCATCACTCTTGGAGGCAACGATTTTGTGAACAATTATTACCTGGTCCCATATTCAGCAAGATCTCGCCAGTTTTCTCTCCCGGACTACGTGACTTATATCATATCTGAGTATCGCTTAGTTCTGAAGGTATTGATTATCTTTTCCTAATAAATAATACATATCATTGAACCATGCATGCCCTTTCACGCCTATATAGTTCAATTAATTTGCTAAGAATTTGAGACTGAAGCTTGATGAAATTTAATAATAGAGATCTTTAGTTCAAAGGCTAATAATGAACCTATAAAATTAATGCTTGCTTGCCTCAAGTTAGCAAATGAGTGTAACTATGCAGGAGACACAAACAATTTGGTTGTTGAATCGTACTAAATATGTTTTGTGTCTTGCTTGACAGCATCCCTGCAAGGAATAATCAACAATAATATATCAGGTTAAAAGTGCTACCGAGTAGTACATTTTTAACAGTTCTTAATACAAGCTTTTTATTTTCACTTTCTTAACCAGTATCTAGAACACTTAATAGCATTCGTCAAATTTTGTTGTTGCATTGTTGCATTGTTGATCTAATGCATTTACGTGACAAGTGCAGAGGCTGTATGAGTTGGGAGCTCGTAGGGTTCTTGTAACGGGTACGGGACCAATGGGGTGCGTGCCAGCAGAGTTGGCCTTGAGAAGTGGAAATGGTGAGTGTGCTGTGGAGCTTCAGAGGGCTGCGTCCTTATTTAATCCACAACTAGTTGAAATGGTCAAAGGACTGAACCAAGAGATTGGTGCTCACGTCTTCATTGCAGTAAATGCATATGAAATGCACATGGATTTCGTGAACAACCCTCGAGCTTTTGGTACGTTCATTACTATTGCTAGTTGCCAAACTATGTTGCAACCTGACCATATTTTTGCTGTGTACTTGCTCAACAGGATTTGTCACATCAAAGATAGCTTGCTGTGGACAAGGACCGTACAATGGGATCGGACTCTGCACACCCATTTCCAACTTGTGTCCAAATCGAGATCTTTATGCCTTTTGGGATCCATTTCACCCATCGGAGAAAGCTAACCGAATCATAGTTCAACAGATGATGACTGGCTCAACCCAGTACATGCACCCCATGAATCTTAGCACCATCATGGTCATAGATTCCAGGGTTTGATTGATGCGTTTTATGGCTTACCACAGGATATATGTGTGAACTCTGAAGCCATATTCTAAATTTTCCTAAGTTTTGTTTTATCTGATGATGATGATCTTCTAGCTGGTGTCATTTGTGGTTCCAAGTATGCTGTCTTGCCCCTAAAATGTTGTATTCCTTTTGATTGCATTGTTGTGAGAATTGTGTGGTCGAGAATGTTAAGTGTTATCATGGCTCTCAACTTTATAGTTCAACTGTTTGAATCTAATATTACAAACTTTGAAAAATAAACTAAATATCATGTTGTTTTACATTTATCAAAACTTCTTTAATAATTAAAATTTAAATATATTAATTTTAAGTTAATATGGTTGATAAAATATAAAAGAATTATATTTTGTAGAAACTTTGGTGAGTTTTTTCATTGGAGAAAATTTAGACTAAATTGTATAAAATAAACATGATATAATATTATTTTCAAATATATTTTCTTCTAGAAATTATTTACAGTATAGCAGTTTTTAGAAAGATAATAGATATTCCTTTAGAATTATTATTGTGTCATGATAGAAAAAACAAAAACGAGATAGAAAAACAGTGGAGTACCCAGAATTATAATGTCCAGAATTAAATACGAAAATGAGTCAAATTAATAATAATAAAAAAGAGAGACAATGTAATAGTTAATATAAGAAAAATAAAAATTAAATCACTATTTCTTTTTCATGAAATAACAAGAAGTATGAAAATGAATTCAATTGTTAAAGATGGAAAAAAAAATGGAAAGAAAAAAGATATTTGATTTAATTTAATTAAATTTTGATTTCAGTTCTTTATTACTTTGTATCTTAATATAAAAATTATAATTATTTATTTTTATTTATTATTTTAGAATTATATTTATACATATTAATGCTTATGGTTTGAATATAAATTTTTAAAATATATATATTAATAATATAAAGATATAATAATTTATTATTTAACATATATTTTAATCAGTAATTGTCAATAAACTATCTAATAAAAAGAATGTTATTATTTAATATTAAAATCATCAAATTTTATATTAATCAGTAAATTTATACATAAATAATATTAATTTATTCAATTTAATTTTCATCAAATATAACTAATAATATTTAATTTAATTATATTCAATAGTTATTATAAATTTAAAATTTTCATAATAATTGAAAACTTTCAGTCTCATTTACAAAAAAAAAATATATATATATATATATAATTCATAAAAGATAAAACTAAAATTTATGAAAAAAAAATTATATATATATATATATATTTCATTTCAGAAAATAATTTGAATCTTAAGTTAATATACAAAATTTATTACCTAACACATAAAAAGTTAAATTATATTGATTAAAGTTGTGTTTAATTTAATTCTATAGAAAATTAAACTTAATTTACGTGAGATTAGATGAATTATTAAATTATCATATTATTTCATTTAATGAAATAGAAAAGGTAAAAAAAAATAAAGAATAGATTGAATGATTTTTTTTCACTATTTTTAAATTTTTGTTTGGATCAAATGATGAAAATGAATAAGTGAAAAAAAAAAGGAAGAGATTTTTTGAGTCAGTGAAAAAATAATAAAAATAATAAAAAAATGTAGATGAAGAGAGTGAAAAAATCATTAAGTGTTTTTTTTTAATTTAAATTGTCCTTGTATAATTTAATAAATAAATAAATATACTATAAAAAATTATGAAAATTAGTGAAATATAATATGATTCAAACATCAGGTTAATAAACTATCTACATAATTATATTAAAGGTATAACAATAACATGTAAAAAAAATTATTTATAATCTTAAATAATCGATTATATAAATTTCAAATTCAAATAATTTAAATTGAAATACCAATATATAATAATCATATTTATTGGAAAATGCATTAAGTATGAATATTTTTAGATACTAAAAAAAGTAGTTAAAAAATTAATAATACTTTTTATTATATAAATATTTTTGTTTTATTAATTTACTTGTATACCCAACTTTTGATTTCCTTCACTTATGCAACTTGTTTTAAATTGTTTTAAATTTTGTGATTTCAAATAAGCCAAAAGGAAATGAGGGTATATTAGACATTACCACTTATTCAAATGTTCCTAAAAGTAACTTCCATCTTTCATATTTATTTTCATTTTAAATATATCTCTATCTAAAAAAGCATGTATCTAACCCTGAAAAATTTGGAGATATCATATGTAGGTCCAAATATTTTTCCCTTTGTGATAGTGTGTGAAATGTAGGTGCAAATATTTAGACTCATTTAAAATTAACCTAACATCATCTACTTCTTACAGAAACTGTTCCCACTAAGCTATACGATATAATTAACAGGGTAGGTAGCTAGTAATTTATAAATACTTGCTTTCATAGTATTTTACCTTCTTATTCTGCGTTTAATAACCACACATGTCCACATTGCATCCACACTTTGAACATTCATTATTAACCAAGTAGCTACTAATTTATTTATACACACACCTGCAGTTAAAACCTCCTTGTTAGATCATGCATGTATCTGCATAACTTTGTTAGATGGTGCCAGAACCAGTGCTGTTGTTGCCAACTCTTGCGACCTTAATTTCCAACACAACTATGTTATTCATGAAACCATATATGCAAAAGGCAACTACCTCTGGACCATTCATTTTTAAAATAAGACAACCACCTATTCCCATGCCTTCACTTCACACATGTATATATCTGCCATAGTTCTATAGTGTAGGCACCAATTATCACAGTTAACCCTGTCAAACTTCAATTTTGTCTCCATTTCCAAATCATGGCTAGCTTTCCCGTTTTCGGGTCTTTCGTTGTTTCGAGTCTAGTGACAGCACTAGCAATCAGTGGTTTCAATTTGAAGGGGGCTGAGGCTGCACGTGCCTTCTTTGTGTTTGGAGATTCACTTGTTGATAATGGCAACAACAACTACTTACTCACCACAGCTAGAGCAGATGCTCCACCTTATGGCATTGATTTTCCAACTCGCAGACCCACTGGCCGTTTCTCCAATGGCCTCAACATTCCTGATTTTATCAGTTCGCTTACTAACTTCTCTAATTTTTGTTTCATCATTGTTAATTTTATGTATTAAGTTTATCTGTGATTAACTTTTGCAGGTCAAGAACTTGGGTCAGAGTCCACGTTGCCTTATTTAAGCCCTGAGCTCGACGGGGAAAAATTGCTGGTTGGTGCCAACTTTGCTTCTGCTGGCATTGGAGTCCTCAATGACACTGGAATCCAATTTGTATGTGAATATTATATGTGCGATTGATTAGGTCGAATAATTAAGGAGATATGATGTATATTTACATTGTTGGCATGGCAGGTAAACATCATCAGAATGCCAAGACAACTAGAATACTTCCAACAATACCAACAAAGGGTGAGTGCCCTTATAGGAGAAGAAGAAACAAGGAAACTAGTAAATGGAGCACTAGTCCTCATCACCTGTGGAGGTAACGATTTTGTGAATAACTACTACTTGGTGCCTAACTCTGCTAGATCCCGCCAATTTGCTTTACCAGATTATGTCATCTATGTCATCTCTGAGTACAAGAAGATTCTACAGGTAAAAACATAATAGTTTGCTAATTAATGAGTTTACATGTGTTTTCTCTTAGTTAAAATTTTGTAACATATAATAAGACTTAACTAGTTACTACATTTGAAATGGAATGCATGGAATTGGATCAGAGACTGTATGATCTTGGAGCACGTAGGGTTGTGGTGACAGGAACTGGTCCACTGGGTTGTGTTCCTGCGGAATTAGCCCTGCGAGGCAGAAATGGGGAATGCTCAGAGGAGCTAATGAGTGCCTCTTCCTTGTTCAATCCACAACTTGTTGAGATGATCACACAACTCAATACCGAAGTTGGTTCAGATGTGTTCGTTGCAGCCAACACACAACTCATGCACGATGATTTCGTCACTAATCCTCAAGCATTTGGTAATCAATTAGTTATATACATCAAACAAGTTACTATAACATGATAACTATCTTATTATATATTTTGAATGTATTCTGTATTTATGAAATACAGAATCAATTTGTTTATATAATAGGATGAATTTGTGGGTGCAGGATTTGTTACGTCAAAAGTAGCATGTTGCGGTCAAGGACCCTTCAATGGTGTTGGACTGTGCACGGTGGCATCCAACTTATGTCCAGACCGTGACGCCTATGCATTTTGGGATCCATTTCATCCATCGGAAAGGGCTAACTCGTTTATTGTTCAGCAGATTATGACAGGAGCATCAACCTACATGCACCCACTCAATCTCAGCACCATTTTAGCCTTGGATTCCAACAAATACTAATCACCAATCACGAATCAATCATACATCTTCCATACATGCATTACAGTTACACAAAATATACGTTTCTTAATTCCTCTGATATTTTGTATTGGAGTCTCCAGAAAATTTCAAATTTCGATTCCTACATAACTTCCTCTACTGTAGAAGCAAAGAGAAACAGCAAATAAGTGAGATTTTTGTGTGTGATTTTTTGAGGAATGAGATTGTTGTACCTAAGGGAGGGTCAATTGATATTATTTCTCTCTTGGATCTTATTAAGGTCTGGTTATGGTTTAGGTTTTCAGGAAAATAGAGAGTTGTTATTTCTTCTGTTTAAATTGATGTATACACTCTCTTTATCCGAGAGTACTTGTAATATTTTTTTATCTATAAAGTTTTGCTTATGAAAAATAATAGTTAATCTTCATTTGGCACACTTTTATAAAGAGCATGTGACACATTTGAGCTGTATTTTTTTACTTTCATATTCTTGTCGCTCTCCAACTATAAAAAATGTGATTTAGTGACAATTAATTTGTTCAATCATTCAAATTTTGGTGATTGACAAATAAAATAATAAATTTTATGACTATATTTTAATTCTCAAACAAAAATTTAAATAAATGTAGGAAATTTTCGTTCAAATTTAAAACTTTTAATGCATAGTTAATCGGATGGTTAATCAATTATTTGAAATTAATTCCATCATTTTTATAGATTGAATCGAAAAAATTGATGGATTGCGTGAGCCCATGCCCAAGTGCAAGGCCCAAAGACAAAGAAGAAGGGTTGGATTCGGTAACAGATTCGGTCAAGTTCATTTGATTTCGGTTTTGTAACGGTGCATCACTTTTTCAATTCGCGGTCTGCCTTATCATCACTGCACCACACTCCACACTCCACACTTTTGCTTCACTCCCTCGACGCTGTCATCGAACCAAAACCCATTACTCTCAAATTCAACTCTATATATGCATTCATGTCCTCACTCATCTTACCTTACACCTACACTCACGGATACGCCCGTTTCCCGTTCAAATTGAACCTGTTATCTCCCCGAATCGTGACCGTTCGCGCGGCGGTTGCAGCTCCGGAAAAGCGGGGCAGGAAGAAGAAGCAGGCGAAGGATGACGAAAGCGCGGTCGAGAACGGCCTCCGGTTGAGTTTCATGGAGGAGCTCATGGACCGTGCTCGGCACCGCGACTCAAAGGGCGTGTCGGAAGTCATATACGACATGATCGCCGCTGGCCTCAGCCCTGGCCCTCGGTCTTTTCATGGCTTGGTTGTGTCTCACGCCCTCAACGGCCACGAAGAAGCTGCGGTATGCTAATTTCTCCACGACGACGCCCAATGCCGTTTCAATTTAACTGATCATTGTTATTACGCAGATGGAATCGCTGCGAAGAGAGTTGGCTGCAGGGCTTCGACCGGTTCACGAGACATTCATGGCATTGATAAGGTTATTTGGGTCTAAAGGTCGCGCCATTAGAGGTCTAGAAATACTTGGAGATATGCAAGACCTAAATTATGATATTCGCCAAGCTTGGGTTGTTCTTATTGGTATGTTCATTTTGATTATTTGAATGAACTCCTCTCTACTTAAAACATATAGGAGAAAGAGATACGAGGATAAAATGAATTGGGCTTTATCAGTCAACTCTAATCAACTTATTCACTTGAACTTTTGTAGAAGTTAGTTTCTATAAAAGTTAAGTATCTACGTTTATTTTAGCTTATGAGTTTGCATGAACGAGTTTCTTTATAAGAATTTCTAAATGAAAAAATTAGGAAGAAAAATTAATATTAGTCTCTCCATAAGCTAATGCAGAAATTAATTCGTTATTTTTTTATAACTCATTTAAATTTTCATCTTTAACTTATGTAATAGCTAAATTTAGCTTAATGGAGAAGCTCATTTCATTTTTTTTCTTCTTCTTATTTTTCTCTTCATAAGTCTTTTACGGAAAAGTTCGTCCAAATACGCCCGGATACCATGATTCATTTTGCCTTCTTATCGTGTTGCGGATTACTTATTGTTAATTTTTTTAGTGTCTCCTTTATGGGCGTTCTAATTTTGGTGTTGTTCAGAGGAACTTGTTCGGAACAAGTATTTGGAAGGTGCCAACGAAGTGTTCTTCAAGGGTGCCGATATTGGCCTCAAGGCTACTGATGAGGTTTATGATCTTCTGATCGAGGAAGACTGCAAAGCGGGGGACCATTCTAATGCATTAGACATTGCCCATGAGATGGAGGCGGCAGGGAGGATGGCAACCACATTTCATTTCAATTGCCTCCTCAGCGTGCAGGTTAGTTCCTCAGTCTAGTTATTGTCTTTGGTTTTCATTATTAGATTATATATTTTCAATTACCATAACTTTAAATCCTCCTACTTCCCTTGTGTGGTAAGTTTTAATGCATTTTATAGTTTTCTAAGCATCAAATTCATTTACTTTTATATCTAATACTTTCTTTATTAAATACGAGGAGAATTTGTAGGAGGATAGCATTATTCTTTCGATTATAATTATGAAGATGTTACACTGTTTCTTGTTCCAAGAATTTGCATGGGAAATATTCATGGTGGTTTTTTTATAACTATTAGTAGTTGGTTTTGTATCACCTTAGAAATAGGCGTGAAAATATTTAGGGGTCTGTTCTTTTTCTTTTAAAGATCTTTTTATATCTCATTCCTTAATTTTTATCTGTACATCAAACTGATTATTGGTGTGAATTAAGGGACTCCTATCCTGTTTCAGTGATACATACATCATTAGCTTAATTGCACTTTTGGTCCTCCCAGTATTGTAACTGCCATTTTAGTTTTTCATATTCCAATTGCACAAATTGTGTCTATCAGATATCGCGATAGAGCTATTTTAGTCTTTGCAGAGTCTAATTGTATCAATTGAGTCCCCCAGGTTGCAGGGACTAAAATCGGATAATTGTGAGACACAATTAGAATTTAAGAACTACTACATACACACAATTGCAATACGTACGGTACAAAAAATGTAATTAAACCTATATTATTATATGAATAAATTACCTACTGAAAACTGCTATCAACTCCTTGTTTGCATGGTTTTTCATCCTCTTTGTGACTAGAAATTATGTGAAGGTAACTGATATGAAATATGACATAATGATACTCTAGTTGTTGATGTTTCAGACAAACAAAGCTGAGTTTTTTTCTTAAAAAAAACTTTTCAAATTCCAATTAGTTCTGATAAAGCAAATTACGAGCCTGTTTAATCTTCTGGTGTTTTCATTATGTTTTATTAATGTTATTTCATTCAAAATTATTAGGCTACCTGCGGAATACCTGAAATAGCTTTTGCAACATTTGAGAACATGGAATATGGAGAAGGTTTGCACTCCATGTTTCCTTTCCCTTCCTCTTTCTTCTTTTTCTGATGCTTATATTTGTTTACTTATAAAGATTTCATTTACCATTTTAAGGGAAGTTTGTTTCTATTTCTTATACTGTAACTTGTTTCACAAATATTTTTCATTTCTCACGGTATTTTCTTCTTTTCATTGTTTTTTTGTTTTTGTTTGTGATGTTTGAGATGAGATGCTCTTTTCTTCTAATTTGTTTAAGTCTCTTTCTTCATTATTAATTGTATGTAATGTAAGTTGTCTTTAATTTGTCACATAACAGATTATATGAAGCCTGATGCAGATACATATAATTGGGTTATTCAAGCGTATACTAGAGCTGAATCTTATGACAGGTTAGATAATTTAGATAGCTGTGAAGCCTCCCATTATGAGTTATAGTTGTTATTATGTGATTTATCATATTAAACTTGTTTCTCTGTGGCTTATAGAGTACAAGATGTTGCTGAGTTACTTGGCATGATGGTTGAAGATTACAAACGTATACAGCCAAACGTGAAGACCCATGCGTAAGACACATTATTATTTTTCTTTTACAAACCTGACCATTGTACCAGATGGAAAATATAATCATGAATCTATAATGTAACAATTGTATTGGCTAAAAGTCCACTTAGAAACATGGGGGCATTACTCTCCAATTAAATACACCAAAGAAGCACAACAACTGCACACTGCCAATCTGTTACTAAATCACAGAACTCTTCTTTAAGACAGAACAAACAGGAGTTTAAATTCAGGTCAGAAGCCCTTTGGAATCCTGGTTTAATATATAGATTTTATTGATACCGCTTACTATAAGGAGTTTACTTTGCACTAACAGCTAATACCGTGTATGGATACACATTATACTCCATTGGCTCATGTTCCAATGATCTGTTTTCTGAGAAACAAAAAATTGTAGCTTTCATATGAACGTTGACAAACATGCTATAAGTAGTCTCCACTCAACTAAATGCTAACTCTTTTATTGCTTCTATGCTATTCTTTAATTTGAATTTTTCCTTTTATTTCTGAAAGATCCTTGGATTATCAGGTAAACTGAGTAATGACCTGTAATTTTTGGTGACCATATAGGTAGGTAGTCATTAAGCTGTTTTATTTAAATATAAAATGTTTCCTATAAGTGATGGATTTTGTGATATATGACTGTGGAATGGCCTCTTGATCTAATTAGTCCCATACTGTCTCTTCAGCCTGTTAGTGGAGTGTTTTACCAAGTACTGTGTGGTAAGAGAAGCTATTAGGCATTTTCGAGCCCTTAAAAACTTTGAAGGGGGTACAAAAGTTCTGCATGATGAAGGGAACCATGGAGATCCACTTTCTTTGTACCTTCGGGCATTATGTCGGGAAGGTATGCTTCTACTAGCAATGTATTTTTAGTTTTGTCATTCTAAGAGATGTTGTCTTTGTTATAAATAATCTAAAACTTTATTCAATCAGCCTTCAGGTTGGTTGATTGAAGCGAGAAACTTAGGAACATAGTCTTTGACACACTTTTTTCAACATGCTCACTCTCACGGGTTGAATATTATAGGAAATCACAAAAAAGTTGTGGGACCCACCTCTTATTTAATGATCCGCTCTCTTGAGTTTTGTAGTTTTCAATAATATTTAGCCACTAAGATTTTGTGTTCAAAAGAGTGTATTAGAGAGTGTGTATACCAATCACTTCTTCCATAAGTATTTTTTGAACTCAAGCTTTTCTGTTGTTGGATTAGGGCACCTTCTCCTTAACCTAAAATAGTTGTACCCCAAAAGTTATCATCCCATCTGCTGTATGAAATTTAAGGAATATGAGTCATGTATTCTAAAGTTGTACTGAAATTTCAGCTCAAAGAAGAATTTTCAGGGGAGTATTTGGTGGGAATCCATCCGGCTCGCCTTTATATGTAGAATATCTGGTTCCACAACACATAATCATTTCGTAAAAAGTTATTTTCTTATATTTTGTTACCCTTGTTGAGGCATTGTAACTAAAGATAATCATCATGGTTTTGCTCTTCTTTCTGGTGTTCAATGTATATTTTATAAAATTTTATGACCGAAATTTTGTCTCAGAATGCTTTGCCTCAACCTAGTTGTCATTTTTAATTTCAGGAAGAATTGTTGAAATGCTTGAAGCTTTAGAAGTTATGGCCAAAGATAACCAGCCAATACCTTCACGGGCAATGATGTTGAGCAGAAAATACCGGACATTAGTAAGCTCATGGATTGAACCATTACAAGAGGAGGCTGAACTTGGCTATGAGATTGATTATGTTGCTAGGTATTGTTTCCTTTTCGACAATAGTTGTTATTCTTAATATTATTATTATTATTATTATTTTGATCTATGTTATATATTTTATTTATGCTTGCATATATGATTGTTTTCTGTTCTCAGCCAGTGAACTTTTAAACCCAAGTTGAAATTTTATAATGATTTGACTTGTCTTTTATTTATTTATTTATTTATTTATTTCAATTGGCTTTTCATCCCAATTGTGTTTATCCTGTCCAAGAGTGGTGTGCATACCAAAATGCATGATATTTTACCTCTTGATCATAAATTGTGTTTCTAAGGCTTGTGTTTGTGTGCAGCCTAGTTTGCCTACCAGAGGTAACTTTAATATTCTGAATACACCAGCAGTAGCCAATATTGGCAAAATAGGCAAACCAAAATCTAAGGAGTGGTCCTAAGAATCTTCTTTGAATTTTCTACTCATAAAAGCTTCTAAGTTTTTCTTTTCGTTTTTGGTTTCCTTTCTTTTTTTATGCAGGCATGTTCTTTCGCTGATCTAGTAAATCTTAGTTGATGGGCTTAATGAACTAATGCTTATTATTGTATTGGTTTATTTTTTATTAATGTGTTGATTGTTATTAATTGAACAGATATATTGAAGAGGGTGGCCTAACAGGGGAGCGTAAGCGGTGGGTGCCTCGAAGAGGTAAAACACCCCTAGATCCTGATGCTCAAGGATTTATATATTCAAACCCAATGGAGACCTCCTTCAAACAGAGATGCCTGGAGGAGTTGAGGGATTACAATAAAAAGCTTTTGAAGACCTTGCAGGTTGAAGGACTTGCAGTTTTAGGGGATGGTGTATCTGAGTTTGATTATATTAGAGTGAAGGAGAGACTGAAGAAACTCATAAAGGGGCCTGAACAGAATTCTTTAAAGCCTAAGGCTGCTAGTAAAATGCTTGTATCTGAATTGAAGGAAGAACTAGATGCACAAGGCTTGCCTATTGATGGAACTAGAAATGTTCTTTACCAGCGTGTACAGAAAGCAAGGAGAATAAATCGATCTCGTGGTAGGCCCCTTTGGATTCCTCCCGTGGAAGAGGAGGAAGAAGAGGTTGATTCTTCATTTGTTTTATTTAAGTACCTTTTATTTTCTCTCCAACTTGATCTTTAATATATAATGTTAAACTCAAATGTCCATGTTCCAGGTGGATGAAGAGCTGGATGCATTGATTTCACGAATAAAGCTGCAGGAAGGAAATACAGAGTTCTGGAAACGTCGCTTTTTAAGTGAAGGCTTAACTGGTAATCAAGAAATGCCAATGGATGCAGATATATCAGAGATCTCTGAAGCTCCAGATGACGTTGATGCAATAGAAGATGCTGTTAAAGATGTTGAAGATGATGAAGTGGACGATGAGGAGGAGGAAGCAGAACAAGTAGAAGAAGAAGTAGAACCAGCAGAGAACCAAGATGTAGACAGGATAAAAGTCAAGGAAGTTGAAGCTAAAAAGCCTCTTCAAATGATTGGGGTCCAGTTGTTGAAAGATTCTGATCAACCTGTTGCTAGATCTAAAAAGTTTAAAAAATCTGCCAAATTGCAGGCTGAGGTACGATAAATTCTTTGGTATTCTTCTTTTCCTTTGTAAGTTTGGGTGGGGAGAGTTGAGTTCTTCAACTTGTTTAGACAGTTAGGCAAGTTTTTTTGTACAGAAGATCTGAAAACACAAAAATGTTAGGATGTGGCACCAACACATATAAAACAGATATAGGAGCTTGAGATTTTTGGGTGAGAATGATTCGTGAGTGTCTGGACCATGAATCTCCATTCTCTGTTAACATTACATTCTTTCAATCTTTGTTTCAGTTTCTACATTCTGAATATTTTGTTGTTTGAGAATCTAACTTGTTTGCTGGCAGAATGATGATGATGAGGATTGGTTTCCACTGGACGTATTTGAGGCATTTAAGGAAATGAGGAAGCGGAAAATTTTTGATGTGTCAGACATGTACACATTAGCAGATGCTTGGGGATGGACATGGGAGAGAGAACTGAAGAACAAACCTCCTCGTAGATGGTCACAGGAATGGGAAGTTGAGTTGGCAATCAAAGTAATGCAGAAGGTAAATAACTAAACCTTGACTTTTTTTTCCTTTTAACTACAACCTTGACTCTTGTGGTTTTAAATGGTCACATTCTCTGTTTCTTGTAGACACAAAATAATTGCTGCCTCTTCACATGTACAAAATAAAAACTATACTTTATACCACTCCACTTAAACGTAAATTTAGATCCAAAGTGATGTAGGATGACATTAAATTTTGTATTTTGATTTTGGTAGTGTTAATTATCTTGTATTCATGATTGACATGTTTGGGGGGTAGTGTAACCCCATTTTAGCATCTTCTCTCTTTTCTACTAGTGATGGTCTTTCTCCAAATGGTTCAATAGTTTGGGAGTTTGGGCGAAGTTACTTAATCTGTAAATTATTTTACTTCCAATTTCTGAGTTTATTCATTCAATTAGGTGAAAGGCTAAGATCGTAACTAGGGCAATTTCAATGAAATATATTGAGAAATATTCATCTGAACAACCCTACCATTTATGTAACGAATACTAGCATATCTAGGACTAGGATATCCCTTTACATTTTTTATTTCTTAAATATAAGGGGTACTCTTGAGATTTATGTTTTCAGGTTATCAATTGTGAAATAGTTTACTGGAACATGCTGATTGGCAGCCTTTTTGGTGACAGGTGTTTTTTTTTACTTGGCTGAACTTTGTGCATGGATCAATTACGCTTGTTTTCTTATGTTGTTGATTCAGTCTCCCTTCAATGGATATTAAACATTCTTGGTGTGTCAAAAAGGAATTTATGAATACTCTGAATGGTGATATTTATTTTTGTTTTGCATTGAAGGAAAAAAAAAGAGAACATTGATGTTTAGTTGTCTACCTATCTGCGTGTAGATTCCTGTCCAGGCATAGTGTAATAATTCATTCAATTTTGAAATTTGGCTTATATATTAGTTAGAATATAGTAGAGATATATTCATCATCCTTTTAAATATTGCTATGACTTCCACTACCTGTTTGAAGTTAGAATTTCCCTCTTGCTGTAGGAGCTAACAGACTCAATAATAGTTTTTCGTAAATAGCAATACTACTTTGGCCTTTTTGGATTTATTTAACCTAACAACATTCTTTAGTAATATGCATGTCTTGCTGAATGAGATTCTGGCCCGCAATGTACAGGTCATAGAATTGGGAGGGACACCTACTATAGGAGATTGTGCCATGATATTGCGTGCAGCTATAAGGGCACCTCTACCTTCAGCTTTCTTGACAATTTTGCAAACTACTCATGGACTTGGTTATAAGTTTGGGAGGTAACTCTATTTTCTTTGTTAAACAAGACCCATGTTCTTCTGTTGGTTACCCAACCCATCCAACAAAAAAAAAAAAAAATATATATATATATATATATATATATATATATTATATGCTTGACTAGGAGAGGAAGAAAGCTAAACCGAGATTTCCAAGAAAAGAATTGCCCTCCTAATTTTGGCTGCTGAAACTTCCATATCCTTAGTACATAAAATATATCATTCTTTAAAATCATACTAATTTACTGTTCCTCTTTAATTTGTACAATTTCACTGTTTTACGTTGGGTCCTGACAATGGATGCTAGAAGGACACTACTTGTCAAGAAATGAAAATTAGAAAGTGTTTAATGATGCATTTGTGAACTTAAAAAGCTATGCTTTTTAATAATACTTTCCAATTTTAAATTCTTAACAAGTGCCTTGAGGGCATTCCTTAGCTTTATTTTCTTACATTTCAAGACACTCTCTTTTCCAATTTGAGGTTTTAGATTTAAGGTTGGGAGGGTTTCATGGTTCCTATGGAGCCAAAGCGTAATGAACTTCACAATTCCACGTTCAAATGAAAAAGTGAAAATTGTGTAGCTGATTTTAAAATTGAGATGTTGTATTTAACTTCTATGCCCTTTATTTGAATTCCTATGGTGGAAGGTATATAACTGTTTGAATGGGTTGGATTAGATAATGCAGAATTTTTATTCACTATGATAAAGAACTACAAAATGAAGTCAACCTTTGGTTTTCTGCCATCCCGTGTCTGTTGCTTTTCAACTTATTTTTTCCCCATTTTCCCCCAATTACAGTCCTCTCTATGATGAGATAATCTCTCTCTGCGTTGATCTTGGGGAACTAGATGCAGCTGTTGCTGTAGTTGCAGATTTGGAAACCACAGGGATCTCGGTTTCAGACCAGACTTTGGATAGGGTGATTTCTTCCAAGCAGAGGATTGACAATACCTCCAATGGTGTCATCACGGATTCAGGATTGTAAAACTGTACCTTCATGCTGCAATGGTTGTAATGTTTCGGACTGGTATAACTAGCGGTTGTGGTTTAATGTATCATCATTGCACACATGTGCAAAATTTTGTGCTTAGCCTAATGTATGTATAGTACCAGGTGTTGAAATTTTACTTAATTGGTAAGCATTTGTTCTCTCCCTAGTTTTTGGCTCCGCCGCAATCCATTATTTTGAACAGGGTGTTTTGAAAACGAAGCAACGGCAGGCTCCCACTGTTTGCAGCGTCAGTGCTTTTCTATTCCACCAACAGGAAATGATGCTGTTGGAAATTTAACTCGGGATTTCACGGTGAATAATGTGATTCTGTTGTCAACATCCGGTCCACTTCATTGACTGATTCCCGCTTCCATTCAGCAAAAAAACCAATTCACTGTTTGATACTAGTAGATTTCGTGTAAAATAGTATACAAAATGTTAATAGCATTTATTGAAGAAATTAATGACATGTATTGGACATCAATTAAAGTTATTAGTTAGGCACATGAAATAACATTGAAGTCATTTTTTTTCTTTTTATCCAAAAGAAGGGATTCTAGTTGACAATGGAAATTACACCTTCCCAGACTTGCAAATGTAACGTCCAAACAAGGTAAAAGAAATGAAGCAATTGTAGTTGAGGGTTGTAGATCCAAACATAGAGGTTCCTGCTACTCGTAAGCCTAAGTTCACTATTGTTTCATTGTTACTAGGAGATAAACATGGAGATCCGAAGGGGTGGTCTAGATGGAGTTCACTATCGTTTTTAGCTTGTATAAAGTTAATTTTCCCTGGCTAAGAGCAATATTGCTCTCAATTTTCTGTGTGAATTTAGTCGCTCTCAATTGTGTCTTCAAGATAGCCTTACACAGAAATTATAAAAGATGCTGATTTCCATGGACATGTATATAATGTCTCGAGGTAATTTTGGGAATTCTTCTGGTGGGTAATTATCATGGCAGATGGAGTAAGGCAGAAATAATGGTAAATCTCACTCATGGTGCCATGTTTGTGGAAATTTTGGCCACACCTTGTACTGGTATATTAGGCCTGATGAGAAGTATGTTGGTCCTATTATGGCTCAACCCTCTAAACTCAACACCTCTCTCAACAATACTGTGTCATTGCATTAACTATTAAACTGCATGACAATCTGACCATAGGCCTAGTCTACCAAACATCCCACACTTCCACCACCAAAAAATCTTATCCCCATCTTCTCACACCAAATGCAGTAAACCTATGAAGATAATAACACACTGATTACCAATACTCAAAAATTTTAATTGCTTTTTTCTTAGTATTTAATCTGAACCACTCCCACATACGCCAATTTGGTTTGGAAAGGCATAGATTAGATTTTTAAAAAACCAATATCTAATAAAATAAATTGGGTTTAAAGTTAACTATTGAATTTAAAATTTAAAAGTATGAATTTAGATTTAAAACAAATATATTAAAATTGACTTAAATGATTTGGATGTAGAAATAATTATGAATTGAGTTTAAATATTTAATTTTTTTTCACAATCCTTTTTACTGGACAACAATGATACAGTTTTGATATTCAATATATATGGCATCTGAGATTTCCTTCTCATGTATTCAATATATACTGGACAACAATGACCCTGTGACTATTGCAGTCTCAATCTTTCTACTGCATACATTTTATTGATGCATATTCCAAATACAGTTTGATTTATCTTCAGCATCATAAATCCCAAGCACTTTTCCAATAAAATGTATGCTAATAGAATCATCACATATACATTCCCACAGTACAGAAACTGCCCTAACTTTCAATGTATTTTTCTGTCACAAGTGGTGTTATCAACTTATCACATGCTTTGGTTGCAATATTGATATACAGTGCAGATGTAGTCATCAAATGATAGCTAGCATTTTCATTCTTAGTCATGACATCTGCTCTGAAAAACTCATTATTTTCACTCTCTAATGTCTCAAGATTTTTAACCAGATTTTGCTTAGAGACAGATAAAAGTCGTCAACCTTGTTGTCAAATCATGTTGGAATATCGTCCTGTGCTTCAGTGTGAAATGATAAGGTGGCCAACTTAATGGTTTGTTGATATCACATTTGGAACAGTGGTTCATGCATCTTCCATCACCTATTACTATTCTTCTTTTACAAATGCTAACTTCTATGGCTTCTGCTCTTTTACACCTTCCATTTGCGTCACTTATCACCCTCTTTTTTCACCTCCCACGTAAGACGAACTCACAATTATTCTAATTAAACATCTAACTCATTCTTAAAATTCTGAAATTGAGATTTATATATTATAATTTATATATTACTTTCAATTTATATCTAACAATTTTGTTAACAATTAGGACTCAACACAGCATCTGTTAACAACTTTATTAACAATTAAGTCTCCTCAAATCATGTAAAAATGATCATAATTTATTAATCGGTAATATAATCTAGGCCCAATAGTTTGTCAATCAAAATTCAGTATATTAACAAGTAACTCAATTTAAGTCCAACAATCTTGTTAACTTGATTCAGATACCATGTAAAAAGTTATTAAAGACCTAACTCACCGTTTTTCAGGAAGTAAAGTTTATACCTCACTTATATTATCGAAATCTAATTATACTCATTTTCTTTATTAATTTCGTATTTATAATTAACTTTAACCTTTCACATGAACAACAAGAAATCCAATTAGCATTGGTAATATTACTTGTTGTCACAGAGTGACATACATAGGGATGTTCAAAATTGAACCGATATAAAAAAATAACCGAAAATCGATCCAAAAAATCGATAACCGATTAAAAACGCAAATTTTTAAATATTTTGGATTTTTTTTTTCTAAAACCGAACAATTTGGTTCAGATTGCAAATTGACATTTTTGAGTCGATTCAAACAAGACCGAACCGCAGTATGTTATTGAAATATAATTATATTTTTAATTTTACTTTAAAAATAAAATCTAACATTTCCTATTATAACTTTCATTTCACAAAACATATTAAGGTCTTTTTTTCTTGATAAATTTCTTTATTATGATTTCATTATTACATTATCAATTTTTATTTCAATTTATCTTTACCATACCTGTTCACCTTCTATTTAAATATTTTTTTTGTTTCAAATAGTAAGTTTAGTATGATTTATATATTTATTAAATCAGATTAATTTATATTTAAATCTTTAAATCTGAAACTCATTTTTATTTATTTTAGATCCCATATTAAAATATTATGCAAAATTAGGTAATGAGATTTTTTTTAATTTTGTAGAGGTTGTTGCAATATAAGAAAGAATGAGGTTTTTATGAAATAAACCTTAGGTGGATCAATCTATTTTTTTTATAGAGTTTATTGAAAAATAATATAATTATTTTATCCTATTTTTCACATGTCAAATATAAGGTAGATTAATCTATATTTTTATAAAATTTATTAGGTTTAATATAGTTATTCCATCTCGTTTTTCATTGGTCAAACGTGGATCAATCTATATTTTCATAAAGTTTATTTGGTGATAATATAATTATTTTATCTTGTTTTTTATGAGTCAAAGGGTCAACCTATATTTTCATAATATTTATTGGGTGATAATATAATTAATTTAAACTTGTAGAAAGTGAATATGAGATCTAGCTCATTCTATTTATATACTATAGTTCAATCTTATCTTTAATTAGTGTGAGATATCTAATACATCTCTCGGATTGAGAATTGATAAACACCAATTAGTGTTTAAACAACCTCTCACATTAAAATAAGTGTAACATTGCAAATCAGAGAATCAGTGTAATTAGACCCCCACAAATTATGACTATGATATTATGTAAAAATTGAATATGATACTTAATTATAATATATAAAATGAGTATAAATTTTATCTTATAAACTGGTTTTATTAGATCAATTAAACATCATATCCGTTTTTACAAAATCATTACAAAATCATTAAATGATACAAATCTAACGGTTAAAAATACATGAGATGATCGGTTAGATAAAAATTAAAAAAAATCAATATTCAAATCATATCTTTGTTTTCAACGTTTATTGATATTATAAAAATGGTAAACGTGTATACTTTTATTAACTATACATGTTTTCTCATAATCGCCACCAGAACAAAATCAACTTTTGTGCTTTGTACAAAAAGTAAGTAATCGTTTTGCTCATCATTATAATTAAACTTCATTTTTTTATATAGTCATGTTTTACTCTTATTCGTTGATTTAGGGCCATCTATAACTTTACATCTTCAATTTATGATTAAAGTATTTGAGGTTAATTCTCATTCTCTTATTTTTTAAATCAATTTTTTATATATTCTTAAGTTTTATTTGTTTATATGATGTATGTATGTAGATTTATGAATCTTTTATATGAGTTCATTAACATGATTGATGAATTATATATATATATATATATATATATATATATATTAATTTTCTAAGTAAAATGTAGATTAGTTGCACTAAACTCTTTCATATATATCATTCAGAAGTTCAAAGAAGTGGAATTCTACACTGAGCATACCTTAATGGAACAGTGCACTGTGATTATCCTCCTAAATGATAATGGTAATGTATTCTTTTTCCTTCTTTTTTCTATAATCTGCATTTTTGTTTAATAAAGTAAACAGAGAGACAAATACCTATAATAAATTAGGTAATAAAACAAAATAATGTTTATCCTTTAAGAAATCAATGGTCAAACCTAGTTTTTGTATTTAATGAATATAGAATAGAATTAATTAGTAATTAATATAATTCAGGAGTTATTTTAAAAAATTATTAATTATCATATTTTAATTAGTACGTTTAAATCATGCCAGCTAAAAGACATCTTGATAAATATTAAAGAAAATTAATTAATAATTAATATAATTTATTTGTTGATACGATAAAGATTATAGAGTTACAAACAAATATTAAAGATAATTAATTAGTAATTATAGAGTTGTTAGTGGAAAAAATTGAAAACAAATCACTAAACAATATTATCTTGCTTTTGTATTTATTTATTATTATTATTATTATTAAGATAGAATTAAGATGTATAGAAACAACATTATCATTCTAATAAATTAAGTTTCACATAATATTAAGTGTAACAAGTATTTTTTTATCTATCATTTATTGATCTCTCAATTTTTTTTTTCAATTGTTTCTCCCAACGATTTCAAATATTCTCTCGAGAACTCTCTAGCATGTTTTCTTGCATCTGGGTTTTTTTTGCTACTATAGGTGTTTTAACCAATTGAATCTCCTTGTGAACATAAGACAAAAAAAATATCAATCACACATTATTAGAACATTTATTTTACTTTACTCGATAGATGATGTATCAAATGGTTCTTCAAAGTATGCTTAGAGCATGTAAAATTAAACATTTGACTTAGATGAAACAATAGTTTAATTAGACAAATGTTTTATTTATGAAATAAAAATTTATTTATTATATAGTATAATAAAAAAATTTAATTTAATTATTTATAGATAGGTCAAATGTTTTGAACATAAATAATTACCTATAAACTCTTTTTTTTGTGTTCAGAATTTTTTTAACCTATCAAATTATTTATAAATAATTTAATTTATAAAATAATTTTTTTAATTTAATTATTTATAAATAATATAATAAATATTTGAAATACTTTATTTTATACTTTTAATTTTATTTAAAATAATATAATTTAATTAATTTAAATAGATATTTAAATAAAATATTATTTATTAAATAGGTACTCATAAATTATCAAATTGAGTTGATTTTGTCTAGATTTGGTTTAACCTAAATCATCAAAGTTTTATTCAACTTCATTCGGCTTTATCCTACTATATATATGAATCTACTTAGCATATTTTAAACCAACTTAATCTAATCCTTGATCTTATCCTGCTTATCCTAATTTATTTTAAATAAGACTAACTCATCCTCATTCGGACTAACCAAGTTAAACCCAACCCACTCTATCTTGGTCCAACAAACCTAATTCGACTTTGTCAAACTTAAACCAGCTTAACCTATTTCGTCTAAGTTTTGTTTGATATGATAAAATCCAACTCACCCTCCCTAACATCCTTAAGTATCGATCTAACTTAACTTATATAAACTATTTCAACCATAACTTGACTTGACTTGATCTAATTTAACCCAACTTGCCCTATCTTAATATGACTTGTCGTCTTAACTTGTTTCTACTCGTCCTAACATGATCTAATCCATCCTTTTTCAACCTATGTCGTCATAATTTGGTTTGTTTTAACTCAACCAAACTTAAACCACCATTAAGCAACTTTACTCAACTTACTTTAATTAAGTCTAGTCAAACGTAACTTAACTTAGACCAATTTAATTTAATTAAATCTAACTGAATTAGTTTCATATATTTTGACTTCATCAGATTTCTTTGATTTATTTAATCTAGTTTGTCTAACGTTGAAATTGATATAAATAAATTTGATATAATTTAATTTGTTTTAATTTGATTTAATGTATATTTTTAAAAATAAATATTTTAAAATTTTCATTTTAATTAAAAATAAATAATATATGATAAAAATTTACTTTAATAAATTATATTTGAACATTTTAGACCTATAATTTTTTATTTTTTTAGATTTTTGTGTCAAGAATTTTTTTTCCTTAATCATGTATATCAAACTAATTAAAATGTAAACATAAAAATATAATTCTAAGATAAATTTTTAGAGACCTTAAAATTAAGTTTTGTAATCATAGCTTTTTTATACTATACAGTGACTATTTACATAAAAAATTATAGAATACATAGTTAATCAGATCTTCTAATTCAAAAATATTCTTTTTATTCATAAAAGTTAAATACATAGTCAGTTTAATTTGGAAGATTTATTATTTATAAAGATAAAAAAGTGAAGAAAGAATAAAATGTAATATATTCAATGTGTGTATCTTTGAAGAGAGGAAAATAATAAATAAAAAGAAGAATTGCAAAGTTGAGATGAAATATATGGAAAATTATGTGTATGGTTAAAAAATCTCGAAAATAATATAAATGTAATACCTATAATTAATTATAGGATTATCGGTAACATTTTTATAATAATAAATAATTAAATAAATTATTATATGTTCTTAGTTTTAAAAAATAATATTAAAAATTAACATAAAATAATTAATAATAATTTTTTATTTTATTTTTAATTTAAATAATCTCATTTTTAACTATCTTTCCTCATTTATATATATATTTTTTTCCTCAAATTCATTAATGGAAGAGACAAAGTGGTCCAGAATTAAAAAAGATATTGGTAATAAGTAATATTACTTTGTTTTTTATTTAAGAAAAATAAAGGAAAAGGGGAAAAAATTGATCATGGTATGTCGGGTAAAATATAATAGAATAATAGAATAATTAAAAACTACCACTTACGTGTCGATGTGTAATGAAATCTCCCTTTACTGAACGGTGGCCTTCATTTGCTGTCTCACATCAACGGCCCATATCAGTCCAGATGGAGATCCTCATCACCTATAAATAACTTTTCAGCTGTGTCATGATTTCCAGTTTTAACAGAAACGAAGCCCCAAAAAGAGAGAAAGAAGAAGAAATACTCGAGAAATTTCTCTCATAGGGTTTGGAATTTTCGAGCAATCTTCTTTCTCCGCTACTTCATCTAACGCGATCTCGTTCCGATCCCACTTGTTTTCATGATCGTCTTCTCCGGCGACCTCTGATTTGGCTCTTTTCATTTTAGCCCTCCATCTACGCCCGAACCATGATCTCCGTGCAGGGCGACCACCACCACCACCAACGCCACCACTACCACCACCAGCCCCAGCTTCCTGGCTCAGCGGACACTTCTCGGCCGCAGTTCACCGGAGATCGCGTCGAGCCCTTCTCCGTCAAGCAGGAACCCGCCTCGCTCACTCTTATACCTTTACGCGGTCATGATTCTAACGAAGGTTTTTTAAAATTTTAATTTTTTATTTAATCTCTATTCACAGCACATCCAGCACTTATTGATTTTGTGTTCACACTTTTTACCTCTTCTTGCACTGTGTTTTTGGTTTGTGCTTTCGCTTCGGTGCGTCATTTTCTTGGTTGCTCTTGATGTAGTTAATTCAGCTGGAATCGGATTCTTCAGGAGGTTTTACGCTTCTCGTGCGCCTAATACACTTGAAATTAGTTTTGATTTGTTTCTCGCTTCGTCTACTTCATGATTAGGGTTTGATAGGGGACTTCTAAACGGGAGTACTTTGTATTTTATTTTTGAATGTTTTATTTCTTAGCTTCTTGGTTTTTTGTTTTTTTAGTTGGTAAATTGTGAGTGTTTGAAGAAAAGTTACAAGTTTTTCTATTGAATCATTTGTGTGCTTCCTGAGCCCCTTCCATGAAATCATTTTTTCTAATTATTTGGAAAATTTCACCGTGACGCAGTCGATGAAGATGTGCACCTGTCTCTTGCACATCAGATGTACAAAAGTGGCAATTATAAGCAAGCCTTAGAACACAGCAATACTGTCTACGAGAGAAATCCACTCCGTACTGACAACTTACTTCTCCTGGGTGCAATTTATTATCAGGTTTGTTCTTCTTTATTCTCGTTGCGTTGTCTGTCATTTGCTGGATTATTTATTTATGATGCTCGGTACTATTTCTTGTTCCTTTTGTACTCCATTCTGAACTAATGGTACTATTTTCCGGCAGTTGCATGATTTTGATATGTGTGTTGCAAAAAATGAAGAAGCACTGAGGATTGAGCCACACTTTGCTGAGTGTTACGGGAATATGGCTAATGCCTGGAAGGTAAGTAAGCTAAGTCAGTATTACTGTGATGGAACTTATTATATTACCTCTGTGTGCAGTTGGCGGATTTCATACATTTTACTGAATAAACAGAGCTTTATTTTGTGCAGGAGAAAGGAAACATTGACCTTGCAATTCGCTACTATTTGATTGCAATTGAGGTCTGTATGCAATTCTCGACTACTAACTATAGTTTGTATTGTTTTGTTTTAATTTTATTACGATCTCAAGTATTTAGTTCTTTACCATGTTCCAGAATAAAATGCCTGTTATTTGTGTTCAGCAACTAAAAATCAGATTTATGGTGACAAGTGACATATCTGATATTGATTCAATTGATTATTTTTGGTTGGCTACTTATTTATATTTTTATCAAAGACAATCATTATAATGGTTTAGTAATTTTCCTCTTCATTTGATGCCCTTTTTCATTATATACTTTCTTCTATGTTTTTGTTCAATCCTTGATTGGTTTGCTTAACCTGACCTCTTGATTTTGCTGTTGTAGCTCCGTCCCAATTTTGCGGATGCATGGTCAAATCTAGCTAGTGCTTACATGCGAAAAGGAAGACTCAATGAAGCAGCCCAGTGTTGTCGTCAAGCACTTGCTATAAATCCTCTCATGGTATTATTTGTTTTTTGTTTGATGATCGTTATCTTCTCATGCCAAGTAGTTATTCAGAAAGCATAGAATTTTAACCTTTTACTCTTTCCTTATAACATTACAGGTTGATGCCCATAGCAACTTGGGTAATCTTATGAAAGCTCAAGGCTTGGTGCAAGAAGTAAGTCCTAATACTTTGATATTGTTGAAATGGTTGTTGTTGAGTTTTGAGGTTTTCTAAAGCCAATAGGTTTTTGAACTATCAATTCTTACCTCTTAGGAGATGAAGTCTTCTCTTAATGACCTTTCTGCCGCATTGGGACATATTTGTAATTGGTGTTTTGTACCACTTCCTGCGTCTTTTTTAGCCAGTGCAGTTTCTCTCTATAGAGGATTGGGCTTCCTAGTTTTAGAAGATCAATACTTGATTACAAAGTATCAGTGATTCGCCATCTTGTTGGATTAGTATGTGGGAGATTTGGTTTTTTACGACCTCTTCTTCCACTATTCTAGTTACCCAGGTCTTGGTGTACAGCATCTTACTGTCAGCCATTCTAGTTTCTTTACCCTAACATTGCTTCTAGTGTAAGATGAGTATCTACTGGATTCCCCCACAAAGAGTGACAACATTGCTTATTAATCTGGTCATAATCATCTTCCATTTTCTGTATAGCCAGATAAAATTAGTAAAAATAGCTGTGTGCTGGCCTGGAAGCATGGAGGGCTCCTTCAATGCTTAGTATTTTGTACCCTAAATCTTTTCTTTACATTTTAGATACTGATTTAAATAATTCGTGCGTGGAACTGTGTTCAAATCCACAGTTCGATACAGATATCAAGTTGTTGTCTTCAAGCCACGACTCAGATGATGGTTGCTCTTGTTGTAACTTCCATCTCCAAGACTGCAAATAGTCAGAATCTAACATTTTTTGCAGGCCTACAGTTGCTATCTTGAGGCATTGCGCATTCAACCCACCTTTGCTATTGCATGGTCAAATCTTGCTGGTCTGTTCATGGAGTCTGGTGATTTTAACAGAGCCCTTCAGTATTACAAGGTTTGTCTCATTTCTACATTTTGAGTGAAATTCTTAAACAGAGCCCAGACATTTCTGTCACCATAATTTATATGCTCTCTCTTTTCTTCCAAAAAAATTTCAGGAAGCAGTTAAACTAAAACCTTCCTTCCCTGATGCGTATCTTAACCTTGGGAATGTGTACAAGGTATTGTGTTAAGCATGATTAGTTGAATTAAATTAGTACTTTAATTTTTGTGTTGGAAACTTGAAAAGTTTATTTTTTATCCTATATCAGGCTTTAGGGATGTCTCAAGAAGCTATTGCATGTTATCAACATGCTCTTCAGACACGGCCAAACTATGGCATGGCTTATGGTAGGTTCTGTTGTTTTATTTCTCTATCATTTACTTCTAATTTATTTTATTTGTACAATATCAGTGCAAAGACTTCTGATATTAATGAAGATCTGAAACACTTCTCATTTTCTTTTTTTTAGAAGTCTGGTTTTCGTACTCTGAGTATTGATATGATAGTTTTGATCCCGAAGGGTTTCTTTTGGTGCAGCAACCAGTCATGTTATGTAAATTCAGTCAATTCATTAGAAACTTATAATCAGTTGTATAATCATTGCACAGATGGAATAGTATTGCTTAACAGATGGACTATCTATCTATTTCTAAAATCACTATCAATTATTTGTTGTGAACAGCCATTTATATATTGTAGCATAACTGATTTATATATTTTGCTATTTATAGAAAATAGCAATTCAAAAATTGTAGAACAGTTAAAGATGATTGTCATGTATGCAGATATCTATTGCCCAATGGCATATCCAAATTTTTAACAAATTATGTTGCTTTACAATTTCTGGTAATAGTACCCAACTTACACTAATAACTTCAATTGGTGCACAGGTAATTTGGCCAGTATATATTATGAGCAAGGTCAACTGGACATGGCAATTCTACACTACAAACAAGCCGTTGCATGTGACCCCAGATTTTTGGAAGCTTACAATAACTTGGTCGGTTTCTTCGTTTGTATAGATAGTTTAAAAAACATGAATGTGCAAACTTGTATGAATTGTCTAATATTTTATTTGATTTTCTTACAGGGTAATGCTCTAAAAGATGTTGGCAGAGTGGAGGAAGCAATCCAGTGCTATAATGTAGTTTTTTCTTATCTTCTGACCTCATATTACATATATAATATATTTCTCAAATCCCTACTCAATGTGCTTTTTTTGTGGGATGAAGCAATGTCTTACATTACAGCCTAACCACCCTCAAGCCTTGACCAATCTTGGAAATATATACATGGAATGGTATGCGATCCCCTTTGTCATATGAATGGTAGTAATTTTGGTGGTACATGTTAGAATGAGTTTAAAATTCTGTCATGCAGGAACATGGTGGCTGCTGCTGCTTCTTATTATAAAGCTACACTGAATGTAACTACTGGATTGTCTGCTCCTTATAATAACCTTGCCATAATCTACAAGCAGCAGGTAATGCGAATGTGAAATATAACTCTTACATACATATTTGTATGAGTTAATTGTTAACAAATTAGTTGGGTTAGATCTATGCTTTGATAAAACATGGGGGAAACTGTACGGATCCGAATCTTTTACAAAAACAATCAGTTCTAATATTTTGTTCATTCGATGACAAATTATTGCAGGGGAATTATTTAGATGCTATATCGTGCTACAATGAGGTCCTCCGCATTGATCCCTTGGCAGCTGATGGCCTGGTAAATAGAGGCAATACATATAAGGAGATTGGAAGAGTTAATGATGCTATCCAGGATTATATACGAGCAATTGCTGTCAGGCCCTCCATGGCTGAAGCACATGCAAATTTGGCTTCTGCTTATAAAGATAGGTATGCTAATTTTATAGTTTTGCTTTCATGGGTGTGAAGCCCACAACATAGTGCTCTTGTATTGAGAAAATAAGGCAAATTACATTCTTAGAACCTAGATCTTGAAGTATTATGTATCTTCTAGTTTCATACTGAAATTGAACCTGGAACTTACATTGTTTAGGGATTATATTTTAATTCCTTTTTCACCTCAAGTTGGATGCATTGTTTAGGGATTATTTTTTACTATAGTTGGATGCATTATTAGTTTTAAGTTTCTTCTTGGCTGTCTAGACTTTAAGTTCTCCCATTGTCCATGCAGAACCTCTCTAATCCCTAAATATTTGGTCATAGCTATAAGCTAATCTAAATTATGTCACCTATTTCAGTGGACATGTAGAGGCTGCTGTAAAGAGCTATAAGCAGGCATTGATTCTACGTCCTGACTTCCCTGAAGCAACTTGCAATCTCCTACATACACTTCAGGTTTTGTTCATTCATTATTATTATATTCATTATTTTCAGCAAGTATTTTAGAGTAACTTTTGATATACTATTGCGTATGCCTTTCATCATTACCTTTTCTGTCCCAATCCACCTCCATACAATTAAATGTCTATTTCATTGATTGGCTTCTGATAGATGATGTCAGACCATGTGGTTCGGATTAATATAATAAGTATTTCCTGCTGTATGTTACCTGATTGCACTATATCATACTTTTGGTTTTGGATGTGCTTTTTAGTATATAATTGATTGGATTCATGATTGAAATGATGCACTATATGTTGTTATGCACCAATATTCTTAATATTATTTACTTCTATCTTTAATTGCCTTGTGATATCACTCCGCCCTTCCCCACAAGCCAAAAAGGAATTAAGATACTTGTCTGTCTTGTGGTGTGTATGTATGTATTTAAATGCCATTGATCTGTTAACTGCTTTTCAAAATGCTGCTAGTTCATGAGCACATGTTGGTACTAGTATTACATTTTAGTGTAGCATAATTTCATTTGGCGTTAAGCAGTATAATCTTTTGTCATATTGCAGTGTGTCTGCTGTTGGGAGGATCGTGATAAAATGTTCAAAGAAGTTGAAGGGATAATCAGGAGGCAGATTAATGTCAGGAGCAGTCTATACTCTGTTTTACTTATTTTCTATTAATATAGTGATATAATATAAGCACACTTGTTTGAGTATCCTTCTTATTCTTTCTTTTTTTCAGATGTCTGTTCTTCCTAGTGTCCAGCCTTTCCATGCAATAGCATATCCGCTTGACCCAATGCTTGCTCTGGAAATTAGGTATATTACTGTTCACAGAAGGCACAACCAGTTAAAAATATTATGTCCCAATGCTTTCTCTACATTATATTCAGTGTATATATTGTGTCCTCCCATTTTCTCTTTGCAGCCGTAAATATGCTGCACACTGCTCTGTGATTGCGTCTCGTTTTGCTCTTCCTGCATTCAACCATCCTGCTCCTATACCAATCAAGGGGGATGGAGGATACGAAAGACTTAGGGTTGGGTATGTCATCATTATCTAGCTAACTTTTTTGTTCTATCTGTGTACCAAAATGTATTTTTTGTTTTATTTTTAAGTATGGGAAACGTATGGGTTGCAGGTATGTGAGTAGTGACTTTGGTAATCACCCTTTGTCACATCTCATGGGATCCGTTTTTGGTATGCACAACAGGAAGAATGTTGAGGTATTTAATGTTTCTTATTCTACGTATTTTTCTTTCAAATTTTATTCCTTCTGTTCTCAATGTATATTATCTATCTATATATGCAGGTATTTTGCTATGCGTTGAGTGCAAATGATGGTACTGAATGGAGGCAACGTATTCAGTCTGAAGCAGAGCACTTTGTGGATGTATCTGCTATGTCATCTGATTCAATAGCAAAAATGATCAACGAGGATAAGATACATATCCTTGTCAACCTCAATGGTTATACAAAGGTATTCTATGATCAAATTTCAGTTTTTTTTTTTTAATCATAGTTGCCTTTATTTTACATTTTTACTATAGAGTTGTGACTGACCTTTTTTCCCCTGTTGGAACTGTAATTGGATCCTGACCTTGCTCGGTGTTATTCTCCTCATTATTTTTCAGGGTGCCAGAAATGAGATATTTGCTATGCAACCTGCACCAATTCAAGTTTCATATATGGGATTTCCTGGAACAACTGGGGCTACCTATATAGATTACTTAGTCACTGATGAGGTGAGATACTAGAAAAAAAAAGAGTGATTTTTTATCAACTCATTCAGATGCATCCTTATTTCTTATTACTTTTCTTTGCAGTTTGTTTCTCCACTACGATATGCGCACATTTATTCTGAGAAGATTGTCCATCTCCCCCATTGCTACTTTGTAAATGATTATAAACAGGTAATTTTTATGAACATTTAATGTAGAACTTTGGTTTAATTTAATTTTGTGTAAATGCATGACATTGAGTGTCTTTGTCCTGCATGTTTTGTTTGTTCAGAAAAATCAGGATGTTTTAGATCCAAACTGCCCGCACAAGCGATCAGATTATGGGCTACCAGAGGACAAGTTTATATTTGCATGCTTCAATCAACTTTACAAGATGGATCCTGAAATATTTAATACATGGTAATGTCAGGATGCTCTTTATTATTTGTTTATGTAAATATAACACCCTTCGTTTTTATTGTATTCATGTCATTATTTTTCCAAAATTTGGTATCTTATTCTTTACATGTCTGACAATGCTTGTATTATTTTAGGTGCAATATTCTTAAACGGGTACCCAACAGTGCACTCTGGCTCCTGAGATTTCCTGCAGCTGGAGAAATGAGACTGCGAGCATGTATGTGTTGCCGTTTGATTTTACCTTTTAGAACTCTGATCGGTTACATCTAAAATAGGCGGGAGATCTTTCAAAATTTTGCGTATATGTATTGTATAGTTTCTAATTTATGGACCACTTTCAGATGCTGCTGCACAAGGGGTACAGCCAGATCAAATTGTTTTCACTGATGTTGCAATGAAGAACGAACACATCAGACGGAGTTCTTTAGCAGACTTATTCCTTGACTCGTAATTAATGACTCGTATCTTTGTGTCTAGCTTTATTTCCTGTTCGCAGCCCTTCCTGTCCTACTTGCAGTTGTTTGCTAATTCTTCGTCCTATATGTGTGAACTGTTCTCTTTTAGGCCTTTATGCAACGCACATACGACAGGAACAGATATACTGTGGGCAGGTTTGCCGATGGTTACTCTTCCACTTGAGAAAATGGCTACTAGGGTTGCTGGGTCACTCTGCCTCGCCACTGGACTGGGGGAGGAGATGATTGTGAGCAGGTTAGCACTTTCAAGTTTGTTTTTTATTCTGCGTGCTGTTGCCAAGAATTCCATAGCTTTTCAAATATTATGTCTTCATCCACATTTCAAAAGATTAGTCAGTGCCAATGTGCTTATGCCTCTTGACAATTATATTTGTTAACTTGCTGCTTTTCGCTTTTGTGGAACCGTGTATAGCATGAAAGAGTATGAAGAAAGAGCAGTATCATTGGCTCTGAATCGGCCGAAGCTTCAAGCTCTTACTTCTAAGCTTAAAGCTGTACGCATGACATGCCCTCTATTTGACACAGCCCGCTGGGTGAGTGTGGAAATGATATTGACTCTATTCAATCTATATATATGTGGTCTTTTCTTTATCCATACAGTTCTGTAAGTTGATCTTGAATGTTACAGGTGAGGAATCTTGAGAGATCATATTTTAAAATGTGGAATCTGCATTGTTCCGGTCAACGCCCACAACATTTCAAGGTCACTGAAAATGATCTTGAATGCCCTTATGACAGATAGACATAGGAATTAGACGGGAATGTAGATAAGAAATTTAAGAGAAAGTCGTTAAGTAGCTACCCACATTGTTGAGGCGTAGTTACTCAAAAATGGTGATGGGATATTTAGTAACTCATTGATGATGTATTACATTGTATTAGTAAAAGGGAAATTTGTGTCATACTACTTACTCTTGGGGAATTACCTTGTAGTAGTAAAGAGTCTAAGAGACTAAAACAATGTGACTTGTTTTTATTTATAACAAAAATGTTTGCATTTCGACTTCTGCCTTCTCTATCTGTATATATTTTTATGATGGATTTCGATGAGGAATTTGGCGAAGAGAGTGATTATGGTAGTCTGTTTGAATGAGATACATACAAAACTTGTCCAATAAAATAATCTGGGTCTTTTAAGTTAAACAAAATTTCAAGAATTTTAAAATCATATTATATAATTTTATGACATCAAATATTCATTTTTAATGACTTAAATGCCATATTAAACATTTTTACTAATAATAAATAAATTTAGATTACGATATGGACGATTCAATTGTTGGTGTTTCTTTAAGTAACTAATTCATCTATTATAAATCTAAATTGATATTCAATTATTTTGCTACAAAATCAAGGTGATAGAATCATTAATTAATAAATGTATCTATTATAAATTAAATTAATAGCACGTGCATTTAAGGGTTTGTCGTAGAAATTTCGTATATGATAACAAAAGTGGTTTGTCTACACATGACAACTCCTAACGCTAAAATAATATGCTATTTATTGAACTTATATGTGAAATATTTAGAAGGAGAAAACTTATATAATATTATAGATGTTATTCTACAATTATATTAAGAGTTTAATCTTAATAGTGTGTAGCGTATTTAATAAAATGAATATTATCAAGATGAGAATCTCAATTTCATTGAAAAACATCTATAGTATGTATTGTAGGTAAGTTTTCTTCCATTAAAAATTCATAAAAAGAGTTAGCTTGAAATAAACAAAAAAAAAAAAGTAAATTAATATCATACTTGTATTATAAGCAACTAAATATAAAAATATTTTAATAATAAAATAATTGTTATTATATTACAGGTGATGCTAAATTGCTTTTGTCTAAAGGTAGAAACAACTCCTAACTTATGAAATGAACTTGATGTGGAGAGCGTCTGTGAACAAATTTATATTTCTGATAACAAATCTAAAATAAAAAGTAAAGATTATAACTTGATTTTGAATTATTTATAGATAGTTTTACTTTGAGATTTCATAGACTCACTAGAAAATAAATTGAAGCAAACCTTTTAGCAAGTGAAGATTAAATTCGCAACAAAACACAGAATGTGAATATTGAAAACATTTATTACATAAAATAGTTTGAAAAACCTAAAATTTTTATCACAATAATTTTTAAAACCAAAATAAACTATAACTTCAATAACTGCAAAAAAAAAAAAAAAGAATCATGGTAAAAATTCAATTATTTGATACACACATAAACACATAATAGAACAAGAGAGATGATCGAATATAGATGTTAGTTTCCATATGATTGTTTCAAAGTCTTGCCATGAAGAAATTAATAAATTATTAATAACACAATTTTAATCTAAATATGCAATTTATTTTTTCTGAAATAAACATGAAATTATAAAAAATATTTAAATTGATCTGTAACAAAATGAGCAATCGGAAAAGCTCTTTGTATTTAGTTTTAGACTTACAAGTTACTGATCTGCTATTGATGTTTGATATAGGTAATTGAGTTCCAGATTCTGGACTAAACAAACATGATGATATATAATATTATAGTGGAATTAGGAGTAATAAATGCTTCAAAGAGTAGGTTAAATTAAGTGGTGTAATTCATGATGAAAGTAATTTTTTAGAAGACAGTGATACGATTTTGAGTTTGGCATATGATGCTTCCGGAATATATTTATTTATATAATAAAGTTCTTTTATATATATATATAGCCACCTCATGAATCAAACAAGTCAAAATATACCCACTTCAAATTTAAAATCAATTTTTCCAGTTGAAGTAAACTCATTCGATTTATGGATAAACTTTAATGAATTAATTATTATACAGCAACATGATATAAGTTGTCATGTGCTAGAATTTAATTGGAAGATATAAGTTGTTTCTTTTTTGACTGAACAGTATCGAATATTGATAATATTGCAGATATTTCAAAGACACATGTTAGCTACGTTATGGTCTTTCATGAGACTTGCAATATTGATATATGAAGGTTGAAATCCACACATAATAGCTACATGCATTTTATTTAATATTGTAGAAATTGCTTGAGACACTATTGCATGAAGATGCTACATTCAGAAAATCATTTATGAAAGGTCCGAGGAAGATGATAGAGTATACTGTTTGGTGTTCCCACACTAACTATTGTTGTACCAGAATTGCTTCTGAAGGTAGTCGATAATGTTTTTGTCAACTTGAAAAGCTTTGGCGAGAACATCATCAGAGATATGAGGTTTAGATCCAAACACAGCATTTGCAATAGTGATAACACCCGGGTTTTGGCTGCTAAGACCAGCAATGGCCACAGCATTTCCATAACCAACGTTTTGCTGGAAGTGAATGAGACCAATGGGGAACACAAACACATCACCTTTGTTCAACACTTTGGTGAATAAACGGTTGTCATTTTGGTTGGAGGCGACAAAGCCAACGTAGAGGGTACCTTCCAAGACTACAAGAATCTCTGTTCCTCGAGGGTGAGTGTGGGGAGGGTTCAAACCCTTTGGTGCAAAATCTATGCGAGCCAAGGATATGCCAAGTGTGTTCAGACCTAATATTTCATTAACAGCCACTGGTGTCACCTTTGACCCTAGTGGGTTTGCAGTGTCACCGGGTCCCAATCCACGAAAGAAGAAATCTTCAGCATAAGCAAGCTTTGGATCCTTGCAAAACTTTCCATTCACGAACACTGCACATTAAAAAACAAATCAGTAACTAAGAAACTTTTCTATATATAGATTATTCTTGACAGAAAAGATGGTAGCTACAAAATTTATGTATATATACATACCACCAGTTTTGGTATCATTGATAGCCACACAAAAGTCTTGCAGAGGGCTTGGATCATAAGCAAAGGCAACGGAGGATGCCAAAGCCAATAGCACGACGAGGAAGTGGACAACCTTCATTTTTGTTCCTGGATGCTAACTTGTAAGTGTGTTATAAGAGAGAGTGTTTGCGAGACTTGATTTTGCAGTATGAGAAGCTAGCTATTTATAGGACGAGGCCATTGATATGTATTTGACAAATTCTAGGATTAGTTAACTATTTGATGGTTGAAGCATTCTTAGTGACCACTTTGTCAAAAATCTTAGACTAGGTCCTGATCAAAAAAGAGAAAAATATTAGATTAATATGCTCCTCCACATCAACGTCATGAAAAAAATTCAGTATTGCCTTGTACAATCGACATTGTACGTACCCACTACCTGTGCTTGAAATATTAGTTTTCTAATGGAGCTGGTGAATTAGAAACCCAGAGTTGTTAGTTTTGAGACCCGGCGGCTAAAATTTTCTGAGCATTTCTAGAAAGTGTGTAAGACCAGAACTAGTGCTACACCTTACTGGTTTTATTTTTTTTGGCCAAACCCTTTGATTGGTCCTTCGTGTTACAGTTTAGATATAGTCTAGTAAGTGGAGGATAATGGAAATTTTTTTAAGGCAAAGTTTTCATTATATTTATCTTGTCACCAAGTCTCTGATCTCTATCCATGAAGTAACTAAGTTGCTTCCTTGATTTGTTAATTTTCTTACACTGACCAAGGTTTTTAAACGCACCACAGTGTTTGAAGATGACTCACACACTCAAGTGACGTAAATGAATGGTTCATACTTCCTACCCAAGAAAGATATGATATTTTGTAGAAAGAGTGATTATTACCATACATTATCATTCTTTAACCTTCTCATTCGTCTCACTTCTTCTTGTTTTTCTTTTTATTTCTGCTTCATTTTTCAACAAACAGTTATTATATATCTATATGATAGGACTTGTATACCGAAAAGAAGAGTTGTTAGGTAATTAAGAAGTCATGACAATGACTTTAAAACTTATGAACCTGAGTGAGTTTTTGAAACTTGGAATATCCAATGGAAATATTGTGATCCTTCTCCACCCCTCATAGTTTACTAGTGCCATTTTATCTTTATCCTTTTGGACAAATATACGCACTCTTAATATCTTAACCAGTGGGTAGTTTAGCAGAGAGAAATTGCATATTTTTTTATATATATATTATTGAAATAGCCTAGTCATGATAATATGAATTCTTAAAACATGACATGGTTATCTTTATAAAGAATGAAGATGAAGATGAAGATAATGGAAGTAATGATGGTGGCATGGATAGTGGCAATGACGATTCCAAATAACTGTAGTTATAACGTCTGGGTCCAACTTAAACCCTAAATAAAACCCTAAATCTTGAAGCTACGAAGTTATTATGTAGCGAAAACTGCTTTTGGGCCACATATGTGAATGCGGGCTAGTGCTTTTAATGTTTTTGGGCCCAAAATCTCAGACAGCGCTTTATTGGGTTCAAATAATGGGCCATAGTTCAAAATAAAAAGCCCTGGTCCTGTACAGCTACACTTGCAGGCTCACTGGGATTTAAAAACATTGAAAAGTTGGGATTCGAAGTCCCTGGAATGAGATTGTGAAGGTGAAGAACATCGATGAATCCATCACATCCTAGCTCTAGTCTTTCTTCAACGCTCTCATCCCTCAAAAACCTAATTGCTCTCTCAAATCAAGTTCTCTCTGTCACACCATCACCACCAACCCTAAACGCGAACCTAATACAATGCCCTTTCAATCCACACCACCTTGTTCCCCCTCAGTTCCTCTTCCATCACCATCTTCGTTGCCCTTCCTCTCCGCGCCCTCTTCCCGATCTCACTCACTCTCTCACTTACCCCCAAACCCTCCACAACTCTCCCTCTGATCAACTCTCTTTCTATCTCCACTCCCTCTCCAACTTCTTCTACCGTGATTGCCCCGCCGTCGTTGCTTTCTCCCATGCCGACGCCCTCGCCAGAACCGCCACCCTCACGCTTCCGCCCTTTTTATCTTTCGAATGCGCGGACACAGATACTCACTCCAACCTCGACCGAGTGTCTCACCACGTGCCCATTCTTCCTTCTCAGTACTTTTCCATCGCGCGTGAACTTCAGTCCTGGAATGATTTTCCCACCGCCTTCTCCAACTCCGTTCTTCGTGCCGTTTTAGGTCTCGGAATCGCCAACGACTGTGAGTTAACGGATTGGATAATAGCCAATTCGCCTCGGTTCGGCCTCGTTGTTGACGCCGCTATGCAGCAGCATATGTTTCTGTTATGCTGTTTGTGTCTCAAGTCGATTATTAGAGAAGCTTCCGCTTCCATTGGAAACCAAAATTCGCATTTAAGTTGCCCCGTTTCGAACCAGTCTTTGACTTGGTTAGCCTATCAGGTTTCGATCCTTTACGGTGCAGCAAACGGAAAGGCTTTTGTTCTTAATTTCATGAAGAAATGTATCACGGTTGGTGCGTCTGCTCTGTTGTTGTTTCCTTTAGGGGACGAAACTGCTTCAAAGCATGACTCTCGGAATTTAGATACAGAGAGTGCGGACGTGAAGGATGTAAAACCTGCTGCTCCAGGTGGAGAAAAGAAAAACTCCATACTGAATAGGAAGATTTTTGTGTCCCAAGTTGCAGCGGCTGTTGCTGCATTGCACGAGCGATCTTTGCTTGAACAGAAAATTAAGGGATTTTGGTTTTCTCAGCAGCCAAGTAACTATCAGCTGTATGTTGTATTTACTCTTCAAAATTTGTGTATTTTTTCTGTCACAAATATTTTTTTGGTGTGAAACCTATTAAGTATGAATAGTGTGTTTTGTTTTGTCTTTGACCATTTACCATCAAATAATTGGGTATTTTGTGAGCTTAATCTGAATATATGGAGCTCTATTTCTCTAGGGTTGCTGAGCATTCTTATTTGTCTGAGAAAGCAAATGAAGAGCGGACAAAACGTCCTGATTATAGACCTATAATTGATCATGATGGTATTCGTAGGCCTCGATTATCTAACCAGGTACTTTTAATCTTGAATAATTTTCTGCAGAACAAGTTCTATTCTGGTGCCGAGTTTCTTTATTCTGTCTTAATAGACAGGTTTTACTCCTTTTTTCACTTTGTTTAGCACTTAGGGAACTAGTTTGCTTATAAGTAATGTTAGGAGAGGTTGGGTTTTTAAATGAATCTCGATATCTTAATGCATTAGTGCATGACTCTCGGTCATGGAATATCCTAGTTTCACCAGAAAAAGACCAATAATTGACTGTTCAATTCAATTCACATTCTATCTATTTTTCTTACTTATTATGCATTTGATAGCACGAGAGCAAGTTGTTATAAATTTGTGCCTAAGTTCCTCTTATGTAAGAGGCTGTTTGTTTGAGGAAACCTTTTCTATGTTTTCATTGTTTTGTATTTTCAAAACATTATGTAGGAAATAGTGAAAACAGAAAACAATAATAAAAAGTTGTTTTAGTTTCCTATATAAATATAAACTTCTGAAAACAGGAAAGAAATGAAAATAAGGTGGCATTTTTATAATTAAACCCCTCTAAGACATCCTAGCCATGCAAGTGAATATTATTTTTTCTTTCATTTGAACTGTTATTAAACATGTTTTCTATTGCTATCAACTGTAGGAATCGTCTAGAGAAAAGACACGAGAGGAGTTGCTAGCTGAAGAAAGGGATTACAAACGTAGAAGAATGTCTTATCGTGGCAAGAAGACAAATCAATCACCTTTACAGGTTAGAAGTACCGCAGTAGTTATTGAAATTTTCTACTTATATTGTTGAATCATAGTCATTTCAGTATGGTCATGGTTTGATTTTCCAAATGCTCCTTTTCTGTGTATTAAAGCTGGAATAATCTTGAGATCTTGTAATTATCACATAATTTTATAGTTGGTAGCTTGGTGACACTGTTGTATCAGAGTTAGTGCAGACTTGTTTTGGCTTATATTTCGTATAACAATATTTAAGAATAAATTATTTGAAGAGAGATTTTCATTTTTATAAATATAAATTCTGAATTTTAGCTAATTTATACTTAATTTTAAATTCCTTCTGGAAGGTGATGAGGTACATGATAGATGATTTCATGGAGCAAATCAAGCAGGCTGGGGGTTTTGAGAACCCTGTGAAGATGTCTGAAGAGAGTGGATCGTTTCCATCTAAGCCTCCTGGCCATGACATTTCCGTGGAAGCTAATAGTTCAAGAAAAGCTAGTCATGACTCACCTACAGTGACAACCAGCAACCCACATTATCGTGATCAACAATCACACTCTAAATGTTGTGATGAAAGCAAAAATTTGGATGATCCATTTTCTAGAGATTACAAACAGCTCAAACATGAGCATCATAGGAGCCATTGTTACGGAGAAGATCAAAGGAATGCTGACCGAGGAAAATATCATAGAGACCAGTCTCCTACTAGCCCTGAAAGACGCTCAAGTCATAGTCGATCACGTGAGCATAGTAATCATCATAACAAACAGGATTACTACTCAAATAGAAAGAAGCACGATAACTCATCTAGATTCAGGGATAGGTGGCAGAATGACACTCACAGGAGTCATATTTCAGGTTCTTTTCCAAATAAAACATTTTCAGACCGATATGATCCTTCAGAATCTGTTGATATCTGTGATGATATCTCCTCTGACTCCAAATATATAAAGTCCCGTAAGGAACATTATTAGGATTGGCTTGGTCAGAACTGTGAAGACGGTACATCTGTAGTGGCCTGTGGGTAAGTTATGCTACTTATGTTTCCTATTTAGATGCTGTATGTGTATAAATTTGAATGTGCATTTCTACTTTTAACGTGGTTTCTTTGCATAACTTTGCAGTAAGAACTTACCAAGCTTCGGCAATTTTGTCAATGTATCCTCCTTTGTATCCTTAATTGTGAAAGCACATTTATTTAAGCAAGCTTTCCTTAGACTGCTTTATTGTTGTTGGTGACTATTATTATTAATATTATTGTGTTTTTTATTTTTCCTCAAGAGAAAAAGCAATAAAATGGTAATATGTCAACCACATTAGAATTTATTACATAACTAGATTTTTATAGTTTTCTCTCATGATTGTTTTACTTAAAACGTAGTTTTTTAATACATTGTATTGTGTGTGCTAGGAAAAATAAAACAGTTTGGATAATGCTTTACTTAGGATATCGAATCATTTAACTACTACTAGAGAAATTTTATAGTTTATAATATCTAACGGCGGCATCTGAAATTTTATCATCTCTTTCTGGGGTATATGAATGTTTTATCCTTTTTTTTTGTCTAAACTAAGGAGTGATTGGTGTTGGATCTGTCTGAACTTGAAGTATTTTTCGTTTCAACAATTTCCCTGTTGTTTTCTCTCCCCATCACTTGTTCCTAACCTTATCTTAGAATACACCTTAGTCGGTCAAACTTGTCGTTATGGAGCCTTTTATTTATTGTGAGAAATTTGTTAATATTTTAGCATTATTGAGATCGAAATGCCTTTGTCTCGGCTAGTTTCTCTTGCTTTGATTTCAGACGGTTAAAAACAGCTGAATCTTTCATTTTTTCCTGAATTCTCTCTGCTCTTTTATTAATACTTGCTGCTTTAGAGAGACAGACTCTTCAGTGGCTTCTTAGGTTTCTTCATTGCTTGGTAGAAGAGACCCAGCTTTGCTCGTGTGCCTGCGGTTAACGTTTGCATGTGTCCAGCAGAAGGTAACAATGCAAAGAATGAGTGTGGGTGAGGTAAACAAATATGGCTACAAAGTCAAGATTTTATATGCCATTGTTGTTTGCAACTTACTGCAAAATGAAAAATATCTCTGTTCTGTCTGTATACGCAATTTATTGTTGCAGAGAAAGCACCTGAGTTCTTGTTTTACACAAGAACTGAGCTGCCTTATAAATGTCAAAAGATGGATTCTGAATTGTATTTTCCCAATTTTAAATTTTAAGAACATCTTTGGTAATATGATTTTATTTGTCCATTTATTGGAAATTTCGCCTTTTAATTGGTAATATGGCTTGTGCACTCCAATAATATGAACTTACACCCTTCTCATTACAGAAAGATTAATATGAAACAAATGCTTTAAATTCTAAATCATCTGATCTGAAATTTAAAAGGACTGCAGACTAAGTAGTTTGAGATCAATTTTGAGATGCAATTTAGAGATTTACGTGTTTATGTTAATAACTTTTAAAAGTTAAACTGTATCATAAATAAAATAATAATTATCTATAATTATTTTATTAAATTAGATTATAGTGTCTTATTTAAAAAAAATGTAATTTAGTTGTTTTTTATATGTTTTAAAATTGAATGGAAATGGTTAGATTAAACTTTTAAAAGTTTAAGATATAGTTTATTAAAAGGAGTTACAATTTATTCTTAAAAATATTTTTACACGATTTGATTAAAATGCAGACATTTTTTAACCATGGAATATTTAAAAATCTACAAAATTAAAGGAAAAGAAATTAGATTCTCCCATGGTTTTATTTAAAAAAAAAAAAGGATAGAAAATGATACTCCAATTCAAGACTTGAAACACTAACAACATTTAAAAACCTAAATTTCCATATTAATGATTTAACTAGTAGTCGTACAACAAAACTGATTAATGAAAACCTCCCTGGGAGTTCTTATTAGTTGGGTGTCATAGAACTCAAAAATTATTTATTATATTAAGAAACTTAATTTTGATTATTTTGAAATTGATAATTTAGATAAAACAATTTAGCCGGTCATAACAAAATATTTCATGATAATTTTTGTTAAATATAATTAGATGTAATAATGATTTATTTGCAGTTTATGTGAATATTTTTTAAGTTAATTTAATTTATCATTAATTATCTTATTTACAGAGTGAATAATATTATTACATACATTGAAAATTTTAAAAGTAATACAAAAATAATGGAAGAATTTTTAATCGAAGTTTTACGTCTTCTTTTACTGATGATGCAAGAATATATATTAAACATGATACTTGTAATATATATTAGAGTAAAAATAAGATAAGCATATTGTAATTTATCTCGTGTAAAATTGAATATTCAAAGGCAAAAAAAATGAAACAATAAATTTAGTCTTTATAAATGAATAAATAGACTTCTTTTGACAAATAGATTTTAACTCTTTTTTTATGAATTCACTTTGACTCTTTAATAAAGGCAGTAAAAAAAAGAATATATATATATATATATATATATATATATATTTTAATAAGCACATTCATTTTATATAATAAAATTATATACATTGTTGTAAAAACTAATTTATTAGATTTGAGATAATAATAATTTTAAATGTTGGAGTGCATACTTAAAATGAGAGAATGAAAAAAAAAAATGAAAATAGAATCTGTACTTACACGGATAGTACTTGATACGAGCCGAATATTATTAGGAGATATAGCCTTAATGTTGGATCCCGATTCTTGTTTTGGATTTGAACAGAATGGGGGTACCTGCGAAGACGCTCCAACGCTTAAGTCAGTGAGAGCTAAGGTAGCACTAAGTAGGAGATATAAGATAAGAAGTATTGAAAAAATAGGGTTAAGATTGAATGCCTCATACCTTGAGTGAGACCTTATATTTATACTGGCGAATAATAATGTATTATCTGGGTGAATCGTAATTGATGTCGAGATCTCTGAGATACTATTAAATGCCGAGATCTCTAGGATACCAGAGATCCATTAAATACCGAGATTCTCGAGGTTCTATTAATAACTATGAATCGTAACCGACACCGAGATTCTCGTGATTATGTTATATGGGCTTCGTGGGCGAGCCTAAGCCATTACCTTATCGGTTCTATTGAGACCCGAAAACCTGTCGGCTAGGATACGACATGTTCTTGGGTAGGAGTTCCTCATCCGGTACACAAGTTCCCCTAGTCATGAGCCGAATGTGGGTGAGATGACTTGTAGGAGGGGCCTCTGGTATGTCCTTGTTCTAGTCTGTCCTAGGCCTTTCGCTAAGAAGCTTCCCAGAACACTATCGAAGCTCCACACGTGACGTGCTCGCTTTGGAGCGTTTCAAAAGGTACTTAATGGCTAATTAATGCACGCACAGGAGTGACGTTGCAGTGAGTGGAGAAGTTGTATAGGTAATGGCTGGCGCAGCATTTTGAGTGGCTCGAGACGGTTAATCATAACTGAACCCGTTTGCATCCCCTCAACGTGTGACGCTCATAATCTAGGAAACATTTTTATTTAAATATGTGAAATTTTCGCAAATTTTTTTTTTCCAAATTAAAATCATAACGTTGTAAACATTTTATACTTACACAAATATAAAAGAAGAGAAATAAAGAGAATGATAATTTACAAGGATATATGCATTTATATATATATCATATAGGTATGTGTTCCAGGAACCATAAGATAACATTTACAACTCAAAAAAATGATGGGTAAAATATTTTAACCAAAAAGTGTTACATATCTAGCCTATCAAGCAAGTTCCTATTAGCTACCAAACATCTATCATAGACTATGGGGAGAAGTCTTCATTCTCAGCTTCGTATAAAGATTTGAAAGCTTCCATCTCATCAGATGAAAGATCAGATAGTGAGATATCTCCTTCATCGGCTGTGACCTCCACTGATGTGTTCCTCCCTCCGGTCACCCTCGTCGGCAGTCCAGTGGCATCATGATCAAGAAACTAAAACTGGTACCGCTGGGTTCTAGGGGGTCGCTCGGTTCCTCTCTATGTCATAATTATATAAGTGGGTAATCCTCCTATTACCTTCCATGCAAAATGGTATATTATATGATACATGGGCATCCATAGTGATAACTGAGTGCGGTCCATCCATCCCAGGAGTTATTACATATTTATAGAATCCTACGTGCTGATACTCTCTAAATAACTCATTATATCTAAAATTATACTGTACATCTGCTATTCTAAGTCTGCGGGGTTGAGGTTGGGTGGTCATTGTTCTGTTCTGAAATGTTGGATGTAAGGGTAAATCTATTCCTATGCATAATCTTTAATGTATACAGTGAAATAAGAGAATAATGGAATATAAACAAGTAAAGTAATTTCAATCAAATTCATTAATATAAAATTTCAGTCAAGCAAGCATTCAGTCAATCAATCAACAGTCACTTAACATGCAAGTAAGGGCTAACATCAACATAATATAATCCTAGGTAATCATGCTATTCGTCTTTCACTTCCATCACGATTCTCAATTTCCATTCTTATCTTGGGCCCCTAAACGTTGCCAACCTCACCACCCAGATGGTGTTGGCCTTACGCCGGTGTGGATAGTTGCCGGTTAGCACTACGCTACACGGATACAACGTGTGCGCACAAGCCCCTTTGACAAAAAGCATAGTCAACGATTCAGTCGGGAACGAAGTGCGAGGCTTGTGACAGTCCCCAAGCACATCGTGCACCTAGATGGCTGGGCCACTTCACCACCCTTCAGTTCCCCCAGGTTAATGAACCTTCCTGAACTACACCCCAGTGTATCTCTGTGACCAATAAATAAAATAGGATAAAAATGAGTCTCATCAGGCATCCAATCTTAACCCTACTTTTTCAATACTCCTTATCTTATATATTTTGCTTAGTGCTACATTAACTCTCACTGACTTGAGCGTCAGAGCCTCTTTGCAGGTACCCCCATTCGGTTCAAACCTAGAGCAAGGATCGGGATCCAGCATCAATGCTATATCTCCGAATAGTATTCGGTTTGTATAAGTACTATTCGTGTAAGTACAGTTTATAAAGTTATGAATTCCTTTACTGTATTTCCTTAAAAATATACTTAAAAATAAAAAAAATTTATCAGATGTCATATATATTTTTAAAATATTGTACATAATTACGTACAAAATTAAAAAAAATATATTTTAATTTAAATAAAACGTTGAAAGTTTTTTTTAACGATTTTAAAAATGTTATAAGTCTTAATAAATTAATACTTAACATTAGTGAATTTTGTTAATATAATTATTATTAATATTCTTTTACTATTTTATTAAGGTTGTTTATTATTATTATTATTAATTTTTTTGTGAGATTCGTCCATAAAATGTAAAATATAAAATATTTTTTTAAATAATGAAACAAAATTAAGAACAGAAAGAGAAAAATTTGAAAGAACCTTATTCTTGAGAAAGAATGAAGTTTAAATCTTTGTTTTGAGAAGAGATTGGAAGGAAGAGAGTGAAGATGGAGAAAAAGAATGAGAAGAAAAAAAAAATCAAAGTTCCTTCAGAAGAATATATTTTATACTAGAAGAATCTTAATTCAGGCTTCCGTATAAAATTATTAATAAAGGATATCTCAAACTAGTACTAATAAAAATACTATTTTTATTTTCACATAATATTGGAGCACCCCCTTCAAACTAGTACTAATGAAAATACTATTTTTATTTTTACATAATATTGGAGCACCCCCTTCACTGGAGGGACAAATTATAATATTACCTATCACTTGTTTCTTCTTGAATGTCTGATAAAAAATCATTCAAAAAATATTTTCATAGGATCTTCTATTCCAACTATACACAGTTTCCAATATCTTTATTATTGGTAAAATTAGATTTACCCTTATTAAAGTATCGTACCATTATTTCATTTGATTATAATCTTTTTCTCTTAGAGGAGGAAAAAATTTTGAACACGATCCTCTCGTCATCTTCCTTGATTTGTTGGGTAAAATTATCGTCATCGAATTTACTGAAGAAGAAGAGAAACAGGTAGAAAAAAAAAATTTACATAAAAAAAATTCCTAAAATGGAACAATAAAATATTTTAAAAGGATAAAGATTAGAGAAACATTGAAAAATTTATTTGAAGCATTAAAAAAAATCCATAAAATATAATAATAAAATGCAACCAGAAATGCAAGAAGAAGAGAAACAGTAAAATGAGGTTAGTGCCAATTGAAAACAAATTTTTAAAATAAATATACATAATTACATACAAAATTAAAATAAATAATTTTTAAAGTATTATATATAATTACATATAAAATTAAAATAAATAATTTTTAAAATATTATAAATAATTACGTATAAAATTAAAATAAATAATTTTTAAAATATTATAAATAATTACATATAAAATTAAAATAAATAATTTTTTTATTTTACTTTATTTATCTGATTTTGTATAATGTTCTATTTATAATATTTATAAAGTTACGAATTTTTACTATATTTTCTAAGAAAAACTATAAATATATATATATATATATATATATTTTAAAATATTTTACATAATTAAATATTTTAATTTAAATATTAAATAAAATATTTAAAATTCTCTTTATCCATTTTGATAATATTTGATCACTTTGAGAACTCACAAATAATTTAGTTATTGACGTCTTCTTTATCTTTCAACTTAGCTTTTGTGAACACCGAACTCTTAATTGCACGGAACTCTTGATTGCAGCTCTTCTCAATCTCACAATTAAAGATTCAACAAAAGGGTGTTTGGAGAAAATGAAAGAATCATCATTCTTCTTATTGATTTATTGAAATCTGAAACCGTTCAAACAATTGGAAATTTTAGAGCTATAAAATACTTGAGTGATTTACTGGAAGAGAGATCCATTAAGCATAAGAGATGTGGTTCAGCCTTCTTCAAAGGTACAGGTTATTCTTGACAAGATCGTTGACCATGTTTTTGTTGATGAGCTTGTACATTTCTGGCTACACATACTAAAGCCATGGAAGCGTTAGTGAATAATGGTGGTATCCGTTTCTTGCTTGATGTCTTGCGGGAGAACACAAACGAATAATCAGAAAAACGCTGCTGTAATTCTACATCTAATTTCTTACCCTTAACAAGAAAAAAAAAGATGAAATTATAGATGAAATTATAGATGTAATCCACTCTTTGAAAACATTATAGTTTCTTGACTTTTTTATCTTTTTCATCTATTCATCACATTAGTTTTAAAAAGATATAAATCACTCTTTTATACGTAAAACAATAATATATATATGGGATAGTAGCTTCGTTAGTCATAAATATAAATAAATTATTTAAATTATTTCATATTCTTTTCTTCTTTTTAAAAAATGTTCTATTCTCTTCCCACTTTTGTATTTGTGTTTTTATTTATTTATTTAATTTGCTAGAAGAAATGTTTTATTCTAACTAGTTTTTTCATTTTCGAGTGAAATAAGATATTTTAAGTTGAATTTTGAAAAATAATATAATTTATTAATTAAAAATTAAAATAATGAAGTTTAAATAAGTTGTCAATATAATAAAAAAATAAAAATAATGAATATTTTATAATAAAAATAAAAAACAAGATAAATATAAATATAAATATCAGATAAAAACCTATTAAAAATGTGGTGGATACAATAAAAAGTTAAAACTTAAATATTTAATTGTATTTAAAGTTTATTATTTCAATTTGAAATGATAAAAAACCTGTACCAATTTGAACCGTTGAGGAAATATATAGTTTCTTTCGTGATTTCAAAAATATAAAAAAATATAACATATTAAAATTTTATATCATATTAATAATAATTTAATTAGTTAACCATAACAAGGATAATACATTATTAAGAAAATTTATACTTAATTTTATTACTCAAATATATTCATAATAAAAAATATTTAAACATAAATGAATTTATTTTAAAATTAATTCTAACTCAAATAATTTTGTCATCTAGAATTAGAGCAGTGCTGAACTTAAGTACAACATTCAAATTTTAAAATGCAACTTTAAATAAATTTCATTTTACAACTCAATTTTGTAAAACAAATTTATTGTTATTTTAATTTAAATTAAATTAAAGTTTTAAAGCTGAATGTAATTTTGCTAATACACATTTTTGTAGATTTAAATTTTTGTATTTCTGGAGCTAAATTTTCATTGAAGTGACTTTCACTGTCACAATATTTTGAGAAACTTTTATTTTACTGAATTATATTATATTATATTATAATATATTATATTTTTTCCTTTTAGAATCTTAACAAAGTGTTGTGTCCTATTCCCTCCTTTGTGTTTATTACTGTAGGCACCTAAACCCTAACCCAACTACTGGTCCATTATAGAGAGTCCTATGCACTTATTCAGCTTTTTACATGCAATGGATACTTCATGCCACCTACATATTTAACATGCAATAACACAATATTTAATCTTTGTTCTCTTAGATATTTTTGAAGCATCTAGTGATATTTTTTTAATATTGTGTTTAACTTTAGATTAATATAAAATAAAGTATAAAATGATTTTAGATTAATATAATTTTTGGGAAAAATAAGTGATAGAAAATTTCAATAAAAGTGAGTTACTCATCTAATTAAAAATTATTGAAGATGTAAAGTTGATCATTAATTATTTTCTTTGTCTAATAAATACAATAAATAAAAGAAGATTAATCTATTTGGATATGTGAATCAAAATTATTGATTAGAATTTTAATGAAGTTAAAAGAAAAAATTATTAATAAATATTTATTTAAATCTAAAAGAGTACTATACTATACTAACTAGTTTTATTATACATTTTAGAAAGTATATCAAGACTTCACAAGCCACTACTTGCGGCCCTATTAGATCATAGTTATTGAGGCCCAAAAGTATATCAAGGCCCAAAAAAAATAAAAAATTATTTTTCGAGCAAAGTAAAAAAATTAAATTTCAACACCTTGACCCATATATATACGAGCTCAAATCACAAGGTTTTTGCACCTTATTTAAATAAGATTTATATTAAAAAATATTTTAGTACATTTCATAATTAAGTTTATTATAATTTTATTTGAAAGTCATCTTTTAATATTTTTAGGACACGTATTTATAAATTTATCAAAATCAATGTTGCTTGACATTTCTATTTTAATTATTAATAAAGAAAATTATATTTCATCTATGATGAGACCTTGATTTTAAAAAGTTTTTTTGGCATAAACAATAATAATGGAATTAATATCATTTTATAAGGTATTAGGAAAATAAATGAATAAACTTATAAGTTAATCAAACAAGATACAAATGAGCTTATCTGAGATATGATAAAAACACTCTCAATGTATACACATGGAGATAACTTTTTTATATAGTCATGTGAGTCATTTAATTTTGTTTACTTAAGTGTATGGTGTGGCGAGTGGCAACTGCAAAAATATGTGGAAGCCTTATTGACTTATTTCTTCACGTTTAATGCAACCTGTTAATTAAATACTTTATGGCCTTTAAACTCACAGTACTAAGATTTGAGATTATGTACTTCAATGAAAGTTAAATAGTCAAGCACAAAATTCGAAAACTGAAGTCACTTTTACTTGCTGTCTCTCCTAATTCACCCTTCACAATTGTTTTTAATTTTGTGTGTTTTCTCTCTTTCTCCCTCTTTTAAATTTTGAGGCGTTACTCTCTACGTTTTTTTACAAATCACGCTTCTGGAATATTCAAGAACCCTCCTATGTTGTTGTGGATGCAGATCCAAATTTTGAGGTTCATCAGCAGTGTGCAGAACACCACATAGAAGAGGTTGTGGAGGAGTGTAGTGTTGTTAACATGATAATGAATGAGGAAGACGCAGCGTGGGGCAGAGGTTGGTGCTAACAAAGTCCGAGGTATGAATAACTAGATTAACCTAATGCTTGGATTCTGTGGTCCACCATATACCACCTAATTTGATGTACAAGACCATGTTGTCACGGCTAAGAAAAGATGTATGCTTAGTGAAATTGACAATGGATAGAATGAATAGTTAATGCATGAATGGATAATCCCACCAAAGGGCCAAGAGAATGGTTCCAATAAATCAGACACGACACCACCGCCACCAACTGCTGCATTCACTGTTAGTATTAGTTAACGTTAGACACTGGCACATTCACTCCACTTACAACACAGTATATCAGAATCATCATCATCATCATAATCTCACTTTACTTCAATGAATTAAGATACTATATATGCCACTCAAAAGATAATTAATAAAAAACCAAAATACATTCCCATATAGCTCCACACATCACTGTCACATGTTCCCTTCCCTCTCCAGATACTCCTTCCAATCACAGCGTTAGAGATTCATAGGAATTCCAGCTTAGCAATGCTCATGACACACAAGCAGTACAAGACACTTGGAAATGAACCCCATAATTTTCTTCTACAAAACCATAATAAACTAGGTCAAGAAAACTTTGGTATATGAAATAAGCACTAATATATATATACCACAAACATGGTACTGACATAAATAAGAAAAAAGAGAGTTTGATGAGGCACCCGTTTGTTGGAGGTGTGGAGGAGTTCGGGAGGGATCTTATAGAGATCTTCGTCCACGGGTTTGGGAGTTCGTGGAACTGTGTCCTGTTGTTGCACCTGCATATGTTTCTTTATTCTATTTGGCATCCTTGACTGTTCCCTTACGTCGTACACTTTTCCCTTGTTAGCATTACCATGCTGGCACCTCCTTCCCTTGTTCCTCGTATCCTACACCACAATCACAAATTAAGTCAAACAGACTAAAAAACGTGGCTTGACAGAACCCATGTGTTTTGATGAACCGTCACAATATTTGACAACACGTATCTGTATGATCATGCATGAATTCGAGGAAAATTAAGGGAACCTGTTTGGTATGATTTCGAAGGGGACGAGGTTTGGTATGGAGACGAGTTTCAGCGGAGGAAGAAGTGTAACGAAGGAGACGGGGCTGTGTGGCACACTCGAAATAGCGAGTGATTGGGAACTCATTGGTGAAATCCCAGTTCCCAAACGCTGGAATGTGTGCATCTCTCTTCCATTCCTATCATGATGAAAAAGCAATGATTAGTTACAAGTTAGAACGACATCGCTATGATTCGGTGCTGAGTAGTGACTAAAAAGGAAGGGAAGCAAAGAAGCTTACATCCATTTTGTGGAGGTGTGTGAAACCGAAGGCAGAAAGAAAGTTGGGAGCAAAAAGGATAGAGAAAGTGGGGAAGGGAGGGTTTCCTAATAAAACCTCAGACAGTTTAGCGTCTGAAAAGTTAGAAGTGAAGGGGGGGAGTGGAATGGTATGGTAAAAGCCTTTTGACACGGTTGAATTATGATTATGACAGAGAATGAAGGGTGCAGCTGAAGGTGCCACTAACCATAACTATGTCTATATAATAAAGGGCCTGTCCAGGGCACTGCCATCACAGACCATTTTTTTTACCACGAATCAGTTTATACTCAGAGAGACGTCACTTTATGTATATTTTTGCAGGGAGTAATAACAATAAAAATATGGTTGTTGTTGTTGTTATGTTATTTTAGTTGGTTTTGGTTCTGCAAAGTGGGGTGGTTGATGTTGAGTGAAGGGGGGAATTGAATGAGGAAGCAGGAAAGTACAGGTATTGGATAGGGACCCTCCATGGCCTTCTTATTCCTACTCCTATTCCTACCTAATGGCTAGAAGAACTGGGCATTTAGTGAAGGAGGAAATGTTGCAGAAAAGTGGGTGTGTGTTACTGTGGGAGTATGACCAATCTGAAAAAGCTTCGAATTTGAATGTTTATTGTTGCTGCCAAACTGTCACTGTTCACTGTTCACTCTGTCTTCTCCTCACTCATTGCACTTCAAAATGCCTTTCCCATGTATGTGTTTATCACTTCATATGCCAAATCATAATAATAATTAAAAAAAGTTGCAAACTTTTTTAATGGGCCCCATGAGACCATTCATTTGATTTCATTCAGAGAATGCCGGATCTCATCCTTCAACACAGATTCGTCAGGTCAATTACTCCTTGTATTGTACCTTTCAGTTCTTCAAAAAGAGTAAGTTTTTTTTTTCCTTTAATCAAGAGGAAAATTATGAAGGGTTTGTTTGCATATTTTATTTGCATCAATTCATATAAGTACACATTTCAACACCAAAACTGGCTAAAAACTTACAACTCTAGTTAAACACAAACCTTAATCAAAACATTTTAGTCAGACGCCATGGTTTGAACTAGGAGGAGGTTTTCTTATTCAATGAAAAGGAAAAACAATGAGCAAAGTAAAAGTTTTTAGATTAATTGATTCTTTCATTGTTTTAAGTAAGCACTACAAAAAATTAATATTTCACTTAAATTTTCGTAACACTATTTTATAAAATTTAAAGTAGATATTAAAAAGGGTTAATTTATATTTGAAAACAATATTTATAAACCAATTCAAACTATTGTTAATAAAAATATTTTTCTTATCTAATCTTAAATATTAAATATATTTTTTATCTTGTAATTTTTTGGAAACTATTTTTAATTCATCAATTGCAGTTCTCCAATTTTTAAAAAATATATAAATTTAATATTTTTATTAATTTTATAATATAAGTAAATATTAATTAAACTTATATCATAAATTAACTAAGACATTTAAGACGACAAAATGGATTAGATTTGGGATTGTCAAAATTCTGAAATGAAAGCATGAAATGATCAACCATCCTATAAACTATATAGTCATGAGTGAGGGGAATGCTTCTTGGCCTCAACAGGCCAATTCATCACCTTATTTTTCTTTAAGCTCTGGCTTTTAAGAAGAGGAATGTAAAATCTGCATAAGTCCAAATGCAGATTAATGGTACTAGAGAGGAGTACTAGCAATACTAACTCAAATCCATTAACAACATAATAACATGTTATCAATTATGTTTGAAAGAGTTTGTAGTGTACTGGTTTCATTTCTCATTGCAGTAATATATTTGGCACCAATTTCAGTCTTAGTGTACTGGTGCTAAACTATGGAAGCAAACACAAATTCGTATATGAGAAGCCATTGGTGTCGATGCAGTAGCACCTACGCAAAAAGAATCCTCAAAACTGCAGAGCTAGTGTCTGTTTTTGGAAGGAACTATGGTTCCTTTATTCGTCTTTTCTGCACTTGCACAGAAACTTATCTATTTAGCTCACAGTGAGCCTTTCTAGTTTTGATCCTTTCAACAAAGCATTTTGCTTCATTGCAAAAGGGCTGGCTAGGCTACAATAAATGCAATCAGCAATCCTGCCATTTTATACAAATGTATTCATTCCGTGTTAAGAACCAAAGTTGCATGTCTCCTTAAGCAACAACCTTGTCATAGAGCATACAGGTTATATACTCATTAGCGCAGAGGGTTTTGTGAGGCTGCATATTCTTTGATCTGAAATCTATGACAGACTATAATACTTTGGATTTTCTATTTTATAGTATACCTAGTAGCTAAAACTTGTTATCCAATGAGTCAATGATTATTCAGTTAATTTTAATATTGGGCGGGTTTAATGCTGCAGATGATAAGTGCATATCCCTATAACTAGAACAAATAGCAAGTAGCAACTCAATGTTGGAAAAATCAGCCTTGTCAAATTTCAACATCACTCATCCGTATCAAATCTGGTGTCATTTTGTTAACAGTGAGGGACCAAACCCAAAGAAAGAAAAATCCATTCCCATACATTCATCGATTTCTTTTACTGTGTCATGGAACACAATGAATATATTCACTTGGTAGTAACACACAACGTTGTTTTTAGACAGCACGGATTGTAACGCACCCATTATAACAGCATTGATATATAAGTTCTAGTTTTGATATAAAACAAGCAGGGATCACACTTCCAATAGTAGCAACAGTTTCCTGAGGGGGAAATTCATGATGTCTTCCCTATCTAGTTGTTGAACCAAAGGTAGACAAACAATAAATATATGCCTACTGAACAAAACAGATGAATATATTAAGGACGCTTGATTTTGAAGACTTAGTTTTAAAAATTAAAGAATCCCATATATTATCTTGTATATATCGCTCAAACGAACGGTTGTGTAAACAACCAGTCTGTGGCAGAAAAATAGAAAATAACGTGTTAAAGAACAAGCATGGCTGTCTATAAAGATCATAAGCGGCAACTTGAGGTTGATAATTTGTTTATCGAGAGTAAACACTTGATCCACTGCTGCTAGTTTGGTCAAAAGGGGCATCAGATCCCATGCTGCTTGCACTGTCTGCTAAGTGAATGCTGCTATTGGAGTCTGAGCGATCACTCCCTTGTGATAGCCTCATGCTGCTACGCCCTGACACACACCTTTCATCCTCTGATGCCACACTGCTGGTACGGCAACTTGAGGAAATGCTTCCGTCCTCCGATTCTTTGCTACTCTTGTGGCTCCACACTCTGCCAGAAGATTTTTTACTGCTCTTGCTCGATTTTCTGCTGCACTTCTTGCTTATATCTTTGATGGAAGACTTTTTGCTGCTTTTCCGGCTTAAATCTTCCTCAGAAGATTTTTTGCTGCTCTTCCGGCTTAAATCTTCCTCAGACGATTTTTTGCTGCTCTTCTGGCTTAACTTTTTCAGTGAATATTTTTTGCTGCTCTTACTGCTGGATGATCTACGGCTCCCCTTTCTAGATAGTGATTCACCTTCGTTTTCACCAGCACTACTCTTTCTGGGAGCAGATTCAGGGGCAGTGGAAAGAAAACTTAGAGCAGTTACAACGTCACTGATCAAAGGACGAGCTTCTGCTTCTTCTTGTAAGCACATAGATGCTATTGCAACAACTTGATTCAGATCTTTTGCTGGGAAATTCATATTAAGAAGCGGATCTGCCATTTCAGGATATCTCTTCGGATCCCTGAATAAGGGTGTTGCCTGCGCAATCACAAAAGCACATGTAACAGACATCCTTACATTATACATGAAAAACACACGCAAGTGGATCAAGGAAGCTATTGGACATTTTCTTATAAATTCAAGAGTCAAATGTGTTTTATTTGGTTTCATGGTCTTTTAAAAATAATGATTTTGATGCTTCTATTTCTGATCATCAGTAAATTTCATTCTTCAACTTAGAATGCTAAAGTGAAGGAAGAAATCCAGGAATTATAAACCTAATTATAGTTATAAGAGAAAGATATATTAATTTGTATATAATAAGTTAAAAGTTAACTTCTAAAAAACACATTTTACACTGAATTATAACTAGTATCATCATTCTCATAAACTGAATCCAAAAGAGTGTTAAAATATTTTACCCATGAAACTAGATTTTGCTCTTCATTTGGTTTTGTGGTGTCAATGGCTCTGCGTCCAGTAATGAGCTCTAGCAAGATAACTCCGAAACTGTATACGTCTGATTTCATGTTGACTTGACCTGCTCTTACATACTCCGGAGCACAGTAACCATACGTACCCATAAGTCTTGGAGGTCCATTGTTCATCTTGTCTCCACCAGAAAGCTTGTTCATTCCAAAATCACGTAGTTTCGCATTGAAATCATCGTCCACCAAGATGCTCGACGCTTTCATGTCCTTGAATATAACCGGGGGGTTCGCGTTGTCGTGCAAGTACTCTAGTCCTTTAGAAGCACCCGCTACTATTTTCATTCTCTCAAACCAAGTTAATATTCCTTCATCCTCTTTATTCTCTGCCATACAGCACAAAGTGGTATATATTTTAGATTCACAAAACCAACATAGAACATGGTACAAGTGCATGTGTCAAAATTTGATGAAAGACATCGTGTAAAGAATGAAAAGGGCAGTTACCAAAAAGACGGTTTTCAAGAGTGCGCCCAGGAAACAAATTGTACACCAAAAGACGTTGATCTCCATCGGCACAATAACCATTGAGACTGACCAGATTTTCATGCTGCAAGAGACTTAGCTCCGCAACATCACCTAGAAAATCCTTGCTGCCTTGGATGCCATTTCGGTCGAGTTGCATCACGGCCACATTCTGGAGGGTCGATCCAAAGAAAACAAAAACGAAATAGAGAAATTATTGAGTATCTTTTTCTGCATCTCAAAGAAAAAGAAAAAAGCAAAAGGCTTATGACCTGGCCGGTGGCTGGGATTGTCCCTTTGTAAATTCTACCTAAACCTCCTTCATCCAACAGACAATCCTGTCGGAAATTCTTTGTCGCTGTTGCTAGCTCACGGAATGTGTAAGCCTGTGCCTTAATATTTGCAGTGTCGACTGGGACCTGCTCTTCGGGTTTTTGTTTCTTCATTTCTGCATGTCAATGGAACCACGTACAATGTCTTAAGTCACGAATAAAATCTCTATCATATTCAATTATTCATACATGCCAAGCTTCTAATATATTCTGTCACCCTTAGTCATCATTCTTACGATCTACAAATTAATCTTCATCTTTATTTAACAAATGGGTCGATCTTTACCTCGATAAAGTCTACGTATGAAGAATTACATTATTGCTTGATCAAACAAATACCAAAAAACCAACTAATTAATTTAAACAAAAAATATATGCATTACATGCATGCATAAATTACCTGGTGCTGCTTTTTCTGGGACAGGTTCGGGAGGGGGAGGATCGTGCTCCCTCTTGCTTTGGCTTTTCTTAGGGGCACAACAAGGGAAACAATTCATGCTTGTAACCTTTCACAACGAGTCTACGAAATAAAATCTGGAAGAACTTGTGGTGGAGGAATTGATAAATCTTTCTAAACAAAATTACTTTGACCCAGAGACAATGACAACAAAAATCTCTCTTGTGCACATATAGATATATGTGTATGAACTAAAGAGCTAAAATAATGAATAAATGAATAAGAATGAGCAAAACCAAGGGACTAGGGCCCCTCAAATGACATTGAAGGACCCTGGTCTGGGAAAGGAAGCACTGGCTACAAGAAGGGCAAAGAGATGATGAATAAAGAAGGAGGAAAAGAAGATGAAGCCATGCAAAAAAAGAAGAAGGTTAGTTAACTCCCAATGAGGCACGGAGAGTAAAGTGGGGGGATTTGAGGGACTTGAACATGAGGTGTCGTTTTAGATGGATTCCAAAAAATGTGGAAATCAAATTCCAGTTTTTTAGGTTAAAATCAGTTAAAGGAAATAAGAATACATCATCCAGACCATACATCTATTCCATTTGGTTATTTAAGGTATTTTGACTTGCACCATTTTTCAGGTATATTTGTGGTTCCTGTTTTTTTTTGGAAGAGGTTTATAGTTAATTTCAATAACTATATATGACTTAAGACTAACTTAAGCTTCCATGTTATTAACATATTTAATTGTTTTTTAATTATAAAATTAAGGCTATATAACTATTTTTAGTCTAAGATATATTAAAAGCAAAATCTAAGGACTTATTATAGCTAAGTAACACAAGATTTTATTCACCAACTGCTGTTCTAATTGTTAATTAATTATTTTATAATTTAATTAAAATAATTAATTGTTATACTATTTTTTCTCCATTGTTGTTTTCACCTAAGTTTGTTCATTCAAAGAACATCTACCTGTACTTTTTTTTTATAAATTTATTCAGATTGTTTTTAATGATTCAACTTTTTTTAAATAATAATATTTATTTTAAAAAAATACTATTTATTAAAATATTAATTGTGGTACCAATAACAAAGGTAACAACCACTTAGAACATTTTAATTAAAACTACTTTTTAAGTATAATAATTTGCCAAACTTTTTGAATTTTTAGAAATGCAAGCCATGTCCATTTAAGATTTTAAGAAATCTTCTTAGAGTGTTGCAGGCATTTCCTTCCCACCATAGTTTATCCTGATTTGTTGTTTTTACACGGCTTTAATTAAAAAAAATCAATTTTTAATCATACTTAATAATTGTAGTAATAGAGTAAAAGGTGATTTAGTTCTTGAAAATATAAATTACTCTCATTTTAGTCATTTAAATGAACGACAAAATTTATTTAATTTGGAATGTTTAAAAAATGTGATAATTATATATTATTAAATTTTGTAATATTATTTTGTTATTAAATTATAATATTTATGACTAATTTGATTCTAATTTTTTTTTTAAATAAGTTTACATTCAGTGGTACAGTTTAAAAAACCAATTTATTTACACTGATTTATTATTTACGTAAAAAGGATACGTAAAAAGGATGATGATGATTTGAGAAGTAATAGATTGTTTGAATTAAGGTAATTCGGGGGATGTGTGAAGAAGGAAGGAAGGGTGCATGGAACTAGGGTTCTTTCCTACAATGGAAGATTTACCATGAAATACAGGTATAATTGAGATTCCACATGCAGTGTTTTGTCTTTTATAATTAAATCTTCACCTACCATTCGTGGAAGAATATTAGTACATCACATGTGATGATGATAAAGGTGTTTTTTCAACTTTGACAACAGTTATTTTAAATTTAAATTTAATAAATTAAAATTTATTTTTTAATTGATTAATTTTTCTTCTTCCGAAAAAATAAATTTATAATTTCGTTTAAATATTTTTAAATTTTAACTTAGTTTTTTAATATTTTAACCTTAAAATAAAATATTATAAAATATTAAATTAATTAATAAAATAAATTATATTTATACTATATATATATATTTATATATACATTAATATGTTATAATAATAAATAAATAAAAATTATTTTATTTTTATTATAAAAAATATTATAAATATATTTTTTTATTTATAATCTAATTATTTAAATATATTTTATNTTTTTTTATATATTATATAAATTTGATTTAAATTTAATTTATATAAATTTTTATAAAATTTTATATAAAAATATGAGATAATATATTTGATTATAATTTTATATTTATTTAAATTTAAATTTTATATTTTTTATATTTTTATTTTTAATTATATATTTATATATTAAATAAAAATAATTTAAATATTAAATTTTTTTATAAAACAATTAATTATAAATAATATAAAAAATTTATAAAAAAATATAAAGTAAATTAATACTTGATTTTTTTATTAATAAATATAAAAAAATATATTATCATATTTTATTTAATATTATTATTAATTATAAAATAATTATTTTAAAAATATTTTTTATTAATTTTTAATTTTTTCAAAAATTATTTATTATTTATTATTAAATAAAATAGAAAAATAATTATTTTATCTAATGAGAAATAAATATATAATAAAATAAAAAATTATTAATTTCTTAAAAAAGTAAATTTTTTTTAATAGTTTTTAACATGAAATTATTAATTTATATACATACATAATATATATATATATATATATAAATTAAAATTTTAGGGATAATGTAACCCTGTCCAAGCTCCTGCTAGGAATGTGATAAACATTCTCCTAACTCAAACATAGAATTTGTGTCTATTAATAAGGTTTGGGGGTAACGGTTAATTCAGTTCCAAAGCAGCAAACCAGAGTTGAAGATAACTCAAACTATCTATACTGATAATGAAGTTACATACTAGCATTTTTACACAGGTGTGATGTGATGTTTGGCATTAAATTCATGTACCAGTAAAATTAAGAAATTTTATCACATTCCACCTCAATTTAAGATTTATAAGGTCAATATAAAATTTAGAAGTGATTTAATAATAATAGTTCAATATCAATATTTTAAATTTAACATAATTTTATAAAATTAATTTAATAAAATGAGATTTAAATATTTTATAAATTTTAATTTAATATAAAATTTTTAACCGATTTTTATTTAAAATGAAAAAATTTTGATTAATTAAAATTTTAATTTAAATAAATAAAGAAGAAATATAAATTCTTATTTCGTTGCTAAAGTTAATAAAGAATATTAAAATAGAAAGTTTTCTTACATAAGTTTCAACACGTCTCGTCCAAGTTTTTATATTATAATCTTAATTAGATATAGTTTTTATTTTTTATATAATATTTATACTTAATTTTATTTATTTATTAAATTTAACTTATTATAATTTTATTTAAACTATTGTAAACATTAAATATACGATACTAATAATTTTCATATAATTATTTAATGTTTTGTTGTTTTTATTATATTTTTAAAATTTCATATATTTTATTTCAATTTTTTAATTTAAATAATATCTAAATTAATTAAAATTAATTTTTTTCAATATTAATTATTTTTAAATTAATTACACAGAATGGTGGAAACTTCAAAGCAATTTCATAGTTGACCTTCCTCGAATAATAATACAGTAAAATCCACGTACGCAAGCTAACGCATAAATAAAGCCATAAATCCAGATTCACATTTATGAGTGCTGCTATCTCTGCAAGGAAGTAGAAGAAGCATGAAGTTTGAGGATTTGCCCGAAGGATGCATCGCAAAAATATTATCCCTCACCACTCCTGTTGATGCCGCAAGGCTCTCCCTCGTTTCCAAAGCTTTTCATTCTGCGGCTGAATCCGACACTGTCTGGAACAATTTTCTCCCCTCCGATTTCTCTTCCATTGTTTCTCCTTCTTCATTCCCTTCTCCTTTCTCTAAGAAGTCTCTCTATCTCGCTCTCTCCGATCGTCCCAGCCTCATTCACAACTCTACCAAGGTAACCACTAATAATTACTTACTTCACACTGAAATTAATGTAATCTAATGGAACCGTTTTCTGTTGAAATTAATCAATCAATTCATTCATGGCAGAGCTTTCAATTGGAAAAGAGGACTGGGAACAAGATTTACATGCTTTCCGCTAGAGATCTACACATTATTTGGGGTAATGATCCTCAATATTGGACCTGGACAAGCCTGCCGCAGTCCAGGTCAGTTTTTTATTCACTTTTCTCATTTTCTATTTCTTTCATTCTTCCATTTCTGCGGATCTTCTTATTTCTTCTCAAGCTCACAGTCAACACGATTTCATGATTAATGAAAAAGTTGGTTAATTTTATTTATATTTCAGCTTCATAATATTTAAATTAATACTAGATTACATTATACTCATTTTCTCTGTCTTTTTATAATTTCACCTTGTATCTTTCTTTTTCGAATTGGATAATTAGCTAGAACAAATTTCTTTTCATCCGGTAAGCATTATAAATTTTAAGAATTATTATTCATAGAAATATCTAATTTTTTTTATCGAAATCTCAACCACATTAAATAATTAATTTCGGAAAGTTAATTTCTCACTTCTTCCTAAGATTTTTTTTTTTTTTTTTTAGAAATTTGACTAAAAATCATTGTCGGATAAGGTTTTTGCTATTTGATATTATTTCTTAAAAAATATACGAGACATACTTTCTTAATTTTAGATTATTGAAGAGTTAAAAATATTTCTTCACACTAACACTTTATTATTTTATTACTCCTGAATAGTTTGAAAAATGTTACCTGTATTTATATAAAGTTAATGGTTGTAATCTACCAAAAGAAAAGGATGATGGCTATAAACCTTGAAATATTAAACTAGTTATTTGAAATGTGATTGTTATTATGTTGGCAGGTTCGAAGAACTTGCTAGGCTTCTAGCTGTGTGCTGGTTTCACATTAGTGGGGAGATAAATGCCCTTGCCTTGTCCCCAAACACTCTCTATGCTGCTTTTCTTGTGTTTCAGATGGACCATGCTCGCGGATTTAGCTTCGATCCTGCGGTGTTATCAGTGGGTATTTTGGGAGGCAATAGCACTACCAAAAATGTTTGTTTGGATCCCAGCATAGAAGAAGACCAAATGGATCACAGATTCCGGGGACTGCAACGTCCTAGTGAAAGAACCGATGGGTGGCTCGAGATTGAGATGGGTGAATTCTTCAATTCTGGCCTCGAAGAAGACCAAGTGCAGATGAAAGTCAGTGAGACAACCAGTAACTGGTGGAAGCATGGTTTCATTCTTGAAGGAATTGAAGTTAGACCAAAATATGTCTGATCCGTCCAATAGAAATAATATTTTCAAGTTTGTCAAGCACTACTAGCATTGTCGCCTCAAAATGATTTATATATGATTGTGGTTTCTGGTTTTCCTTTTGTTGTTTATGCATTTATAAGTCGTTGCTCACATGTTTGATTGAGTTGGTAATTTCTTCATAAAAATAAGTTACATTTACAAGCTAGTTAGAACATATTATACTTGTTCTCTTTTGAGGTACAATCTCATGATAACAGTTCACGAAGCTGAAAAGGCAAGTCGACCTAATATCAAATACAAATATAAATCTGAAAATTTATTCATAATTTTATTTTATTTTATTTAGGGGTTACAAATTTAAGAAGAAAAAAACATTTTAATGATTATAATTATATTGGAAGTAAATATCATTGTATTATTTTATCAGTTAAAAATATTTTATTATATTTTTCATTAAATAAAATTAAGAAACTTTCAATTTTAATTAATAAAAAATAGAATAATTTTGTATTATAACATAAAAAAATACTATAATTTAATTAAATTAATAACAAGCAAAATTGATTTTTTATAATAACACTATAATGAAAAATTAGCGTAATTGATTATATCATCATCAAGAGAGATTATACAACGACAAATTTATTTAATGTTGTCATGGTAGATATGCTATGGTGGGATATGGGATGATTCAAATTTGAAACAAATTGATTTATAATTAGTAGAAATAACTCAGGCGTGAACAGTGATACGTGTGAATAACAAAGATAAAAATGGAGGAGAATTAGGTGAAAGAAGAAAGCCAAACTCGTTTTCATCTCATTTTGTATGTTGAAAAGAGAAATATATAATAAAGGTGGAACCCACTATTTCAGACCTCAAACATGTGTATATATAGTGGATTCAAAGCACACTCTGCATAAATGAATGCTCCTCAATGTAAATTTTAAGTGAATCCAAATAAATGCTGAAGAGACATGACGGTAAAAAGGAACTGTTTGTTAGTACAATGTAGATGAAAATTTATAGTCACATGTGTAAACAATCTGAGCTGTAATTCAGCTGGAGAGATTTTTTTGGTATGGTTTAGGTTGTTGGGTAAAAGGTTCTTGAAAGATTTTATCCAATAATTAAATTACTTATTAAAAAATTAATCTTTATTAAAGAAAAATTAAATTATTAGTGATATCTTGACAAGTATTAATATGGGTGGTGTTAATGTGAGAGGTAATTGCAGAAATGGAGTTCGAGAGTTTACCGGAAGGCTGCATCGCTGCCATTCTGTCTCGTACCACACCCGCCGATGCGTGCAGGCTCTCCCTCATTTCCAAGCTTTTCCTTTCCGCCGCGGGCTCCGACGCTGTGTGGGAACGTTTTCTTCCATCCGATTATCTTTCCATCATTTCCCAATGTTCGCTTCCCAACTATCCTTCGAAGAAGGCCCTTTACCTTGCTCTATCGGATCGTCCTGTCATCCTCGACGGTAGAACGGTAAATACCGCTTCACATCTCTTGAAACCTGTTCTGTTGCTTTGATTTAACGATTACTTCTCCAATATGTGGAATGCAATTCAGAGCTTTCAATTGGAGAAAAAGAGTGGGAAGAAGTGTTATATGCTTTCTGCCAGAGCTCTCACCATTGTGTGGGGTGGCACTGAGGAGTATTGGAGCTGGTCATCGGATAGCAATTCCGGGTCAACTCTTTCGTTTTTGTATACTAATTGTTGTTAGACTGCACTTGTTGTCTCTGAATTTCTATAAATACTGCATCTATACTGATCTTCAACTTTTAACTGCTATGACTGAAAACTACAATTTTTTATTTTGGGGATATTTAATTTTGTCGATCATTGCAACAAGTATCGTGTTACCATGAATCTGGCTAGTCATCAAGGAACGATTCTAGCAAAAAAAAAAACAGCCTTCTGCTCTAGGAATTGACGGGTCTTTCTCGGGGTCGTGATTTTCTAAATGAATTTCACTAAACATGTATTAATATTGGAAGGCACGACCCAGAATTAGTGCTATATCAGATTCAGGATTCCTAATTACTGTGAAAAATTGCTGAAAGAAATATAAGTTCTAGACAATTTGAGAGTGACTAGAGTATCCTACTAGTCATACCTAATTTCCTGATACTCTTACCCTCTCCCCCCAGTCCTCCTAGTATTCTTTCTCATCCCCACAATACCTTTGTTTATTCCTGCTCCTCCCTATGTGACTATTGCCCTGAGTTGTTATTTAGAATATTATCCTTCTCTTTTTTATGGTGTGATGCTGCCCACTGTGTAATCCTGCACCACTTTGGGCCTTCTCACTTTTAACTTTAGTAACACTGGTTCACGTGTGCGCATTAGACTTTCTTATCATGGAAATGGAGCAAGTACTCCGCTGGAGGATACTGGATACTCTGGTAGCAAAACTGCAAAATTACCTATCTTTCTGTTAACTAGATCCATACGCAAACCCAAAATGCAGCAAGTCTAGTTCCACAAACTCAAGATAGAGGCACCAATTAGTGATTGTGTGTTAGACGGGAGAGAAAAAAGGTTGGTAAATAGCTGGGGTAATAGGGGGGGTTGGATATGATTGTTTTTCTGTTTTTGCTCAACTCTTTAGGAGAATTTCTCCATGCCTTAGAGCTCAATCTCCGGTTTTCCTTTTGTAAGTAGTTATAGTTTATATAAATAATACTATGTCCCTCATTAGATAAGAATTATTCCTACGAATTGATGCTTTTATTTAGAGAATTTGAGATGGTGGGATTATTGTATGCAAAGTCGAACTGTTGGCTACTGAGTGAATTGACACCCTTAATACTTGAGTGGTGGCTCTGAGTCCATTCTAAAAATCAAAAGGTCATCTTGCTGCGTGATCATTGGTTAAAGTTGAAATAACATACAGTGCAGCTTAATTCAGCTAAACTGGGCTCCTTCATGTTGTCCCTTGCAGCTCCACTCTGAAACATGAGAAGGATTTCACTACCAACAACGACAATTGAAGCTGTTTAACTCATTGTTGGTAGGTGGATCCGAGCCAAACAAAAACATAAGATTTTTTTGGGGTACTATTTCCCTCGTCAGATAATTGTTCCTATTACCTTGATGGACACAAATCTAAAACTCAATAACAGTGAAGGTGTTCAACTGTATAACAATTCCCTTCAAATATGATTGACTATTATCATACTTGACAATTTCTTGAACTGAAACCATTTATGCTGTCAATAAACTGAGTATGTATCCAAGCTTCACAGTCCTCACCTGGATGCATGCCATCATTGTCATCTCATATATTTGAAAATGCACTTCTAGCTAGGATCTTCTATTTTCTGCAACTTCATCCTTACACTTGCAGGTCTATGCAGTTGCTGAATAGTCCACACGTGTGGACACTTGCAGACCCTAAAAGGTTTATTATGTTTTATTAGAGCATCTCCCATTAAAGTGTTTGAATAAATTATAAGTTACTTGAAACAAACAACTTTTCTTTAGAAGAATCAGTAAGAGGGGAAGTACCACATTGGGGAAATTTTATTTTAGTGCTTACTTTTCTTATTATAAAAAGAGTACAATGTTTTTTTTCTTTTGTAAATCACCTCAGAATTACTTCATGCTTTAGTACTTAAGAGAAAAATTAAGAGAGGAGAGATAGTTTTTCCATTGAAGTTTTTTTAATAGTTGTTTTTCTTTATTTCTTGGATTTATAGTGAAGAATTATAATTTTATTTCCTGTAAATAAAATTACATTATTGTCAATTGTTGGTTTTTTTCTTCTCTTTTCATCTTTTATTTTAGTTGAGTTCTTATTCTCTTTTCTAGTTTCCAACAATGTTATTAGAGTCAAGTTTGTCTCTTTTAGATGAGCAACGCAACGACATGGGGAACGTGAGGGGTGAGGGATCCTAAGTTAGGGAGTCCTAACAGAATAGGATTGTTAAAGTATAAGTATGAGTTGGAACCTTACATTGAAGTTAAATAACATATAACTTTGGGTTGAAGATGATGTATGGTTGTGTTTATGACCAATTGATAAATATCTTCTCAATATTACCCTTTTAAGGATATCCAACAGAATCTTAGTTGATATATTAAATTGTTTAGAAAACATTGAAAATTGTTTTACAAAGTAACACTTTAAGAAATTCCTATTAATAAATATTATTATGTATTATAATCAAATATAAATAAAAAAATTATAAAAATAATGAATTGTTTAGAATTTCGTAAAATTTCTTTTATTGTAAAAAATTTGGATGAAAGTTGCTTAATCATGATATGGTACAGTGGGATCCATATTTTACATTTTTTTCAATTATTGAAGTTTCCCTCGGGGAGATCACTTTCCTCTTGGAAAACAAAGAAACAATATACTGTCAGCTGTCATTAGTTTATCTGCATAGGTTGAGTATATGTCCTTAGCTTGTGGAAAGTAAATTAACTTTTTTACCTGCATAATATTTTCATTTCTCCAACTCTATCCCTTATTTAGTTATTGTAATAATAGCAGTTATACATATTGCTTCTAAACCCTCATATAAGATGATGAAGCATGTAGACATTGCCTGACATTTTCTGAGGGAAATGTATCATGGAGTTCTCATGTTGTTTCATACTTGCAGTCATCATTAGCTTGCTAACTTAGGATATGTATAGATATAAGTTGGGGAAGTACAGTTAGGAATTCTAATGCTCATTCCTGAATTCCTATACACAAAATGAAGAAGAATTTGTTGTTTGGGGAGTAAAACTACTTCTGAGTTCTCCCATCTAGAATCCAAACAGCACCCACTTACCAAAGCTCTTCCTTAGTTTCAGTTTGAGAGTTTCTTTATTGTTGTCGAAAATGAGAATTCACAACTTTTGTCTCTACTATTGAGGGTTAGTGTTACCTATAGCCAATCAATGTAAAGTATTAACTGAGAATTCACAACTTTTGTCTCTGATATTGAGGGTTAGTGTTACCTATAACCAATCAATGTAAAGTATTAACTGGCCTGTTGATAAGTTTGTTATTTGTCACAACTTGTAATTAGTTAGTTATTGGTTAGTCACTGATTCCATTTTAATAGTTAATGGGTTGACATTTAGTTATTTTTAAGATCACAGTAATGTATCTATTCTTGCAAAACTGTGAATCAATGAATTACTCAGTATTTTTCAGTTTCTTGTATCAACTACTACTGTACTGGTTGTGGATGCTTTGTTTTCTTGCGACACTTCATTGTGATAAATTATTGGTATCCTTATTCTTTGGAAACTTTTGAACAGGTTCCCGGAAGTTGCTAAACTTGAATCGGTGTGTTGGCTTGAAATTCGTGGGGTGTTAAACACCCGTAACTTGTCCCCGAATACTCAATATGCTGCTTATCTCATTTTCAAGATGATCGATGCCCGTGGATTTTCTAACCGTCCTGTGGAGTTATCAGTTGATTTCTTTGATGGCCGTGGTAGTACAAAAAATGTCTGTTTGCATCCAATTGTAGGATCATCAAACAACAGAGTTGCGAATTTGCCACATCCCAATAGAAGAAGTGATGGGTGGTTGGAGATTGAGATGGGAGAGTTCTTCAATACAGTCTTAGAAGATGAAGTTCGGATGAGTGTCATGGAGATAAACGGTGGTAGGTGGAAGAGTGGCCTCATTGTTGAAGGAATTGAAGTCAGGCCACAGTAAGCAACCGGACTTTCCTGTGTAATTCACATAACAGAACTATTGCTTCTTAGATGGCAGAGTTTTGTATATTTTAAGCTTCAAACTTTGAACTCTGATGTATTTTGGTACCAAACTGATAATCTATCTTTTCTTAAAGTATATGCATTAGTTATATTGCTTGTCTTAATTCTTATGACTGATGATTGAGGTAACTAATTGCATGTTAGTTGTCAATATCTATATAATTAAATATTTCTCAAGAACTATTTTCCATATGATATATACTATATGGTGTATCAAACAAAGAAATTTTACTAATAAAAATAAATAATTGACTATTCAAGAAAAGATTACAGAGAATATTTATCTCTCAAAACTTATATAAAGGATTTCAATTCTTGTGATTTTTCAGCGTTGTTTTGAAATTATAATTCATCTATTTAATTATTTGAGTGATGGGGTTAATCAAATACATATTATTAGATTATTCTGGATCATGTCCTGACTTCACCCCGCAGTACAATGGTATCCTTCCTCATCCCTGTATCTATATCATTCTCTTTCTCCAATAAAATCATCAAAGTTTTCATCCTCTCTTAGAAACATGTTCTGTGCAGTCTTCCACCGTTTTGGTCCTTCACCTACTTTTTTTTGCAATTGTGATGCATTTGTCATCATTTATTGTAGAACTTTCCTTTCATGTGAACACTTGAATGATTTTTTTTATCCCTATTTGTTCCAAATCTTTGTGAGAAGGGTTAAGTTAATTTTAGGCTTAATCATTGTGATACCATCATATATTTCACATACATTCATTTGTCACTTAGTTATTTTATTTGCGTATTTTATAACATTTTTCAAAATTTTATATATTTTGTTATCTTGTCAATTGTTCTATATAACCATGTTGGTTGACCATTGGCGTGAAATGTTTATTGTATACCTGACATTTTAATAATGTATAAGTAAAATCTGTTAATCATTATAACTTTTAAAACAATGGAATAAGTTCTATAGGAGGGTAGGTGGCTAAAATTAGTTTTTTTTTTTTAAATCTAATTCAATTGATCTTGGCTGACTTAGGTAATGTTTAGTTAAATAATTAAAAAATTATTTTATTTTAAAAATAATATTTGTTTTTAATGTGTCTTAATTTTTATAAGTTAGCAGTAATATTTATAATATATATAGAGACAATAATTCTCAAAATATTAAAAATTCTAATAAACAACTAAAAATATAGCATAACCTTCCCGTGGTGTTAAATTAAATGCTCTCATCACTTAATAAATGTAAATATAATAATTCACAGTGAATATAATTTTTTTATTATTGAAAATTTAATTCGTAATTTCAAATTGCACATAACATAACAGGAAAAAACACATAATATTTGTACCTTGGTGAAAACTAAGTATAATTTACTGTAATTTAAAATATAAAAAGAAAGTAATTTAAAAGTGATTACTTTCTATTTGGATTGTGATGTGATGGAAAGGGTATTTTATATATAAGAAAATGTTGAAAAAGACGTGGTAAAGAATCCGAAAAAGTTGAAGATTCTTTATTTTCATACTCTTAACCGCTAAGCTTCCGTTCTCTGAAGGAGGTTATATATATCTCCAAACACACCTCTATTTTCACATCAAATTAAAATTCATTGATTCTTACAATGGAGGAAGATTTTAACAAGCTTCCAGAAGATTGCATTGCCAATATTCTCTCCTTCACATCCCCTAGAGATGCGTGCAGACTCTCTCTCGTCTCATCCACTTTCAGATCCGCCGCTCAATCCGACGCCGTCTGGAACAGGTTTTTGCCTTCCGATTTACAGACCCTCCTTCCCCAATCTTTCCCTTCCCGGAAACATCTCTATCTCCATTTATGCCACAAACCCTTCCTCATTGACCATGGCCAAAAGGTACCTTAACAAACCCTCTTCAATTACCCTTCTACCATTTATAAGATTGATGTTTCATAACATTTTTCTTGTTTATCTATCATTTAATTTTATGAATTGCATCATTTCATTGGTTTTATATATATATATATACAAACCCTCTTCGATTCCTGAGTGTTTTCCTTTGTTGTAATTGTTTTGTGCTGAAAAGATTAATCTTTTACTGTGTATTAATGTGGGAAATCGAATTATACAGAGCGTTCAACTGGTTAAAGTGGACGGAAAGAAATGCTTCATGATATCCGCGAGGTGTCTATTCATTGTATGGGGAGACACTCCCAGGTATTGGAAGTGGACTCCGCTTCCAGATGTCAGGTAATCAATTCAACCGTTACAATATTAGCTTTTGCAATTTCCTTTCTAGTTAGTAATGTTCTCTCTCAATAAGAATCTATCGAAGTTGTTACAATTTCTATAAAGGTAATCAATGAGATCAAATTTCAATTCTCCTAGGAAATTATCTGAACCACAAAGTGTATGAAGCTGTGATACTTTAAATTGGTTCACCTATTAGTCTCTTATATGATTGTAGATATGATTTTAGAATATATGTTTGTATAAATTTGTCTACAATCACTAACATAACAAAGAAACAATTGATAAACTTCTTTGTTTAGCTTATGTACCAGCAAATTTGCAGTACTTATTATTGTAAACGTTTTTTCATAGTAGCTTTCTCTTTTTAACTTGTGCATTACAGATTGTAGTTTAATAAAATTTGAATTGCAGGTTTTCTGAGGTGGCGGAGCTTGTGATGGTGTGTTGGTTGGAAATCCGGGGCCGGATAAACACTGGCATGCTGTCCTCTGAGACACTGTATGGGGCATACCTTGTGTTCATGCAAAACCCTGAAAAAACCTACGGGTTCCACTGCCAGCCTGTTGAAGTGTCCATTGAAATTTCTGGAGTTGAAACTTCCAAGCGAACCGTTTACTTGGATGCCGGAAGAAGATGGCGGCCAAGGTACCATGATGCTTCTCGTGGTGGGAGGTTCAACCGTGCATTTTTTCTTTCCACTCTTCTTGAGGCAACCCCTGCAGAAGATAATAATAGCAGCAGCAACAACAATAATATGAACAACAGTCTTGGTGTTCTGTTGCCAAAGGAGAGAGGAGATGGGTGGAAGGAGGTGGAATTGGGAGATTTCTTCAACGATGGAAAAGATGACAAGGAAGTGGAAATTGGTATTCATGAGATCAAGAGTGGTGACTGGAAGGGTGGACTTTTTGTTCAAGGAATCGAGTTTAGGCCTAAAACAGAACCCATAAATTAAATCTCTGTTTATGTTGTGCTCGTCGTACTACAGTGTTGTTCTTCAATGGTGTTCCATTTTGAAGCTTCCTGAATAAACCAAATCGTTGTCATTCTAATAAATAATGATGGGTTTTGTTTGGACCCGATTGGTGGATTTGCTTCCCGGTTACGTTTTGTTTTGTTTGGACTCAAGTGCTGATACACAGAGAGTTGTGCTGCAAAGAGACTGGACTACTTACTGGTTTATGTTTACTAAGTAAACATTTTTATATTTCATTTTTCAATGATATCAAGTAGGTAGGATTTTGTCAGAATGTTATATATTTTGTGAGATAAACATCAAATTATGGATATGACATAACAATGCCAAATAAAAAATTGAACAAAAAGGACTTGTTCCTCCTTTGTTATTAAAGAAGTCCAAGGAATAGTGTCTTTTTTAAAACGGAGGATTAAGAACATGGTTATATTATGGTTTACTTGTCGTTTGATTCTTATACACATAAGTGTATAATTTTTACTTTCTTATATTTCTTTTTCAAAAGCTCCTCATAACATATTTATATCAGTTTAATTTTGATATCTAACTGTTGTCATAAATGGTTGCTATCACTACACTTACGTGTTACAGTGAATCTTCTTCAATAACCAATTTTTGGTAGATCAAGTTTTTAGATGACTAATTTGATGGGAAAATTATAGATATATCTCTCATCTTTATATAAAATAAAAACTTGTTGAGAAAAAATGAACAATACTATGCATTCCTCTTCTTACCACAACCATATCATTAAAATGCTAACTATGCATGTTAAATCATAGTGACATGATAGTTGAATGAAGACATAGTACAGAAAAGATGTAGTACCAAACAAACAGAGAAACTCTTATTATTCTATATTATATCCTGATACAAGAACCTAATATATACACACCATGAAAACAGATAACAGAGAAACAACATAAAAAGACAACATAAAACGGTAGTTTTAACAAACTAAAATTTTACGTAATATGACATTATGTTGTAATTTGGTATCTTATGGTATTGTGGTAAAGATTCCAGAAGAATCATATTTCTGTTTATTATGAGAAGATATACATCAAAATTATTATCACGCATGAGTAATTTTCCTTTAAAAAAAGAAAGAGTAATGTAATACTCAATTCAGACCTAACTCATTTCCATTCTTATTCTCACTGCACACGTTCACAAAACAAATAAAACAACAAAACATAATAACTGCAGTAGCATGTGGCAGCATGTGATCTTGATCTTTTTGTTCTCTAATAATTCACAAGATGATAGATTAAACTATAGTGGGAGATATGTAGATGCAATTAATAATGCAAAAATTCATTATTATTTGGGTTTGATTTGGGAAATACTTCAAGACAAGATTCAATCAAATTCGAGGTCAAATTAAAGTATGTATGCGTGAAACACCTCATTTTACAATCCAATAATAAAATTGTTTGTTTACTATATTATAAATATTTAAAAGATTATCGCTTGACATAATTTACCAAGGTAAAATGATTAATCAATTCAAAAATGTTATTTCTATTAGAATTCACATTTAATGTATTTAAATTTAATGAGTCTGTTGTTTATATTTAAGAAAAATACTGATATATATTGCCCTATATTAAAATTTATATTTCATAATTTTTTTTTAATAATTATTATGGAAATCGATATAGTTTTCGTCAAACTTATCATTTATCAAAACTGATAAGATCTCCATCATAATACATTCAAAGTCATCCGAAATATTTTAAGTCGGTTATGAATACGAACTAATATGTTTAATGAATAAATTAATTAATCAATAAGTTATTAATTAATAAATAAATATTAAAAATTTATATAATATAAAATTTTAATTAGGGTTTTAGTAATATTTTCCCAATATATAATACCTTGCAACAAGATGGTGATATTTCAATTTATGCATGCCTCTTTCCTATGTTCTTGTCTTGTTATCTGCATTTCTTCTTAAAATTCTAATTGAACAGACCGTATGATCACAACGTAATTGTTTCCTAATTATTCCAAGTGACATGAATTAGTAACGAAGGAATTACATAGTTTAGTGTTCGAAATTTACAAAGGTTGCATGCACATACGAGGTCTTCGGAGAAAATAAAGTGTAAACCTGGCATCTTCTACTTGTAATCTTCAAAAGAAATGAATCATAGTTCATTTCAGTTCGTCCCTTTTCCCATTCCAAACCAATTATTCTTTCCTTCGATTAAAGAGATTAATATTTCCCACCCTTTCCCTATCAGCATGGGAATTAGATACATGGATATCCATTTCGTTAATTAATTTATAATCTCATCACAAAATATAATTTAGTGAAGTTCACAAATGCATCTAAGTCTATAAAAAAATTACAACTTGTATAGATTGGAGAAAGCTTGCCTCTGTTGTTATTATCCCTGCATACTTCAACACGAACACATTTGGCGTTTGATACCATTCTGCATTTAATTATATCTAACTGTCATATGAAATTTTAAATAATCATAATTTTCTTCACTTCTTGAATTATCCTCTCTTCAGAATGCATACATGTTGGTTGGTTGTAAAAATATTATTATTTTTTTAGATTTGAAAATTGAAATTTACGAAGTTGTTAATCCAGCCAAAATGCCAGTTAATATATTTTTATTTTATTTACCATAAACGGCTGTCTGTGATTCATCTTCTACCTAAAAAAATATTGTTAATGAAGTTGTTTCAATCAATAAAAATTAACAACATTATTATTGGTAACTACGAAATGAATCCAATATAACTTTCATGTTTTTAATATAGTTAACTGGGTGGATGCATTCTCTTTCAGATTAATCAAGAGAATAAATAAAGATTAATTCCTCTGTGAAGATTCTCAATATAAAAATCGAATCTTAATTAGCATAACTCAACTATTTATTGGTAAAGCCGATTAATCCAATTCCATTAGAAATGGGAGATTAATTTCTTTCTAAGCACGAAATTTTAATTAATATAACTGATAAACTCAACTTCTTATTGTTTCAAACGGGAGAAAGAAAATAAATTTTTAATTAACACAACTAAGTAAACTTTATACATACACTGATTTGTTTCTGTTATCTCTCTCAATCACTTCACCCCTATAAGTTTTTACTGTAATGGTTCCCTGCTGCAATCTGATTTAGTTTATGTCAAGCAATTAAATATCCAACAATTACATAAATAATATTTTTCTAACTTTTATAATAATTTTATGTCAGCATCAATCTAGCCTTACATAGACATGAGAAGCCTATATAAGTTGTTTGTTCAAAGCCAAAGAACTCATTGTTATCTAGCTGCTTAAATCTCAGAAATAATTAATGGAGCGTAGCTTTGTGGTTCCCTTTCCATTGATGTTTCTAATCAGTCTTTGGCTTTCACTGGCTCATCATGCCAAAGCTGAGAGTTCCACATATATAGTTCACATGGACAAGTCCTTCATGCCTCAAGTCTTTGCAAGCCATCATGATTGGTATGAATCCACCGTCCATTCCATAGACTTGGAAATAGCTGATGATCCATCAAAGCCACAAGCACAGAAATTAGTGTACACTTATGATGATGCCATGCATGGATTCAGTGCAGTGTTATCATCAGAAGAGTTGGAGACTCTAAAGACAGTTGATGGTTTTGTCACAGCTTATCCTGACATGTCTGCCACCATAGACACCACACACACCTTTGAGTTTCTCTCATTGGACTCCCCCAATGGCCTATGGAATGCTTCAAATTTTGGGGAGGGTGTCATTGTGGGTCTTATAGACACTGGAATATGGCCTGAAAGTGACAGTTTCAGAGATGATGGCATGAGCAGGAACATTCCATCCAAATGGAAAGGAACATGCGAGCCAGGACAAGACTTTAATGCCTCCATGTGTAACTTCAAATTGATTGGAGCCAGGTACTTCAACAAGGGAGTGAAAGCAGCGGATCCAGAAGTTACAATCAGCATGAACTCAGCGAGAGACACTCAGGGTCATGGAAGCCACACATCATCCACTGTTGCTGGCAACTATGTTAATGATGCCTCTTTCTTTGGCTACGCCAAAGGGGTAGCCAGAGGTGTTGCACCTCGAGCTAGGCTTGCCATGTACAAGGTCCTTTGGGACGAAGGGCGTCAAGCCTCTGATGTTCTTGCAGGAATGGACCAAGCCATTGCTGATGGGGTTGATGTCATTTCCATCTCTTTGGGTTTTGATAGTGTTCCACTTTATGAGGATCCTGTAGCAATAGCTGCTTTTGCAGCAATGGAAAAAGGGGTGTTGGTTTCATCTTCAGCTGGCAATGAAGGTCCCCGACTTGGTACTCTGCATAATGGAATCCCTTGGGTCCTAACAGTGGCAGCAGGCACCATAGACCGCACATTTGGCAGTTTGGCACTAGGAAATGGCAAGACCATTGTGGGTTGGACCTTGTTTCCGGCAAACTCCATTGTGGAAAATTTTCCACTTATTTACAACAAGAATCTATCAGCATGCAACTCGGTTAAACTGTTATCCGAAGCAGCCACAAGAGGGATCATTATATGTGATGCCTTGGACTCAGTTTCTGTTTTTGAGCAAATAGATTCTACTACTGCAGCCAGTGTGCTAGGGGCTGTGTTTATCTCCGAGAATCCACAGCTAATTGAAACAGGACGTTTGTTCTCTCCAAGCATTGTGATCAGCCCAAGTGATGCACCATCCGTGATCAATTACGCAAAAAGTGTTCAAAACCCCTTTGCCAGCATCAAATTCCAACAAACATTTGTTGGAATAAAGCCAGCACCAGCTGCTGCATTTTACACTTCAAGAGGTCCTTCACCAAGCTACCCGGGCATCTTAAAGCCTGATGTAATGGCACCTGGCTCCAATGTTCTGGCTGCTTTTATTCCAAATAGACCTTCAGCTAAAATTGGCACAAATGTCTTTCTATCCAGTGACTACAATTTCTTGTCTGGAACGTCCATGGCTTGTCCTCATGCATCTGGTGTTGTTGCTCTTTTAAAAGCAGCACACCCTGACTGGAGTGCAGCTGCTATAAGATCTGCATTGGTCACCACTGCCAATCCACTTGACAACACCCAAAGTCCAATTAGAGATAATGGCAACCCATTGCAATATGCTTCTCCTCTTGCTATGGGAGCTGGTGAGATCGATCCTAATAGAGCACTTGATCCAGGTTTCATATACGATGCCACCCCTCAGGACTACGTTAACCTCCTTTGCGCTTTAGGCTACACAAACAACCAAATCCTAACTATCACAAGATCAAAGTCCTACAAATGTGCTGATAACCCATCATCTGATCTTAACTACCCTTCATTTATAGTTTTGTATAGTAACAAAACAAGATCAACAGTAAAAAAATTTAGGAGGACCGTGACCAATGTTGGAGATGGTGCTGCTACGTATAGAGTCAAGGTGACACAACCTAAGGGCGCTGTTGTTAAGGTGTCACCTGAGACATTGGCATTTGGCTATAAGAATGAGAAGCAAAGCTACTCAGTTACTGTAAAGTACACGAGAAACAAGACGGAAATCATCTCATTTGGGGACATTGTTTGGGTTATAGATGGTGGTGCACGTACGGTGAGGAGCCCCATTGTTGTGGCACCTAGTAATATTGCCTGAGTTGAAGTTTGATTCATTCTTGTTGTTCCTACTAGTGGCCATAACATCCTCTCCCTCTTTGGGACCCCCAAAATAACAAATAAAATTACCAGTTTGTCATTTCTTACATCTCCAATACCGTGGTTTTGTCTGGCTAGGCTAGTCACAAAGGATAGTATATAGCTGTTGTTTGAGAAGGATTTTGGAGAAAGGCTTGGAATAAGGACAAAAACTTTGGTATCGATGAATAAATTTGGTTGGTTTTAGGCATCAAACATGTGTTTTACCGATTAGTCTTATTTAAAAGCAAGATCAAAGTAGCTGTCGCATCGGATCAGCATTATTATGTGTGTGCATATATTATATAATGTATACTCCACAACGTAAGTGACACGAGATCTTTTTACGATAAAAAATCTTTCTGATATGCATTCTTGTTATGCATATTTTAAAATGGAAAATATATAAATTAACACATGCTGTTATCAAAATCTATTAGTTTACATATAAGTAAACACCTTCGAAGGCTAAGGTGAACATTTTGATCTATAATAGAAGGTAAAAGATAGATTGTGTAAGACGGTAAATCTGCACAACAAAGTAAGCCTACTTTCTGTTACATATTACCAAGTCCCAATAACTTCTGTGATGTGTCTTAATCAGTGTTCACAAATAATGAAATCCAAAAGTTTTAAATTCAGTAAGAGGAAAGACCGATATATTCACGTAAAAACACTCCTCACCTCTTCGTTTTCTCTGCAAATTCTAAACCAACTCGAAATTTCTGGATTCCATAAAATGAGCAAATAAGTATTTAAATATCAAGCAAAAGCAAACCACAACATGAAACTCTACTAGTCTTAAATAATACCAAATAAAATGAATCTCCAAATCATCAAAGTTTTACCACGTCCAAAGTTTGATGGCCAAGTTTCAACAGAAAAAATTAAAGCATATTAAAATCTTAGTAAGTTCTTGAAACTACTGTGTTCCTTCGCGGTTCAAACACATATAGCTTATGACAGCTTTCTTGCGAACAGGAAGTCAAAAGCATTCTATCACCACAAATTACACGTTACCTGCGAATACATAACACACAGATATGAGTAAGGCCTTGCACGACAATATACTGTAACAAAAAAACATTCTTAAAGAATTAGCATATTAGAATCAAAACTTACATCCTGTAGGCTTCCTGCCCCATTAAAAACGTCCTCAGAATGGGATCCACTGGAAGCCCCCTTTTTTCATAGATTGGATCATAAAGGGAGTTTCTCACAATCCTATAGGGTAGAGAACACACCAGCCTAATTATAATTAAGAATATTTTTAAAAAAATAACCATGTATTAATTAATTAGTTAAGATCACACTCTACCTTGGAGGCTGAGGGTTTACATTGCTTTGAGCAATTGGATTGAAGCTACCCACATGCAGCTCAGTCGATGGCTTGTTGTCAGACGAAGTCATTTTCATCTATATATATTCAAAAACATCAATGAAGAAAAGTTATCAATATGAAGCATGCAGGATCGATCCATAGAAGTGATTGTCACCAAAAGCAATACATCATGCATAAATTCGTAATGTATACCTTCACATTCCTTGATGATGGCTCTCCCATTTCACGTGGGCTTGGAATTGGACAAATCTTGCCCCTGGGTCCATGCTGCTGTGAAAAAAATGGAATAGAGAATGAAACACCATTAGAGAGAGAAAGAAAAAAAAAAAACACCTTGTAGATATTTTGGGTAGTATACAACTTCATACAAAGATATCAATATAGCTTTCATCAAAGAATAATGTTATAGTTATATACTTTATTGGCTATATATGTGTATTTCATAATTTTTTCTTTATCTTTCTTAATCACATAACCCATTTCATTCTAAACTTTTATCTATTCTCTTGCAGTTTATCTTTTTGACAGAAAATGTTATATGCACAAATATGTGGTCAAAATAGTATGGCCCTCTTCATGAAATTACTGTTGTAGCTAAAAGCATATTTTTAATTAGCTTAACCATACCTTTGGAGTGTTTGATGATCGAGATTCAAAGCTGCTTAACCCTCCGAACTGCATTATCTCCGGGATTGCCCTTTAATTTTAAGTATACAGTGAATATTTACTACTGAATTAGCTTCAACTTATAATAATATAGAAGTCAATAAGTTAGTCAGGGTCTGATTCTTATCGGAGCAAGAAAACGAAGAACAATTTTAATAACCTTAGGCCTGTGGAAAGTTGAGAATGCGGTTTCTGCAAATTGGGATATCTGGTCCACTGTGTGGTCGGAAAGCAAGGTGCTGGTGCACCATTTGCAGCTACACGTTGGTTCTGAATGACAAACAACAGTTAATTAAATGTGAAAGATATTTAATACCTTATCTTACAAAATTGATTTTGATATGCGTAGATATTTTTTTATCATCAAGTAGACAACATCTATTAACTAGTGTTCTTTGAGTTTTTGAACTAATTCCTATCAATGTAAAAAAGTTATAATATCAATCAACAAAAAAGTAAAGTATATTCTTTAGGGACAACTATTATAAACAAAAAAATTGACATCATTAATAGTATGTTTTTTTCTTTTAATACAAAAAATTGAATTTGAACGCAAGATATAAACTTGGCTTACCATTTCAAAAGTATATATTCTGAGAAGAAAAAACATAAGTTTTAACTATATTGTTCTATTAAAAAATACTGTAAATATTGTACGATGCTATAGCCGGCTTAGCTTAGAATATGATTCATACTTGTGGACTTGATTCCTGAGTTGGTGACAGTTTAAGAGTTGAAGAAGAGTCTCCATGCAGCTGTGCTGTAAAGTTTGATGTTGGATAATGGTAACCATTCACCAAACTAGTTACAGTGCCTTGAGCAGTTGGTGAAGCAATTGGAAAGTAACTTCCATTGTTAGCTCCCATTTCCATATTCCCAAGCCTGATTTTAATTTCAATACACGGTCACACCAATATGAACTGAATTATTCATTAGATTATATTCCTAATAATATCATAATCTATAGATGATTTTGTCAAATAAAATTGATACAGCAACCCTTTAAACTTGGTGTAACTTACTGATAGAACATCTCAGGTTGAAGAGTGTTTTGAGAGACATGGAACAAACTAGAGTGCTCTGGGGTTTGGAAATCTCTCTCTAATTCTCCTTGCTTTGTTTTGGTCGAAAGCCATGTACATACAAATATGTAAATCGTTAAACTAATAACTTGCATTCAGTGCTATGTATATATGTGTGTGTATAGGTGGAAACACTCACAACAAAAGAAGGAAAAATCTGGGGTATTGCTACTGATAAAGATCTTTCTTGTTGGTGAACAGCATTATCATTAACAAAGGGGTGGTCCCCAAGATCAAATTCAAGCATAGATCGCGACCTGCCATTAATTTTTGTAAATTATATTAGCATCAAAACTAGCAGACAACTATCACACACATATTTTGTCTGTGTCATTATCAATACCTTTTAGTCGAAGATGCAGGAAGATGAGTAGCGTTATTTGAGACAAATTCATCAAATTCAAAACCACTGGTTCCACCGTTAGGGGGTGATATTCCAGTTGTTTGTCCTTGATTCATTCGCAGCTCCTACAAAGTTAATATTTAAGGTTTAATTTGATATGTATGCATATTCATACGGATAGAATTCATTGATATCAATGGATATAAATGAATTTTAACTTGGTAACTTTTTATAAAATGTAAAATTAATCAATCTAGCAGTTTAATCATTTGATAATATATATATATATATATATATTCATTCTGAAAAAGAAAAGTAAGAGTTAGAGATTTATTTTTAATTTTTGCTATTTTTTAATCTAACAGTTAAAATAAATTATTATTTTAAGTATATTGAAAAAAATGAATAACAAAAATAAAAAATAAGTATATTTTAATTACAGTGAATGTATCTTAAGCACTTAGGAAAAAAAAAAACCTCAGGTCCATAAATTTCTTCGTTTGACATGATGAGCTGAAGCTGAAAATTGCAATACATATCCATGCAGAAAATCATTATATAAAATATAATAATAATTAATTAAAAAAATCATTATATAAATTATCTAAAACAAAAATAATAAATTAATATAATATAAAAATAAATCAAGATATAAAAATTATAAATAAATATTACTAAATTAATTTTCTAAACCGGTTTGATTAGTGTTGAATTTGTTCGATGTTAAAATTAGCGAACTAATCATTTTATTCATTTTCAATAAATCGCTCTGACCGATGGGTCCAATTTAGTTTTAAAACCTATGTTAAAAATAAAATGATTTTTTTTTAAATACTTTTAAGCTAAACATTATATATATAGTATAATTATATTGCTGTAAACATAATTAGTATTTAAATCAATAAATTAGGAGGAGATAGAAAAAAAAAAACTTCTCAAATATAATATATATATATATATATATATATATATATATGAAGAGAGAACAATTGAATGGGAAAATTGAAAGTTATGGTGACCTTATTGGAGAAATCTTTTAATGGAGAAAGTTTCCGAACCTGCAGATATTGATGAGTTAAGAGAATAAAAATCAGTTTCAAGAAGAACACTGAAATTAAGAATTTGCATGGATAAACATAGAGGCAATAATGTCATAAAATTGTTCATTACAGATAGCCAAGGTTCATAAATTGGTAGCTGCTAGCTTTGTTAATGGAGAAACTAAAATATTAAAACAGAAGAGGGTTAAAATCTATCTGCATTATTCATCAATGGAAGCTATAGCAGTAAGAGAGATGGGTAAGAAGAACCTTGTGCAAAAAATGCTAATTCTTTTCTCTAATTATTCTTTGATGATAATCTTATATAAAGAATATATTAAACTATTAAGGAAAGTGATAAAATGAATAGATAAATAAATTAATATTACAAAAAAATTAACATAACTCAGTCACATTATTTTTTTATCAAATGCAAATATACAAGGAAATGAAAAAAATAGTAAAATAATCATCTATTTCCCTTTTCAGGCTATTAAATTAATTTGGGATTGAATATTCAATATAAATTTTGGAATTTTCAAAACCAAAAACATAAAATTAGGTGTTTAATAGACACATCAGTTTCCTGAGTAAGTCAGCTTTATGCATATTAGGAATGTATTTGGTGAGAATATGAGAGATGAAAAAAATTAATATTTGACCATAAATTTGACAACCAAAGTTGATTTTGATGCATATTTTAAAAAACTGTCGAATGTTTTTATTTTTTTCATTTTCACTTAACAAGTTATAATAGAAAAATTAACTATTGAGATTTGATTTGTTTTAAGTGATAAGAGTAAATTTTTCATGATAAAATACACCTATAATTAATAATTTGACTTTATTATATATATTTAATTTTATCCTGAGTTTTTAATTGTTAATTTTAAAAACTACACCTTATTTTTAAATTCAATTTAAAAAGGGGAAACCAGATCAGTTTTATACTAATTATTAATTTTTTTTTACAAATAATTAATATTAACACATATTGTTTTGAAATATAAATGTACATTTCATCTTTATCTTTATTTATTTTCCATTTAAGTGTAGCAACATTCTTAATTTGCAAATATAATTATATGGGGCTGAAGAAATGATGATAAAATATATTTGCTTCAGAGGTTTCTTATTTCCTAAAGCATGTTCAAAATAAATCATTATTTCAAGGTGGATTAATAGTGATGAACAAAATTAACCAAATTTGTATATACCTACCTCAAAAGTCAAAAGTTGAATTGAACTTCTTTTATAGAAAACAATTAAATGGAATTGACTGAATCTGCTCCCTTCCCTATATCATGTTTTCATCTTATTATTTTGACCTTTCAAATAATTTCTTCACATCAAAACAAGTTTAATGTTGTTAAAATCTATTTTAACGAGTTTTGTTTATTTATTAGATTAATTATTATCAAATTATCTATAAATATTTATTTATATAATTGAAATATTTATTGTAAGAATAAATTTATTTATTTATAAAATATTTTTTATGGATTTTTTTATAAAATAAATTAAATATTTTTTATAAATTTATTTTTATGAAGATTTTTTACGTGAAAATTTTTTTATAAAATTTTTATAAAATTTTTTTTATTAATTTATTTATAAAAAAAAATTAAGATTGAATTTGGTTTATATTTATCTTTTTAAAGTTTTTATTTTATTTTATCTTTCTTCTTTCTTTTTTTCATTGCAAATACAATATGTTATGCTAGTTTGTCTCTTATGTTCTTTGAAAATTTACTTTAAAAAAAAAATTTCAGTATCTTTTTTTTCTTCCGCGTATAAATTTAAATTATAATTTTTAAATTTTATATTTTATATCTCATTCATGATGGATAAAAATAATAATTAGCTGTTCGTAAAATTCATTATTAGATCAAAGTTTTCTTTTTATTTTTATTTTTTATTTTAGAAACTAAAATTAAAAAAAATAGCATATTAATTATTGAAATAAAAAAATAACAATTTAGACTTCTTCTATTTATTAACTACTAACTTTCAATTTTCGATATGGTATTTGGATAAGGAGAAAGAGAAAAAAAAATTAATTAATCGCAGAAGAAAAATGGTTGACAAAGGTTGAAATTCAGTATATAAAAAAGGAACTCATCCAAGAAAAAAAAAGTGAGTGAAACTTCTAATTTATATACAAGTTCAAAAAAATGAAAATTTAGAAAAATATGATGAAATTTTTATAAATTAATTTAGGTATAAGTTAATTTTAATTATGTTTTTCTTTTATAAATGCTTTGTGAAAAAAAGTGTTTAAATATATATTTAATAAATCTAAAATAGAGATAAAAAAATTGTAAGATCCATGTGAAAGAAAATAGTTCAAACACAATGGTTATATGTCAATAATTCAAGTATAACACCAAAAACCTAATCGAAAATAAACTAATTTTTCATGAATCCAGTTCATACATAACTTATAAACTAAAAAGAAAATGATTTTGAAGAAGTTAAGGAAGAAGTTAAGTGAAAGAACAGTACTTACTGAAATCAATTTTCCCAAATTAGTTTTGAATATTTTTCATTTCCTTTCTTGGTTCTACACTCTGAGATTAAGAAAAAGTTTGACTGAAATACATAGAAAACAAAACACAAATGTCTCACAATCTAAGTCATATTCGACTTAATTCCAACTATGGACATAAGGAATAGGAGTTTCTCCTTGATTTCTAAGGGGTTGATGGAGTTCTCATCGAGAGAAGTTGGGGGTTCAACTCCAGTGAAGATGTAGAGAGCCTTTAATTCATCTGCACATGATGCTTCCTTTGTACCTTCATATCCTACTATCTTCCTTATCACATTAATCTGCTCCCACATGTTCTCATCATCCACTACTGCCTGCAAAAGCCAGAGTAAACACTCCATGATAATCAAATATGTTGCAATGAAACTTATATTCACATGGTAATGTGCAGACAACCAAATTTCAGGGAAAATTTCATGTGGGTAGCACTGCTCCTAACACCATATCTATGATCCTATGCATTTTACTTGTTAAGCTCTCTGAATGCACTTAGACATGTCACTACTTGAATTAGCTATACTTTTTCTGTTATGGTATGGTTAATACTTGATGGGTTTACTCTACACTTTTAAGATAAGTTTAATCATACACTAGGTGCAATTATTTCCACATGGAATGCAATAATCGTCCAAGATGAAGTCCATAAGAAAATGATTTAGAATGAATCCTAAACAATATTAAAACAATTATCACAAGTAAGACTGTCTTAAAATACAGTTAAATTAGGCGTTTGACCTCTTCAGAAGGGCAAATAACGTTTTCTCCAAAGGAACATTCAGATGGCCCTGAGTCTTGTTCTACAGACGAAATAAGAACCTCCATAGAATCTGTATGTCCATCAATATTTAAAGATCCTGCAAACATACAAATAATTCAGATATCAAGGCCCAAAACAAAAATTAGCCCTCCACACATAGTAAATGGAACATGGATTTAAATGGCAAACATATTCTATGGTCCAACCTTCATGCAAATCAATTGTGTATGCGTTCTCATCAGGGTCTATCTGTTTTTCATAAAACAAATCAAGTGCACTTTCATTAGCAATTTCTCTAGCATCTGCATCTTCCAAGTACATCCTTTCATTTAATTCATGCATTTGAGATTCTTGATTTTCAAAGTCAGAAATGTTATAATCTAACTTCCCTTGATGCATGTCAATCTTTTCACTGATAACCTCAGGTGAGTCCTCATCCATTGGAATATTATAAACCAATGCTTCTATTGGTAAATCTTCTATTGGTTCAGCTGGAATCAGTAGTTCAGAAGGTTCAGCCAATGGCTTCTTTGAATCATTTGTAGTATCAAATTCTTTTCCTTCCAACATAGTCTCCTTACTTTCATCAGTTCTTGAATGAAGCATCTCCTCACATACATTTAGATCTTCTTCCTTTCTCAAGTCTTCTTCAGTCCTCCCAATGGTACTAGGTTTGTCTTCCCATGCTTCCTCAACAACAGGACCAATTTTTTGACCACTTTCTTTTGCCCCTCCACATATTCCTTCTACATATTCTCCTCTCTCCTGGGTCATATCAGTTCTACCCTCATCTCTAATTTTTTCTAACAGTCCCTTTGTTTCTTTCTGTAACTCAGCTTCCTCTATGTCACCCTCCATGGCCTGACCCTGGGATTCCTCGAAAACCAAAGCTGTAACCCCAAAGGAACTCTTAAATTCTTCGTTGTCCCCACTTATTGGTTGCATTTGCACCTCATTCTTTTCTCCTGGTGCGTATTCTTCAATTTCATCGGTGGCATCTTCTCCTTGTGGACCACACTCGCTCATTCTTTGTAAATCTGCTTCGTCCATATCTTCAACAAGACAAATTTTTTGACCACTTCCATTTGCCCCTCCACATATTCCTTCTACATATTCTCCTCTCTCCTGAGTCATATCAGTTCTACCCTCATCTCTAATTTTTTCTAATAGCCCCTTTGTTTCTCTTCGTAACTCTGCTTCCTCTATGTCACCCTCCATGGCCTGATCCTGGGATTCCTCGAAAACCAAAGCTGTAACCCCAAAGGAACTCTTAAATTCTTCATTGTCCCCACTTATTGGTTGTACTTGCACCCTATTCTTTTCTCCTGGTGAGTGTTCTTCAATTCCGTCGGTGGCATCTTCTCCTTGTGGACCACACTCACTCCCTAATGTCATATTTTCCCCGTTTTTCATAAATTGAAAACCATCAATTTCAATGTCTCTCTTTGTTTTATCTACAAGGGCTTGTTCCTCTTTATATGTTTGCATATCATCACTATCCAGCTGAAAACACATTTCTCTACGCAATGGGGGATCCTGAAGATTAGGCCTAGGGAGCAACTTACTCATTAAATTCTGAGTGCATACATGACTAGCCAAGAAAAAAGCACAAGGCATAGAAAAAGCAATGCCAATAGCAGAAGCAACCACAAGAGGTGGAACAACCACCGGGGCCGCTGAAGCTAGGAAACCAGCCACTAAGATCTTCTTTCCCACACAGACTCCCCTTTTAAGCACCCACCTCAACATGCAACCACTTTCAGCATTATTTTTGGACGAGTATTTTCTAGTATCCCATTCTTCATCTTCTACTTCTTCCAATTCCATCCTATAATATATACACCATTTAATATTAAAAGTTGAAACAAAACTTGTAACATATCTAGAGATTAAAGACGTTTTCTTTATGCATGTCTGCTACGTCTTACATCAGCATTACTAATTGGCAAGTGAATAGATTGAAAATGGTATGCTTAGAGAACAATGTAATCCAGGAAGAGAGGGAAGATATTAGAACAAGAAGGTAGATCAGAGTTGTACCTGAAGAGAATGTAAGATAAACAAGCTTGAAATCTCTAACCTCTGAAAGCTAACATGGTACTGTGTTTCATCATCATCGTCATCTTGATTCTCAGTCGCATGGGCCAGATTAGTGGTCAATTTGGGTAACATGAAGGAGTGTCTGTCTGATTCATCATCTGCATGTGGTTGTTGATGACGCGTGCCATGAAGAGAGGGATGAGTTGACAAATGCCGGGTAAGGAGAATGCCACCTCGGTTTCTTTTGCATGCAGCATTCGAATATGAGAGTTATGCTTTAATCATGCAATCATCTAAGTAAATATTATAATAGAATAAATTAGTAATATGGAACTATTTTCCACATGTTTTATATCTTTATTCAATTATTATAAATCCCTCCATATAATTTTTAAAATAATTATTAAAAATTAAACAAAATTTATTATATAATAATTTATAATTAGATAATAATATACACTTATTAAATTGAGAATCTTTCGAGATAAATAATCTGTGAAGTTCGAAATTTAGCAATTCTTAAGAAACATATTTATCTAATATTATAATTTATAACTTCATTAAATTTCATGATTTTTATTTTTACTTAAATTTTTTTTATTTATCTTTAGTTTTTTTTGTCTATATTCAAATATGTGTGAAAAAACATTTTTTTACAAAACTTTAAAAATAGAAAACAAATTAAGACTTTGTAGTGTAAGATAATCATCAGTTAATACTGGCTTCATGTTTCACTCAATCCAAATCAAATTAAAGAAACAAGTTTATTTTTCAAAACATTGGTGAATTCTAGCGTGAAGAAGTGGTGCACCTTGCAACTTGCACCTAAACCGACAATAGTAACTGGAAGAATAATAACAAAAATATACCAAACAATTAGTTCAGTTCAAGTTGTAAAAAAAAATTAAAATTGAACCTAAATTAATTAACAATAATGGATTTAGATCTTAAATGTCCTCTAAACTAGAACGAATCACTGTTAATTGAAACGATTGGATTTTTATTCAGCATAATCTTGGGCCACGGGTTGCAAGCGGAGTTCGGCCTGGTGACAGTGAGGGAGTGACGTGCGTGTGGTTGCTTCCTCTACGACCGCAGTTTCAAGGAGAGAGAAAGAGAAGCGAAAAACAAGTGCTGAGTTGTGTTGCGGTATCAATAGCCATGAAAATCGTTCGTAGAGACCTCGTTCCCAATGGACCGGGTAGCGTTAAGGTTCAATTCCAGTTCTCTACACTTTATTTTCTTTTTCTATTCCGTTAAATTTTTTGTTCACGTTTATTCTTTGAACTCTGTAGATGGTGGCTATGGATTCCGATGACCTGTGGTTTGCGTATAACTTGATAGCTCCTGGAGACTCTGTCATGGCCGTTACTGTTAGGTACTCCTTTTCTTTCAATTCTCGCTTTCTTTGATCGCATAATCTCGTTTTTCAATTTTTATATTCCTTTCGCTTTCGTGCTTGTTGTTATTGTAATAGGAAGGTTCTTAGAGAAGCCGCTAATGGCGGTCGAGATGCTGAACGCGTTAAGCTCAAATTGGAAATCAAAGTCGAAGAGGTATTTTCTTGCTATCAATAGGATTTCTGTTAGTTTTTTCAGGTTGTGTTATCTTGATTTGGTTTTATACTAGGTTGCTGATTATGACAAAGAAGGTTCTATTTTGCGTGTTCGTGGAAAGAACATTTTAGAGAATGAACATGTCAAGGTACTGCAATTGCAGCTGCAACTGTCATCCTGATTTTATCTCGAAATTGTTACTGCCAAACTTATGTTGTCATCTTTGTAACTTGCTGCAGATAGGAGCTTTCCATACTCTAGAACTTGAACTGCAGCGACCGTTTGTGCTCAGAAAGGTGTTTCTCTTGAATCATTGTGCTTCTTGTTACTATTCATTTCGTATTGTTAACTATGTGCTTCGTACGCATATAAGCTGGGCCTTTTGCTTGAATATATCATTGTGCCATTATGGTTTGAATAGCGAATGTGACCAAAGAAATTAGGGCGGAGGAATCTTTAAGAAAATCACGTTGTGATTCCCCCTCCGCTTTTTTACTCTTTTAAAGAATCATGATTACTGAAGTTTATATTGTGCCTCTTGTAGGATATTTGGGATTCTTTGGCTTTGGAGGTACTACAGCAGGCCTCTGGTACATATCAGTTATATGAATCTCTCAATCTTTTATAGACATTTATAATTATGGGAATTTGAGTAGTGTAATCTGTGTGCGTGGAAATTACAACATATTCTAATTTGAAGAATGGAGATATTACTTTAACAGTAATTATAATTATGGAATTTGAGTATTGTAATCTGTGTGCTTGGAAATTACAAAATGTGCTAATTTGAAAAATGAAAATATTACTTTAAGAGTACAAATTTTAGCTTGCATGTGCATTTTTCCTGACATTAGATCTGACAAATTTACCTATGATCCAAATTGTTGAATTGCTACTTTATTTATGTCTTAAAGCATTTGCACACCTTTAAGTAGTTGTTTTAGTAAAAATGGTGGGAAGAATGAAATAAATGATTCATATAGAACCAGTCATATTTTTCAAGCAAACTGGGAATTAACAATCCTCATCTGATCAGTGTGTTGTCTGATTGTTGGTGTAAATCTTAGTAATCAAAACGGTGAATGAAAATTCCATGCATATTTTGCAGATCCTGGTGCAAGTGCTGATCTAGCCGTGGTGTTGATGCAAGAAGGATTAGCTCATATCCTCCTTGTTGGTAGAAGGTTAGCTTTAACTATGCTAGGTTTCATTTATATATTACTTATAATAGTTTATTCATAAGATAATTTGCTCAGCACTCTACTGGTAAACATGGTCAGTGTTATTTTTGTTCGAGTTTTGTGGATAACACAAACACTGGAAATTAAATCCATGTTCGTCTTGTTGATACTCTAGTTAATTTTTGGCATGTAGTCATTACAATGAAATGATTCATCTTATTATGTCCAATAAAACAGTATGACTGTTACTCGATCGCGGATAGAAACATCAATTCCTCGCAAGCATGGGCCTGCAATTGCTGGTTATGAGAAAGTATGATCTATCTCTCTATTGATGTCAGTGAATGAATTCAATAACTCGAGTGATACAATTCTAAAGCATCCCTCCCTTTTGTAGGCTTTGAATAAGTTCTTCGAGAATGTTTTGCAGGTAAATAAGGACTTAGATTTCTTGTCTTTAGCATTTATTCTCATTGTGACACATATTCCATATTAAAAAAGAAAATAATGGATTTACTATGATTTGTAAAACTTTGTTTTCAATTAAGGTTGCTTATGAAATTAATGCTGATGATATGCCGCAAATTCAAATACCCCTCAAAGCTCTATCACCTGATTTGTATTATGTTATATATGTGTAGCTAGTTTGAATTGGTGTTCTTCATCAACTGACTTATAGCCACTTCCTTACCCATAGTAATATGAGATGCCCATGGTAATAATATCATACTCATGTACCAAACATGGGCATCTTTCTGAACAATATTAGATGCCTGGACAAGAATGCCAGTTATCAAATATCTCCTTATTATATGAATAAATGTCTTTTCTATTTCTTTGAATTTCATCAACAAAAGTGTAAAAGGGGCATTGAAAAATTTACTGAAATTCTACCAATCTGTTTAGGCTTTCTTGAAACATATAGATTTCAATGTGGTTCGTTGTGCTGTAATTGCAAGTCCAGGATTTACAAAGGTAAGTAATCATTCCTGTTTCCTTTATTTGGGCTTCATTCTTGGTGAATATGAAGACAGGATTTTGGAACAGAAATGTTTATTATGCTTATATTCTCTTTCTGTTTCAGGATCAGTTTCATCGTCACTTATTTTTGGAGGCAGAACGAAGACAGTTGCGACCTATTATTGAAAATAAGTCCCGCATCATTCTTGTGCACACAACTTCAGGATACAAGTATGGTTGCTTTCTCTATTTGCATGTTCTCTGTTCCTACTTTTCTAGGACTTTACAACAGCTTGATAAGGTAATTAGAATTAACACAAACACGTGAAGATTATTGTGCTCACTGATCAATTAAATGTGACTTGACTTGGGTAATATTTCTGATGTATATGCTGGTATATAATATGCCTATCTTTAACAGTTCATTATACCCATATTATTTGAGGCCGGTGACTTAATACCTTTGCCATTGTATCTGCTCCATATGTAAGGCTTTAAGTGAATGTCAAGTCTCACGCGTGACTGTCAAAGACATCCATTTATTTAGAATGTATAGACTAATGACAGCAAACGTAGATTAACACACTGTTGTTTTAAGGATTAACTTTGTAGTTCAATTGTTTGTGGATACAGTAGTATTTTCTTTACCTTGTCTCTTTAGCATTATTATTTATTATCTGTAGGCATAGTTTAAAGGAGGTTTTGGATGCTCCAAATGTCATGAATTTGATAAAAGATACCAAAGCAGCACAAGAGGTACCACCATCAAAACCGAATCAGTACATCCTACTGAAAAATTTCCATATTATGTTTACTTATTTTTTATTGAGCCGGGATTAAGCTTTATTCTTTGTTTTCCTTCAGGTTCGAGTAATGAATGATTTCTACAACATGCTTTCAAATGTCAGGTTCTATTTTGGAGATGCATTTACCTTGCCTATGTTTATGATTAGAATGTCATATCCCTATTTTGAATTTCTGTCAGATTTAGTTCAAATTTAAATTTATGATAGAGTTAGAGACACTACATTTAGGTGGATCAGTGAGGTCTTCACTTAAATTTTATTTGCTCGAAGTCATATGCCTTACAGAAGAGTGTTGATCTTTTATTCAGTTGCATGATGAATTGGTATAATAATGACTTTTAGTTAGATGCTTACTCTATTAAACTATATGGTGCTAATACTTTCCCCTTATTATGCTTGTTACATAATGATTGATCTTTCTCGAACGCAGTCAAGAGTTACGAATGTATGGATGCTGTGTAATCTAAAATTTATGTTCCGGAGGATTTATCATGGGAAACCATCATTGTGCTGTCTGTACTACAAAAGTACTTTTTTCCTTGTGAATCAAGCATTAAAAATCTAGTTATGAGAGAGAATTAAAATCTAAAGGAAACATCACCTTAGCATTAAAGGAATACTCATATTTCTCAAATTATTGTCTTTTCAATACTGTAAAAAGCAGCTTACCTAAATTTTTCATTTTCAGAAATATAGGAAATCCTGATTGAATATCTTTGTGTGGAACAGGATCCATCACGTGCTTGTTATGGGATGAAACATGTTGAGGTTGCCAATGAACGCCTAGCTGTACAAACTCTTCTAATTACAGATGAACTTTTCAGGTTTGTATGATTTAGCCGTAAAATATTCTGAATGAAAGATAACATACTGGACTGTTCTATCTGATTCATACATTGGCTTCCCGCATCCTTCTTTTTTGTTTTAATTTAGCCATATATCTTATCTATCTCTTGTCCATCCTTGGAAATGGTTTAGATCAAAATTCTTTGTAAACTGCCTTTTGCTTCAGTTTTTGTTTTATAGAACCATATTTTAGATTTTACTTTGGAGCCCGTATACTTTATCTTTCCATTTTCTTTACCATCCTATTTGTTAGCTTGGGATTTGGAATGTGATCCTGAAAATTCTCTTTTTGATTTGTGATATTCGCTATTTGCTTTTGGTTATAGGAATTCAGATATAACAACAAGACAAAAGTTTGTTAACTTGGTCAACTCTGTTAAGGATTCAGGAGGATCTGTCCATGTATTTTCATCCATGCATGTCTCTGGAGATCGTGAGTTTTATTACTTCCATTATTCTTTACTATTTTGGGGAATGGGTGGAGTGTGGGATATTTATTTAACCTAGAAATCCATCAACTGAGAATGGTGAACAATTGTTGAAAAAGGAGGTAGAAGTAATAAGATGACAATTTATATAAACTAAAACATTATCTTTTTTTTTATTCTTCCTACTTTTGTTATTAGTTAGAGCTGCTTCACGGAAGTAAATGAAATTTCTGCACTAACATTTATGTTCTAATTTTCTGTCTGATTGAAATTGAATATGCCAACTTTATATTGATGGACAGAACTAGCTCAGATAAGTGGCATTGCTGCAATTCTTCGGTTTCCCCTGCCAGATCTTGAAGACATTGAGATGTGATAGACAATGTTAGTGTTGGCGGCCATGGCTCCTCTCTGTTTTATGCTCGGCTGATGTTGCGATAGTCCCTGAGTACTCACTCACCGCAGATTGCAGGATAATTGAGCGAGGGACTTGTACTATAAACCACACTGTGTTAATTAATAGTTGCAAGTCATATTCACCACCTACTGTTCCATATTTTTGGGTTATTCCTGTGCTCCTTGGTATTTTATGTGTTGAAATTGATACTTTCCAACAATTATTCCCATCATGTATATGAACTGATAAATTATGTTAGTAAACAGTCCTCCTCTATCCCGAGCTAAAGGGGATAATTGTATTTGAAAATGAATTTTTATAATTCTTGCGTAATTTTAAAAATTATTAAAAGTACATTCATTCAATAAAAACTGATAAGTTTTCATTAATCAGCAACTTGTAGCCATATCAAACATGGATCACTTTTTACTTAGTTAAAAGTTTTTTTTACGTTAGTTTGTTATTCAACACAATTCTATATTTCATTTCTAAAATTGCTTTTAATTTATGTTGACCATCAAATAGTAGATAAACAAGAAAATCATACTGACTTCAATTTATTTATATTGAGTTCTTATTGGGACCACATCTATTCTAGGACTTCAGGCAAAAATACTATGAAGCTTATTCTAATGTGAAGGTTTTTTTTTACTCAATTTTTTAGTTATGAAGTTATTGATGAAGTTCTATTATCTAATCATTTTAACATTTTACTTTTAGCGGCTATATAACTGGTTTAATCAATTCGTTTCGCGACATAATTAATTCCAAGTATGATTTAAATAACTTAAGTTTTAAAACTAAAAAATCAGTAATGGCCAATAATTGATAATATTCTACAAATATTGCATGTATTTAAAAAAGAATGACATTCTGATGTAGTATAACACTTTTTGGAAAAAAAAAATATACTTTCAATGTAGTATATAATATTTCTAAAATATATAATTATAAAATCTATTATTTAAGTGTTTAAATCAACAATATTATTCTTAAATCTCAATGTATTAAATGACTGACAAAATTTAAAACCTAGGCTAAGTGCACTGATGGCCTTAAAATTGGTCATAAACACTTACTTATTCTCATAGTTCACAAAAAGTAATAATAATTTATATTTTTTAATTGAGTAATCTTAGATAACTTCCTAATAATATCACTTTAACTATAAAATAATCTATATTTAAAAGAAATTATTTACATATTGTTTGAATGTATTAGTTACTATTAGTCCCGTAAACATCCTTGAAAGCTGCTCTGCTGTTATAAAATTATCTTTTGTAAAATTTACCAAAAAAATGAAAATATTTTCAAAACCAACTAGCCACCAGTCAATGACCCCATATTTTCTGTAACAAATGACACAAGTGTCACTTTGTAAGGTAAGGAGGAAGAGATTTGAACTTTCTAAACATGAGACATGAAATTTATAATTTTAATGTTAAATATCATATACATAACATCCTTCATAATAAGGAAAATCACACACTTGTCCCTGATCCTGAGACTACCCATAATGAAAATCATCACATTGACAGAACAAACTAAACACCTTAGCATGAAACAAGAAGTGCATGACTAACAACAACTTATAGTTGACTAGCCGAAACACCATAGACTGTGTTATCTTTGCACATAACCAAAACAGGTCATACTTGATTCTGAATAATGATGCCCTTTGATTAAGCTGCTAGGGAAGTTACTCCAGCAGTCAGAGAAGAGCTAAGCAACCAACATCAAAAGTCTTTTGCATGTATCTCCTGAGTAAAAAATGCTCATTACTCAACTTCATGATTGTAATTGAAATTTGAAACTGGGGAGCACCTATTAAGAGGTCCATTTCGAGCAACAGAATAACATTCTGCTTTAATTATATCACAACCTTCTCAGCTTAATTCTTCTTTATTTCTCCACTTCTTCTAGGAAGTGAACCATCCTTCCCAGATTGCACTCCTAAAGCATTAGCAAACATTCTCTTTGCAGCTCCCATGTGCTCCTTTTTCAAGTAGTCTTTATATACACTTTGCCCTTGTTTTCTATTGTGAGAGAATAGAGGCAAATCTTTGTCAACTGGTGTTTGATCATTCCTTTTATTAAGTGAGGCTGCACTAGAACTGCTAGTGTTTCTTATTGTATTTGAATTCCTTCTTAGGTGTAAAGACTCTTCAGAATCTTTCTTGAGATTGGAGTCATCACTATTCTTATCTTGAGCATTCAATTCATCTGTGAGGACCCTATCCTTCCTACTGTTACCAGCCAAGCCATTCTGATTCTTTGTATGAATTCTTTGACCCAGTGCATGAACAATCATTCTGCGGGCAACCACAGGCACACTCCGAGGTTTTTGTTCACTAGGCTCTTTATCCTCTTCCAACTTCGTAGAGAAAATTCGATCACGAGCAATTAAATAAGCTGCTTTTCTCTCCTCCAATGACTGTGAAAAGGATGTCTTGTTTGTCTGTGAGACTGAAAGATGCATCACACAAATTAAGGTTCACTAAACAGATCAGTAATCCACATCATAGAAAAAAGCCAACTTACTGATAATGATAGATTCTACAGGTAGTCTAACATTGTACATGACGTGCTATGGTAACTACTGATAGAAAAATCAGCAGCATGCATTACCTGGAGAGGTCTCCGTTCTCCTTAATACTTGGTGAGATGTAACCAAAGATTGAGGTTCATCATACTTCCATAGTATATCACTAACAAGGATTGGAGGTCTGCAATCCATCCAACATAAAGGTTACTTTGCAAAATAAACCTTGCAATAATTACTGAAATACAAATAAAATAAAGTAATCCAAATTATGCTTGATGTAAAAATAGCTAGGAGAGATAAAAGGAGGGAAGTTCATTTACATGGAGGTATCTGAACATCTCTCCAGAATCAAATGGCGGTCATCTCCTTCACCAACAGATTCATGTGCAAACCTAGCACCAATTATAAAACTATCAAATGAAAGAAAAGTAGACAAAGATTCAAAATAAAACCAGAAAGGAATTTTGAACTTGACTAAAATAAAATTCATGAGAAAAATACCCAAATATCTCAGCAAGGCGATGCAAGAGAAGACGATTGTAAGAGTTCATTGGCTCCAATTCCAAGATCCCATCTGAACTATAGTCAATAAAAACAGATATTAAGAAGCATATTAGATGATACCAGCCAACCAACGAAAAAAACTTCCAATCATTGTATTGCAGATAGCATTGCAAACAAATAGCAAAAGTCACATAACAGTTGAAATATAATGTGTGGGTGTATATATATAACAGCAGCATATGTATAACATATTGTGCTATATGCAAATAAATCATGAGAGACTGGAATGGTCTTGTATAATCTTCAGAGAGAACTTCTTTGAGCAGGACAAGATAGATAATGTAACAAAATAAATTTGTGATGTTCTGGAAGTCTGGAACAGTCATGTGAGGTATGGAAATAAAGGTCCATAATGGGCATAGTTCAAAAGTAAAAAAGGCAAGTGAATAAACACTAAATAGAATAAAGAAGAAGCCATGTGAAGGAAGTGTTTCAATGGTCATTTGAAAAGTTGCATGATTGCTAAAGTATTATGAGCCAATTTAAGAATCAGACTCAAACCCATTTGACCCTCTCCTATGATTACCGCAAGCCAAACCCAACCCTCTTTGATTTTATTTCTCCAAACTCAAGCACTTTGAATTCAAGACAACCATCTAAGAGCCAGATCTATTCTGCCTCCATGGATTCCACCTTTCCAAAAAAAAGCTGAAAACCAGGATTCCAGTGACACAATATCTGTGACACAACATGCAACCACAAGCACGACAATGATGGCGTTTGCTTCATGCTCCACAATACATCAGCATCGCAATTGAATTTTCCTGGAAATCTGTGACACAATAGTGCTATATCCACACAATATCTAATATTTACTAAATTGCAACAATGTCTCCTCTAATTTCTAACACATTAAACTGTTTTCTTTTTCTTTAGGAGTCACAAGTACATACACAAGAATTTCTAATTTCAACTATAGAAACTTGAAGAAAAACATAAAATTGATTAAAATCATCCCTCTCATGTCCTTTTGAGTGTTCAAATTAGTCTTTAACCATGCTACAAGTAAAACATCAATAGTTGCATTAACTAAACCTGGGCCTAAGACTCAAATTAAACATCACTCAAATTATCTCCTGAATGTTACCTGGTGTGATCATCCTGAAGAAAGTTAACCAAGGATTCCTCCATTTTGAGAACTAGATGCTTGCAAGAAAGATTGTCCTTGACAAGAAAAGCCAACTCCTCAACCTGAAACACAAAAACATCATTCAGTACTAAGACACAGCTAAAATTTTAAACACAGTGATGTAAGTACTTCTAAAGAGATATTCCTTAGTGCCATGCCAGTTCAAATAACATATAAGCAAGCAAAATCATCAGACATGCATAATATTAAATTGATACCGAAAAGTAATTGTTCTTGAAAAATTCCTCAATTAATATTAGAAAAGAAAAAGGAACAAGCTTTGCCCTAAAACACATCCTAGGGTTCAGAAACTTGTAACTTCGATATTTAATAATGCAATTCGCTACGACCTAAAAGAACATAATACCATGAAAGAGGGAGCGCATGAAAGCACAAAATTGAAATTCACGAGAGCACCATCCATTATATCACTATAGAGAGGAAGAAAAAGAGAAACTTAGAAACATACCATGGCGAATTGGGTCATACTCATATCGGAGTATTGAGCAAAGCCAGAGACTTTAGGGTTCCCAATTAAAAAATTTGAAATATCTTACTCTTCACTTCAGCTTCAGATTTGTTCTGTTGATGGCAGCAGTCTCCCCTCCTTTTTCTTTTAGGAAGATTTTTTTGATGTTATTATCCATTTAGATTTACAATTTCCTGTATTATAACAGTAAAAAACAATAAAAAAGCTACCTAATAGTATTTTAGTATGTGACGATTTATTAGATTTAAATTGTCTTTTAACTATCTTTTTTTCATATATTTTATTATAAAAGATTAAATTATTTCATATTTATGAATTATTTGATAATTAATAATTAATTTTTTATTTTATTTTGCTATCTAGTTTCTTGAATATGTATTTAGTTTGTAATTGGATTCTTCTATTTAATCACTATTATAAAATTAATCTAATAAATCTAATTAATCCTTGAATTTAGTTTTGTGATTAATTTACCTATTTTTAGCTTTTCAATACAGTATTTTTTACTTTTCCAAATTTTCATTTTCTCCAAATTTTGAACATAATATTTTTAGCATACAAAAATTTATTTAATTTAATTTTTTTTCATAAATCTTTCCAGGTTTTATACTATAACAATCTTATAAATCAATCAAATAATTTTTTACATCAATAATTAGAGAACACTGGTCTAAAAAATATAACTCAATAATAAAAAAAATAGTTAAATACTCAATTAAAAATTGTCAAAAAAAACTTCATGTGAAATTATTTAACCTTCTAAAAAATCTCCTTAAGAATTTCCTTCTTTTGAATTTCATTTATTATTTGATTCTTTTTTTTACCTTTGTAACTATTTCTAATTTGTCATAGTGATTTTATGAAGATTTTCATTGAATTATTGATTATCAATTATCTCTATCTCTTAACTTATTATATAAAGATGTAAATTATTTTATCTTTTACTTAATTTTAATTCTTTTAGCTCTTATTTATTTTCATTAACCAAATCACACATTCAAATATGTTAAAACAAAAATTTATTTATGAACTTTAATTATTTTAATTTATTATATTGGCAGTTATTATATTTAAATACATTATGTTATGATTTTACTAACTTTTATCTAGATTATTTTTTAGATATTCATTTTAATGATATAATATAAATAATTATCATAAAATTTACGTCAATGTATAAATTTATGAAGTTTATTTTTACATTATATTTAGATTAGATGATGGAAAGTAAAGAAATATAAAAAAAAATATGAAATGAGTGAAAAGTAAAATTATTTATTAATATTATATCAAATAAATATAAATACAATAAGGTATTTACAATATAATCATATTAACATATATTTAATCATGTATGTAAATGTAATAAAATATATTATATAATCAATTATGTAACTTTTTGTATAATATTTTTATGAAGGAAAATTATGAATATTTTCTCTTAAAAAATATAGACACATTTTTCATACTCATCACTAGAAATAAATAGGAGAAATTTGAACAAATCTATATAGATTTTCTTTCATTTTTAGGGCATTAGTAAAAGAGAAAAGAAAAAATATGAAAATAATTACAAAGAAAGTAAGATTCACTGTCTTAAATTCAGGATTTATATTATGAATATATATTTATTCTTTCAGTAATATTATTTTTAATAAATATACAGTTCATTATCTAATTCTTGTATATTTAATAAATTTAGGCCGTGAAAAGTAATGTAAATTTAATATTTTTTTTTAATGCAACACTTTTCTTTCCCTGTCTATTTTTGTGTTCCGATATCAAGGATCAAACACATCAAACTTATAGTCAATATTACTTCTTTTTTTTTAAATTAAGTGGGTAATATAAACCCACAATGATATTATTTATGGTTCATTGATTCAACAATATCAAAGATGAACCGATAAAATAATTTAATGTTTTAAATATATTAGATAATGATTTAGCCAATTACTTATCTAACCAACCAATCGAGTCCAATAATACAATTTTTAAAATTTGTTTATATTATTACATGTGAGCATGACCTCAAACCTTTTCGTGCCGTGTAAACTTCGACTGTGGTCATCATCATTCGTGTAGGTTTTAACTTCCCCGGATAGGCTGGTATACATAAAAAATGAAATCAAAGCCAACTTCGTGATTGTAATTCGTCATATAATATATGACCAAAGCAATCAATTCTTTATTATTCACAAGAACCAAACAAATCAGGGTTATGAGAGATGTAAAGAAAGGTTCAGCCATGCGCAAGCTAACCATTTAGGATAGAACAGGTTTAAGTAAATAATTCCACCTAAAACTTTCCTATAACTATATGAAAGTAATTACATAGCTCAAAAAATGTTAATTGATCGACAAGCCCCCCCAAAAAAAGAAAAAGTAAACATGCACGTAGTAAATACTATAGCCTAGTTGACTTGGAATAATTCAACTATCGCAGCCCTTGAGATTTTCCCTAGACATAAAAATGAGAAATGTAGAATTTACAAACCCGATTATGCTAACAGAAAGCACAAATATACTTAATATAATAGATGAGTTCCTGAATTTTAAAATGATCATCGGGAAGTGGTAATTTTGTTTTATATCCCGGATGATGTTGTCCGGTTTATCCGCTGAGCACCTAACTTAGGAGCAGCAGGTTTAGCACCCCTCCCTCTGCCAGCTGATAATGGCTTGGCCTTAGTAGTGGGTGCAGGAGTAGCGATGGCAGCCCAAGGATCATCGTCATCAGTTACAGTTGATTTCAAATTTAAAGGTTTTGATGTTTTTGGAGCAGGAGCTGCTATGGAACCCCACAAATCATCATCTTCATCCTTGCTCAACTTTGATTTACTTTTGGATTGCAAACCCGATGCTAATTTACACACACACAAATTCCAATTAGTACACATACATAAAATTCACAAGTAATAACTGAATTTGAGTAATTATGTTGAGATCTTTTTGCATCTAGGGAGTAGGGACACTGTCAAACTTTCAAGTTTAAAAAGCACGGATCAAAAGCTAAATAAAATGGCAGCATCATCTTCAAAACAAAACTCTATTTATTTGCAGTAGCAATTATCACATTAATAGTCCTAGCATGCAACAAAGGATCAAAGCTCATGCCTTGGAGAAAGGTGACTAAACGCCAAGTTATCAAAAGTTGCAAACCTGGACTAGTAATTCATACACTCGCATCAATTACTTTCTGAGGATTGTCATTAATCGTAGGCAAGGACATGAAGTATTTTTTTAATGCTAGTAAATGGATAAATAATTTCCAATCTGACATCCGAAAATTATAAATAATAACTAGCAAACGGGGAAATGAGGAATCCTCATAAAACTACTCATAATACCTTGTTTTGTCTGCAAAACAGGTTGAGAAACCGGCCGCCTTTGAGCTGCTTGAATGTTTGCAAGAGCTGGAGTTGGTTTCATTTCTTCAAGTGGTTCCAGATCATCCCACCCATCCTTGTCATTTTCACGCTCCTCCTCGAGTCCATTCTCTAGTTCCCCCCAGCCATCTGTAGATGTCGGGGATGTAGGGACAGGTTGCTCAGCAAAATCTGGCGCAGACCCTACACGAACAGGTGCTGTTGAAGGAGTATCTATAGCTAGAATACCCAAAAAAGAAGTCATAAGCACAAGTTAAATTATAAAAATTTACTACGAATGAAGCAGAACAAAATGCAGCGTCAAAAGATCAGGTAAGGGAGCAGATTGCATAGAGATTTTCCTCAAAGGTGGATAATGGATAGGGGACGCATGAGATCTTCAGTTATGCCTTCCCTCCCACAGTCAATTTTCTTCTCATTATGTTCTTCATTTAATAATAACATAAAATTCAAGCCACATCAAATCGAAAGTGGCAGGTAAATTTAGTATAGTTGTTCGACAATTTGGGTGTTTTACTATCACTCAAGTGCTAGATGTATCTATTTGGTAGTATATGATGATGATATTGTACTTATGATTAGTAATCACTATGCCATTTCACAGATAAAACAACACCTTTATCGTCATTTTAAAACCAAAACCTTGGCAAACTAAAATATTTCTTGGGAATTGAGATAGCACAATCAAACAATTGAATTATTATTTCTTAAAAGAAAGTATGTATTGGATATTTTGGAGAAAACTGGACTAATGAATGCAAAATCTAAACTCCGATGGATCCCAATGTCAAACTTCTACTTAAATCAGGGGGAGCCACTCTCAAGTCCTGAGAAGTACAAATGATTGATCGAAAAATTGAATTATCTCACAATTATGCATGCTAACATCTCCTTTGCAGTTAGTAAGTCAATTTCTTAATTCTCCATGTGTAGGTCAGTGGAATATTGCCATTCATATATACTGAAGTACATTAAAGGTTCCCTTGGAAAAGGTTTGCTATATGGACACAATAATCACACTAAAGTTGTGGGTTACTCAAATATAGATTGGGTAGGCTCCTCTTCTGACAGGAGATCTACCTCCTAATTGTGTCTTTGTTGATGACAATTTGATCTCTTGGAAAAACAAGAAACAAGATTTTGTGGCAAGATATAGTACAAAAGCAGAATATAGAGTTATGAACTACCAATGAGTTTATTTGGCTCATACAGTTGCTTAAAGAATTGAGATTTGGAGAAGTCACACAAATGACGCTTACATGTGACAATCAAGTTACCCTTCATATTGCCTCAAATCCTATCTTTCATCAAAGGACCAAACGTATTGAGAATAATTGTCACTTTATCCAAGAAAAGATTATATCATCAGACATCAAGACTCGATTTGTTAACTTTAATTATCAACTGGCAGATGTTTTCACAAAATCATTACGGAGACCTCAAATTGATTATATTTGTAACAAGCTTAGTGCATACGATTTATATGCACTAGCTTGAAGCAGATTATTATAATGGGTTTAGACCCATTTCTTTGTATTTTTCTCTTATTTATATACGTATAACCTTATGTGCTCCACACATATTAGGGGACTCAACCTATGCCTCTTTATCATTTATCTTTACAATGATGACATTATTCCAACAAGGTATTAGTGATCAAAGTTGGTAACAAAAGCATTAGCAGGATTTAAAGTTACTCTCTTCATCCTTATTTATAAGCCTCAATTACTTTGTTCATCAAGATTTAAGAAAGTAGTTAATTTTTCTATAATGATAAATTTGTCCTAAATATATTTTTTTTTTCCTCAAAACTACCCTTGTCATTTATACTCTTCTCTCTCTCTTTTAAATTTTTGTCAATAAACTCACTCCTTAATTAGGAATGTTTTAGCCTAAAAATAATTAATTCAAGGGACATCATGAATTGAGACTTACAAAAGGAACATAATTCTAATTTGAGGCTTATATATAGGAAAGGAGGGAGTATATAGAAGAGTGATTGAATTCATGCAACACATTTTAGGTATCGAGTTATGAAAACATGAGTAATGAAGGTTAGCGGGCCAAAATGGGGAGGGGAAGATTTAATCACATATTCAGGAATACACAATAGTAAAATCATATTTAAAATAGCCAAGAGACATATGATTTGCCATACCTGAGCTGGAATTAGCAGATGTTAGAGTAAGTGCAGTAGAACTCACAGAAGCAACTGGAGCATGATCAGAAGGTTTACCCTTCAGTGTCAAGGAACTCATAGCCCATCTACACAATGATGAGTAAGCCAGAACCCATAATGCAAAGAAACTGCTCAGCAGCTCAGGTGCAATTAAAGAAGACTGAATCTCAGCTAGAAAATCAGGCACCCTGATGTTATGCAGAGCTCCTCAACACTGTTTGGACAAGACAACTACTGCCAGGTTCTTATTATTGCAACTAATTAAGTAACTTCCCTACAGTGACATGACTAAAGATAGCATACTTAACTAGTTTATATACTAAAAACTTGCACAATCTATACGCAACCCTCTCAAAGTCCCAAACTAAAGACAATTTTTATGTTGTATGTTATAACATCGTATCAGGAGGAGTGATAGCAACACACTCTCCATTAGTTGAAATTCTTGTAGTTCCAACTATTTTGGGAATAGAACCCACCAAATAAGGAAGGAAGCCTACATAATTAGCAAGACCACATGATTTTCACCAAATGAGAGAGAGAGCGAGAGAGAGTGGTGTCTTTTATCCATTATTGTTACTACTATTATTCGATGTAAGTAGACAAAAAAGAATTCATGTATTTTTAATGGACACTAATTTAGAACAGAAAGAAGGGCAACTTCATCTTAAATAGTGTAAACCAAATTACTTAATATCATAAAACTCAAGCTGACACTACTTATTCTCTATCGTTTAACATGTGAACAGCCTGGCCACAAAGTTTGAACTGACTTACCCAAGTAAACTAGCATTTCCTGGAATTGAAGAGATTCCCATGCTCGTTTCCTCAGTAGCATCAGCTGTATTTGTCTAGATAAGAGCATGAACATCAGTATCACAATTCACCATTGAAGGTCGCAACAACTTGTCACTATTAGGTAGTTTCTAATATTAGGCTATTCTCGTAATTACTTGATACAGATAATGATTGTCAAACACCCCATAATTTCCTACTACAATCAGGACCACATGGCAGTTCATAAGCAAAAGAATACCCTGTCTGTACAGACATTTAGTATGAACGTTCAGCTGTAGGCCCACGTAAATCCTAGATTTTGTTAGTTTATATAATGAGAAGCTGGCCATAGGGATAACCAGTAAAACATGTGAAATAGTTACGCTTTCGTTAAATAATTTCCTTCTAATAAGAAAGAGAGTATAACCGGAGTTAGCATGTAAAGGTAAAGCGGAAACTAGAAAGTATCTTACTGTACATGGCACAACTATTTCTAGATGTAGGTAAAATCTAAAAAGTCTAAATTAAAAGAGAAAAAATTAAATTTAAATTACAGGGGAGATATGTATCAACAATTTAGGTAGACTCTAAAACAATATATATATATATATATATATATATTAAAATAGAAAAGAAAGAGTGACTCAGTGCTCAAGGCTCTCACCTAGTTAGATTTGGTGAGGGTAGATGTACACCCTTGCCCCTATAAGAGAGAGGTTGTTTCCAAGATTTAAATTTGTGACCTTTTAGATCACAAGGAAACAGTATTACCTTTGCACCAAGGCTTGTCCGTTTAAAATTTTAAAGTTATTAATTCAAAACAATTTCAATTTTGAATTTATAAAAAGTTAAGAATGACTAGTTATTTTTAAGGGAGAATATGCTTTTGGATATCTAATGGTGAGTAGATTGGAATAAAATAAGTTGGAATGGAACAGAATTACCATTCCATTGCTTGGAAAACTTTTATGATGGAATGAAACAAAAGATTGGTTCCATCCCATACCTGAGTTGGAAGGGGTATCGAATAAAATGAAATGGTACACCCATTCCATCTTATTTTAAGCACTCCAATTAATGGAAGCTGGTATCATTTCATTCCATCCATTCCTTTCCATCAATCCAAACATAGCCTAGAAGGTATGCCCAAGAGTATTCTGATTTAAAATATTGGAGTAGATTTACATGAAATCAGAAGTAGGATTTTAAAAAAATGAACTCTGAACTTAAATTTATTTTCTTCTCAAAGATACACGCCAATATTTAAGAATCATATTCTGCATCTGAGTAACAGCCAAAAAGAATTTCATAGTATACCTTTTCATAATATTGCTTCGCCATCTGCAAAAATTGATCAACAGCTTGAAATGCCTTAGATCGCACATCACTGTTTGAACCATTACAAGAATAACATATAATCACTGCCTTGAAAAAGGTGAAAATTCCGAGGACAAGAAAGATATTTAGAATATGAGGATTCACAAAACAGACAAAGTAGCACATAGCACAAATACAAAGAACATCTATTATGCAAGAGCCTAATGTAAAAATTAGAACATTAAAGAAAGAAAGAAATGAATTAAGAAGCAATTGTGCAATACTAGAATGTTTTTCTTTAAGAAAAGGATTTAACCCACTTAAAATTATTAGTTATTTGGAAATCAATTTACTAGCAAACTTGTCCACAAATTGCAAGTGAATATAAGAAAATAGTAAAGCATCAGAAGGATATAACTTGTCAGGATCAATTGTGAGTACAACAATATTGGGAAGAATCCGAGTGGCAATTTCAGTGATGTCATAGTTGGAACTGGTGGCACATAAAGCCATAATGCCTGTAAATTAAAATTTAAATTGGTGAAAAAATACAGTTTGTATATCACCAACTGCAAAACTGAAGAAAAAATGTAATAGGTAGAAGGGTGTAAATCTAATACCTGCTGCTCTAGCAGGTGGAAAGGTATCACGTAAAGCACGGACTGTAAATGCATTAATCAACACTCTTTTTCTTGTCTGAAAGAATAGCTCCGGGGAGTTAATAACCAATGAATATTTTCTACCAACATTAAATAAAAGTATAGCAACTATCTGAACTAGAAAACATCATTTGATCATACTGATTCATTTAAGTAGTTTGCAATATTTCCCAATAAGATGGTAGTATTTGTTCGTATAGCTGATTCTTCATCAACCTACAGAACAAATTGTAGATTTTATAAATTTTACAAGAGGCAAAACCAGGAAAATTGTTCACTTTTCCAGTCAATTTCATTCCCCACACATTAATGGTTGAAGCAGTACCTGTAACCTTGACAGATGCTTTAATAATGAACCTGAAAAGGTCCTTTGAGACAGCTGCAATTATGAGACAAAAAACATTTTAACAAATAAAAAATCAGCTACTAAAGATTCAACAAATGGAAGAGAAGATTTGGGAGGGAAAAGAAGAAAAGGAACATTAAAGATAAAGGAACAAAGCTTTCAAAAACATGGCCTTTTAAAAGGTTTCTGTTAGAAACCAAAAAATTGAAAATAGAAAGAAAAGAAAGATTCTATTGAATAGGATGAAAAGAACAAGAAATAGACAGGTTCACTAACATATATATTGAGGGATTGGGTAGCTTTGTTTGATTGAATTTCTTTTTCTTGGTACTTTTTATTTTTGTTCTTTCCTTTAGGAGGGTTATTTATCCTACGTTCTCTGTAATATTTTCTGTCTCGATTAATTTCTTTTTTTATATAATATAAAAAACCCATTTTAAGAGTCAATCAAAATTCAAAGACAATTCGATATTATAAATGTGAACCAGAAGGAACCCATTTATCTCACTGAAATGCATTCTACTTTAATTATGCAAACCCAACATCATTCATCGTCTGTGTCAACGTTTATTATATCTTGAAACAAATAAGTGATAATTTCCCAAAATTTTGATCATTCCCAAACACGTACTTATTCAAATACATTGAAAAAGCAAGGTAGTTCTAATAGCAATAACAGCTCGCTTGTGATGCTAATTCCCAAGCTCTGACACAACCCACACCTCTTTCTAACAAGGCAAGATATTATAGTAATATTACGCTGTAAACGTTAATCAAATCCTAATTATATATACATGTGCTGAAACTAATTTAAGTCATGTGTTAAATTGAAACCAGGTTAAACATACTATACTAACACCAAAAAATTGTTATTAGCAATATAACTTTCATAACAAATTTTGAGTGCCTGAAATTCTAATTACACCAATAACACCTCCCATGAAGTAAAATGAAAAGAGAAAAAATTTTGCCAACATGAATATTAAAGGACATACCTTTGGAGCCAGAATTAGCATGGACTTGAGAGTAAGTTCCCTCAAAAAAGCAGATGTATCAGAGAACCCAGTAGCAACATGAGGGTAAACCTGATCATACATGTCAACAATAGAAGCAAAATATCCGCATTGATAACATTCATATATTGTACCAAAAATAAAGAAAATTAAACAATGTTATCCTGACAACATACCTGCTCATCAACTACTTGTGCTGATAATGACTCCCCATACTGATCAATATGTTGAAGAAGCCCAACTCGAATAGCTCGGTCATTGGATGTAAAAAGCTTAACAATGGTTGGAAGCACCTATATATTATATAGTGAAATCCAATACAAGCGAGAGATGAATCCTGGTTAGACAGAGGACCAAACACTATGAAAGCCCAGAACCCATTTTCATAAAGGTATTGAAGTTGTTATACACCTTGACACGGAACTCCTCAGCTGAAAGCCCAGAACCCATTTTCAACAATGCAGTCAAAGCAGGGGAAGAAGCTGAACCATATTCAAGTGCAGAAGCTAATAAAGGAAGTAACTGTGAAAACCAAAATTGTCCGACATGATCAATTGGGATAAAATGTTTATCATATTAAAAGTTTCAAATTAGACCTTGCAAAGAGACATACCTTTTTCAACACAATCTGCTGAGGAAGCTGTTCTGACAAATTTGGAAGCTTGCGGAAGAAGGTGTCTTTCTCAACACTATCTTTCAAACTAAGAATCTCCATGAAATGTATCGTGTCTACTAACTTATTTTGAAAATACTCTGCATATTCATTTCCAACAAACTTAAAATAAATAAATACATGGAAAGAGTTGCAGAGATATATATCTGGACAGAAAAAACAATAACTAATCAGAAGTTCAAAACAAGAAAAACAAACATTTAAAATGTGGTATATGTCAAAGTGGATTTTATTTTAGCTTGTTTTCACCTGATCATGAAGCAGAAGAATTCCCTCCTAAGTCCTAAATCTGAAAAAGCTAACATTAATTTACATTAGAATGTGCTCGCAATACAACACTCTATCATAAAAACCATAATCTCTGCATGCATATAATACTCTACACCCCCTCTCCTTGATTAGTCCTCTTTTCAAGAAAATCCATCAAATTTCTTTATTCTCTTGTATACAATCTAATCAAGAAGTTAGACTTATATAGCACATTTCAGATTTAGCTGCGTTCTGACAAGCTAAAAACTTTACTTGATTGCATTAAATCAAATATGAAACCTCTTTCCAAAAACTAAGGCTAAGCAACCACCTCAAAAACCCTTAGCTAACTAATACCATATGTATAGTCAAAATGCCAATCATTACCAATGTTTCCCATGCAGTTGTAAACTACAATTTACGACAAACCTAATGCAATAAAGCCAATAGCGAGCTCCAATGGTAAATACTTAACTAGCCAAAATTTTAAGTAGCCTTATTGAGGAATATACTGGATCCTATAGCATATATGAGAAACAGCAAAACAATCCTTCAAAGTTCAAACAAAGAAGTAAAACTACAATAATGCTAAGCTAACAAAGTTTCTGTATAATAACTATAAATATATCAAGAAGCACTCACCGCTATTTTCGATAAGCTTTGATGTATTTAATCTACGAGAGGGCACAGAACTCAGCAGCCGCTGGTAATCTGGAAGTAGAGACTGTATGCCAAAAACAAAAGACATAGAAAGATGAAAAATTAACATTTCATTAGAATAATATATAAAAACATAACCAACAGAGTAAAGCCTCACTTAAACACTATATGCAGTAATAACTACAAACACAAACCAAAAGTACATTCCTAAGCTGGCTGACCTTGGGATGGAGACAGTGTTGCGTAACTCTTCTGTTTTGCCCAACTTTATACCAGAGAATAGCTCATAGATTAAACAACCTATAAAATAAGAATTTGTTGGTTTTGAGAGGTCTATTCTGTGAATCAACAATATCTGTGCAAGTTTACATAATTTGAACCAATATTACTGATGCATGGACAAAAGGTAACATTTTTTTCTAGTATATGAACATACTCGTGAAGAATATTTATGAGAAAAAAGGTTAAACAAAATATGTAAACAATAAATTCCAAAGTAAATACAATTTGCTACTTACTAGGACTGGAAAGAAGGGGATTGGTAACTATCAGTAACATTATGCAAAGGTAGATTTAAGAATAAGATATATTATTTATGGTTTTTTCCTTCGTCATTAAGAACTAAATTGATATTATGATCCATTCTTAGCAAAACAGAAAAGTACAAGCATAACCAAGCCCCAAGAATACATGGGCATGGAGTTTAACTTATAGCACCACTTCTTTATGTAAGCAAGTATAAAGGACCAACTCTCCAAAAGCTTAAGCAGTTAGGTGATGGGTCAAGATTGGTTTTATATCACCATCATACCTCCTTGCAAATGAGCCCTTTGGTTCAGAAGCATAAATAATGTACAACTCAATCTGCCTCTGCAGAAATTCAGCTTTTAGAAGAACAAGAAGCACGGGTGGAGGAACAAATTCATTACCATTTTATCATAGAAACTTTGATACCATGTCAAGGACCAAATCTTGCAAAAGCTTAAGATGTTTGGTAAAGGTTCAATATCGGTTTTTATATCTTTAGTAAGAAAATTAATGTAGTTTCACAAATGAAATTAATTTGTTTCTTTTAATGGCCAGCTATAGATGAGAACGAGTTCCATAATATAAGTTGTGTGCCCCATGGTACAACCATATTGATTAGGCTAGTAAGAGGACATGAAATTTCACCATTAGCAAGCAAGAGAAACTGCAACAATACCATAATGTTAATTGGTTCCATTCCACCTAATATTTCAAGTTCCTATCATAATGCATTATAACTGAGAATAACATACCCATGCCCCAAGAATCAATAGCCCATGGAGGAGACTTCTTAATCCCAGCCCAGTCAGATTTTGCCAGTTCCATTGGTTTGTATTGTGATCCAACAAGCCATGCATATTGCTGAATGGAAAACATGTGAGGAATATATATATTAGGTTTCTTCACTGCTTGAGTTTTTTTTCTTTTTTAAACTATAAAAGGTCTCAAATCCTTGCAGGGTCCTCCCCATCCCCACCCTGGGGAAAAAAACTCCTTCTTTCAAGAGAGAACACATGTGTGTAGCTTGAGAACAAGTTTTGATGTCACACTTGGGTCTGCTAAAGTGTAAGGCCACCATGATCTTTTTAACCTCATACCAAGAAACCTATCCTAAAGTTAACAAGAAAACCAGGTATTGCATCCAACACTAAATTACCAGCATTTGCGTAAAGGAAGTTTCGTTATTCCCATGAAACTCTGAGAGAACATCAAAAGCATGGAGTTTCCAGTCCAAAGTTTGTGTGACAACAACACTTGCCAAGCAAACATTAGCATGAACCTGCAACACGCAAAGTTTGTCAAGAAAAAAAACAAAACAGTAACCAGTAAGCATAAAATCCATATTTATGTTAGCTCATGAACACTCACGAGTTTACAATCGTTATTTAAGAAGCTCACAGCTTTTGCTATTTGATGCAAGCCCCAAGCATAATATTCATCCCTACAACCCCAACAATGAGTGAAATATAACAAATGAATACTACTGACAGAATTCAAAAACCAATTGATACTAAACAGCAAAATCAAAGTCAAAGCTTTCATCCAGCATAATTTCAATATAATATTTCACTCGAAATCATGTGCAATGAAAGTTGCCAAAAAATGCTTTAGCAACTGAAGCACATCATGAAGCAGGAACTCCATCGATACCTTTGTGTACCTTCAAGACCTAGCTCCTTAATCTTGTCAGACAGCGGTATCACAGGCTCGGTCACCATATAAATTGTAACCTTGGGAGAACCAGCATCAACAGTTTCAATCTCAGTGCTGTGTAGAAAAGACAAAATGTTCGGATGCCTAACCTGAAAAAGTGCACCATCAAAACGAGAAAATCATCCAAAATGTGAAACCCCGCAGCGCACAAGACAAGCAAAGCTTACAGTGCGTAGACGCTTAACACCATTACGACCAGCAGCTAAATGTCCATCCTGAGCATTGCTCCCAGACAGAGAAAATATTGACACTGGAGAACCATCATCCTGAAACAAAAAACAAATTAACGTCAAATGAGTTAAGTTTAGTTCCAAATTGAAGCTAGCATTGACATAAACAGTATGCACGTATAATTGGAGTTAGGATTACTCGTTTAGGAATAAGAAGAATAGGTGAGATTGAATTACCTTGGAAGTGCCGCGAAAATGAAGCCAGGAGCCCCAAGCAGAAGCGTAAGGTTCACCGATAATGTATGGGAGATCTTTGAGACCGGTGCCAGATCCAGCCACCACCTCTTTCAAGAATTTGAACATTGCTTCGATCCACGATCACAATTCTAATCTGATCACTGATCAACCATGCAGGCCACTACCTATAACGACTATAACTCGTTCTACGGTTCGAAACGTTTCAGGATCCGAAACACATATCACTCTTCCTCGACGTAATAAAACAGACGGAGGAGAAATGCAAATGCTCAGGCCAACTTTTTAATTTCATTGTTTTTATTAGATAGATGATTAAATAGGAAGCAATTTCTCTGTTCATAACATTTTTGTTCTCCTCCTATGAATTTATCAAAATAAATTCTTGTAAAACAAGTAACAACTACCATTACCATGACACGATACCATATTAAGCATGCGTAATTTTTAATTTAACCTTGTGTAATTTATTTTATGAACATAAAAAAATATTTTTGCTTGCACTATTAAATATATAATACTCCATAAGTCCATGTACTAGTTTTTTCGTTCTAAATATTTAGTTGGTTCTGCACTCGATAAATCTGTTTCGTAATTACGGATTTTTTTTATTTTTTTTTTTGGCTTATTTGAGTTACATCTCTTGTGCAAACAGCCAAGAAGTTTAATTTAAATCATACAGTAAATACCTGGACATAACGACCAAAAACATTCCAAGGACCACCTAATGAAAGAGAGCACGGTTGGTTATTGGTATCAGAGCCACTCATATTATTCCGATAACTCGCTAGAATAATGATGAAAAAAAATTGTTAGTATGTTTTATGGTTAGAAAAAAAAAGTTATTTTGTTAGTAGATATAAAGAATGGTAACGAGAAAGTGTAACGAAAATTTTGATGATGAAGTCTATTTATTAGTAATTTATTTATTTATTTGAAAATTTATTTAGTGTTTTTTATTATAGTCTATTGTTGTTATTTAATATTGTATAATTATGAGATGAAGTTATTTCACACAATAATATTTAAAAAAAAAAATCTATATTTTTTAAATAAATTAATCTACATCAATGATAATGATAAATTACATTAATCATTTAAATATTTTAGATAGATTTCAATATAATTGAAAATGAGTATCCAAAAGTTTCTATTTCATAATTTACTTGAATCATATGATCAATTTATTATAAATAATAATATTGATGGGCATTTATTTTTAGAGGATATTATGGAACTAATTCGAGTGAATGAGTAATATAAAATATTTAAAAATAATTGAAATTTAAAAAATTATGAAAAGTAGATCGCTACTACATAAATTTAGGTGAAAGTTAAAATTATAATAGATTAAAGTCTCGAAATAAGAAGAATATCAAATGTTACTATTATAGAAGAAAGGCACAAGGAAAAATTTATTTGTATAACAAGAATGAATAAAAGAACTATGAAACATCAACTATCACAAGGTTATGATAAAGATATTTTTGTGAGTGAAGCAATGTGAGACTATGAGTGACTAGTGAATTCAAATGAAACTTGGCATATTAGTTTTACAATAAAAAATACATGATAGTATTGTACATACTATTTAAAGGAATACGATATGTGAAAAATTTAAAGAAAAGTCTATTAAGCAATTAAATGACTTCAAATATAACATCCATATTAAATAAAAGATGTCAAAAGATAATAATAAAAGAGAATCAGATAGTCATAAAATCAAGATACCATGACAAATCTATGTGTTTTTTTATAAATACATTATTATAAGAAGCATATGCATCAATTATTATAACAAATAAAAAAGAAATAATGATTTGTGACATCATAAACTTATTATAAGTGAAAACATAATAAAAAAAATTTAGGAAACAAAATCTCTTACCTAAATTTTTAAAAAGTTAATTTACCATGTTATAAGTATTGTGATAAATAAGTAATGAAGATTGAAATTTGTTAAAATAACTGCAAAAAAATAAATACATATTGAACTTGATATTGAACTTGATTTATTTTTATGTTTGAAAATTGTTAATATTATTCTTTAAATAAACAAAACATTTTGTATCATTAATTGGTAATTATTTCATAAATATCTAAAAGTGATATCAAACTTTAGTCTCATACGAAGTTAGATATAGACTAGATGAAAAATCTATGTTGAAAATTTTCCTTGTATAGATTTCAAGAAAGTAAGCCTTATTAGTAAACGGTAATATGAAATAAAATAAAAATCACCACTCAAATATTTATGATTAAAAAAAATACTTCCACTGAAAAAAGAATGTTTGTTTCTACGATGACGTCTCTCCTTTTATCTGCTGAGAGAGGAGTGGGTGAGGGAGTAAAGATGTGCTTTGTAGATTCAATTCATCTCCTAACAGTATATTATTTAACCCAGAACCACTAGTAAATAGAACTAATGAATCTTTACCAAAGAGGGTAGAGTTAGATCCTTGTATCAGAAGAAGCTTGTGCATAAGTACTTAACAGAATGCTAAAAAAAATACTAAAAGTGCAACGTGATACATATGGGCATACTCATATCTGGGGAAATCCACATAAAAGTTTGTATCAAACATTTTTCATCTAGCTGCTTGTTTTCTGTTTGGCCTTCTCAATGAGGGGCTTCAGCTGCTTCTTCTCAGCAAGAATCTTTAGAAAGTTAAACAAAAAGGGTATGTAGTTGTGTTTCCTACGAATATTTTCTGTTTTCCATTTTTTGAATTTTTCTTCCTCCATCAAAATCTTCTCAGTAGCAGCTTCAATTCCAGCATTCACTTCAGAGAGGGAATTGTTCAGTGCCTCAAAATTGCTATTTTCCACCAGTCTGTCAGACTTTGATGCTGCCAGCTGCTGCAAAATACGCTCCCTCCTCTTCTGAAGTTCCTTCAGCTCAGCAGTGTACATCTCTTTCCTGTTCTTGATGACTGCCAGGAGATTAAATCTTATCTCACTTTGGGAATACCTTTCAATGCGTTCCTGTATCACAGGCTGCACCATCTTCAGCCATTCAATATCACCTTGTCCACCAGAACACTGACCAAGGCTGATAGGACCCTCCTTCAATCCATCAAGCTCATATAGTACTCCATCAACGGGTAGATAGCTTATGAAATGGTAAACATCATCATCTTTACTAGCAACCTTTTGTTCTTCGGGAACAAAAGGTTCTGGCCTAGCAAAGCTATTATGGGCTGTTCGTATGGCTTCACTGTTATTGATGGCTAAACCTTTGAGTTCAGGAGGAAAATTCTTGGTAAATTCTTTCAACTTTGTCAGCTCTGGACCAATATCAATATCTGGTGAATTCATAAGAATGGACAAGATCGCTTGGGTTGCACAAGCATTATTTATTACCTACAAATGGACTACTAGATCAGTAATATTATGCAGAAAATAATAATGATTTTGGATTTTAATTAAAAAAAGTAACAATAACCTGGCTAGCAAAAAACAAGTTAGGATTGGGATCTTTGATTACAACTCGTTCATCCTTTTCTCCTGGACGCCATTTGAAAAGAAAAATCAACCCATAAACAGGCCTGAAATAGAGGATAAAATCCCAAAAAAGATAGAAGGCAGTTAAATATCACAACATATGGAAGTTCAGAACTAGCTGATATGGCACACCAACCTAAGGCTGTTGAGAGAGTCAATGTCCAAAGAATATAATTCCTCAACCTGCCAAGACATATGTAGGATTGAGGATAGCATGCACAGAAAAGATTCTAACTCAACAAACCAAAATGAAAAAATTGAGTTTACTAAGTCCTGGAATTTAACAAAATTATTTTGGATCACGAAATTGAACAAATCCCATGGGCATTAAATTAAGAAAGTTGTCAGTTGAACAATTCAAATTGATAACTTTCTAGTAGTTTCCAGTCTGATATTAACAGACTGAGAATAATTCCAAACAGCCATTCCCTGAATTGACACTGAATTGACAAGAAATGTAACTCATGCCCAGGAACATAAATCCTTTTTCACAAGGTACAAGCTTTTCCTAAGGAAATACGAGTTAGAAAGACAGTCCCTTTCCCTTCCACAACATAATTTTTTCATTTTCCCTATATAGCATACTTTCTTGTTCTAGAAGGAAACCCCATCCCATACAACTTTTTATAAGAAAGCTAATGTCAGATAAAGGTATCATCTCCTCACAAGCCATTTAATTTTACGAACTTTTTATAAGAAATCTAATGTCAGACAAATGTATTTCACCTCCTCACAAGCCATTTAATTTTATGAAGGTGGTACATGTTCTTTAACTCTATCATATTATTTTGCTATTAACCTGACCTGCACCACTTCTCAGCATGACATAATCTTTTGAGATTTCGGTTTGAGCACAGATAGTGTCCTTTTACTTTGGAAGAGGGGTTTTTGATGGTTCATTATAAAGGATTTTGAGAAAACAAGGAGGCTGACATTTTCAAGACAGTGCGTGCAGCCTACAGAGTTCTTTGGTGAATTTGGTTGGATCAAACATAAAAAGTCTGTTTCTCTATATTTCGCTTCAAAGGAGTAAGCTAGCATCTGAAAGAGACTTGGTAAGCTATTTATTTTGTTTTGAGATATTTTTAGCTCCCTTGGTTGTATTCTCCCTCTCTTGTCTTCAACAGGTTATTTACATTATTATAAATACTAGTATACAACAGTCTGCAAAGCAAAGACTTCACAAAAACCAACCTTAATAACCATACTAACAAATAGAAAAAATTGCCAGTTTAATTTCTCTGTAATGTTGATACTAAATGCCAACCAAACACGTTCATGGGAATAATATTCCTAAGCATAATATTTCCCCAGGAACGAAACATTATACCTCGAAACATACATCCCAAGATGTCTTTCAGTGTATTTGGGAGTTAGGTTTTAGAGGGATAAGCAGGGGAATTAATCTATCATTTTATTCTTAAAACATAATTAAAATTGAGAATATAATTTATTAAATAAAAAAACAATTTTTGTCCCCCCTTACCCTCCAAAACCCAATTCTCAACCACATCCCTAAGGAAGCAAAGTCTCTAAACAAGGAACTAAAACCAACATCCTGCACCAAGACCAACCTAAAGAATATGAAAAAAATAAATAAATTCAATAAAAATACCTGTACACCTTTCACTTGCATTTGCTGAATAAGCTCCGTAAACACGCCTAGGGAGAAAAAGAAGCAAAATCAAACTCTAAGAACAATGTACCAATCAACATCTTTAACAAACAAAATACTGCATGAGTCCTCAACCCTAATCAAAATTCTAACCATATATTCATCTAAAAATAAAAAACCATGAACTTTGCATACCGGGATCGGATTCAATGGTGCACCAAGACATGATTCTAGATTGTTCGAAGCAACCTGTGAACAAGAAAAGGAGCAGAACTCAGGCTCAAGAGTACGATTTCTCTAAAAAATAAGGTTAATTTTAGTCTCGCTTGGCCCCAAAGAGGTAAACAAATCCCATTCCTAATCTTCTATCCGTCTGTCCCAGATATTCCCCCATAGAAACACGAAACGACGCTAAAAATGAATCCTTTCGCAATAAAACGACAAGAAAGAGAGAAAGGGTACCTCCGTTACTATCTCTTCCTTTGATACCACGGCTGGATTAAAGCTTTGCTTCCGCACTGTAATTTCAGTCCTTTCTTTTCTTCCATCGTCCACCAAGGGTTTATACAACTCCCAGAGACATCACATTATTGAATTACACTTTTTTAAATTTAAGAAAATAATTGTAAATAAATATTTTTAATATCAAAATTATATTAATATAAGTAAATAAATGTTTTTAAATATTTTAATTATATTTAAATTATATTAAGTAATTTGACTAAAAAGTATATTCATAAGGATTATTTATCAAAAACATCTTTTTCTCTTCTTTTGTTTCAAGTCAATTTAAACATTAATGTATTTATAAAAAGTGACATTTTTTATGAATTTTTATTAAATTAATAAATAATCTTCTTCTATAATATTATCAAATAATAAACACTATAATTTTGAATTTATTATTCAAATTTAAAACAAAAAAAATATTATATATAAATGAAAACCATTCATTATTAAAAAAATTAAAAAATATGTATTATTTTCACTTTTTCATATCTAAACCTATCCATATTGATTTGACTCTTATAAATTAAATCTTTTCTTTCTAAAACTTATATATGCATAAAGTCGTTTTAAATTTAATAAATTATTACCATATAAATCCGAAAAATTTTAAATTACAAAAAAAATTTGGCAAACATTCACATTCAGTCTTTTTTATGTTAAAATAATATCTTTTGTCTACATATGTTAATATTATTTTTTTAAAATCTCTATATCATACATCTCCTTAATTAAAATAATATTGTATAAAATATATATTTTTGAAAAAAATTACAAAATGAATTGAAATAATGAGAAAAAGGAAAATACTATTTTTCAAAATATATATTCTACTTGATAGTATAACATGAAAATCATTCCACATATAATTTTTTTTATATAATAAAACTGTATTCATAATTGTTTTTTTAATATTGATATTTTAGTGACATGTGAAAGTTTCTTTTTATTAAAGTTAAAAATAAATTAAAATTTTATATTGAATAAAAATAAAAAAATTGAACAATATATAAATAAAAAAATCTAAACTTATTTTTTTAATATTTTTATTTGAAGATAAAGTTATATTATTTAATATAATTTTTGTTTATTATGATGATGTGATAAAAAATTAGTATTATGAAATTAATAATGGAGTCAACTTTTCATTATTTTTTTTTTTTATATTATTGTATTATACTTTTTTGTAATTATAAAGATAGACAAAATCTTATCTAAATTATCCATTTTATTTTAAATCTCTTTTATGACATTTGATTTATTGATTATTCACGTGTTATTTGCATTAGTTTTTAACTTGTTATAGATAATATTTGGATTCTTTCTTTTATTATTTTCCAAAATTCAACTATTGTCTTCCTTGATAACATTATAAGCTTAAGCATATAAAAGAAAAATTATACTCAAGTGTAAATATTTTTGTCATGTTTTAGAAATCCTACTCTAATTAACAATGTCTAAATTACTCTAAATTGAACAAATTCTATTATTAAAAAAAGCAATGTAATTTTAAATTTTAATCAAAATCAACTTCAAACCTCTTTTATTTATATAAAATAGACTATTTTATATTAATATTCTTCTTTTTACCCAAAGTCAACCTATTAGACAAAATTAGATAATCATTTATCAATCTCTTTAAACATATAAATAAATCAAATTTAAACTTGAAAAGATTATGGTAACACATCTCTTACCACAAAATTTATTAATTATACCCTCCCATTTTAAAAAAAAGATTGTCTTTTTAAAAGGAATATCCTCCAATTAAAATGCAACACATTTGTTTCTTATCTTGTTTGTTTTATTTGATACATATACAATAAAAAAATAACTTTTTTCACAACTAACATTTTACAAGTCTAAAGATTTTCTTAATATTTTAATAATTTTTTTCTACTTCTGCAAAAAAAAATTATGAGGTCATTAACATAAAAAACATAAAACTATAAAGTTAAATTTTGTTCTACTCAATTATTATTATTATACAGTATTTCTATAATAATAATGATTTTTTTTAGTTTTAATAATAAAATTAAATACACATATTAAGAGAAAGACGGGAATTAAAAAATAATAATTTATATAAATAATTTTTTAAAAATTAATGAAAAAATTGGTGCATCTTATTATATAAAAAAACTTATTTAGTTATTTAATTATTTATATGTGTGTGTTGATTTTTGCTTATTTTGTGGACTGTTGGATTATATAATAAGCAGTGAGAGCATTAATAGTTATATATGCTAATCAATATTAATACTGTTGAAAGTTTCTGGATTAGTCTCAACACACAACTACACATATTGTTTTTCTTAATCATCATAAAAAAGAGGAAGATTGTTACCACTATTTGAAGATTGGACAACTCTATTCAAGTATTCAAGTGTTTTAATAATGATCAAGAAAATCAAGAATCAGGACATCAAAGATAACTCAAGAAGACTAAAGGAAGCTCAAAGATTTACAAGAAAATTCAAGTTGGAAGCAAGTTCAAAGACATTGAAGACTTAGTTTATAAGCTGTGAGTGAATGAAATCAAAAGGTAATCATCACTCAGATCAGAGTATTCTCTCAAGAAAACTATTTNCAATAATCGATTACATAATCGATTATGGAAATTTGAAAATAAATGAGACACTGGAATAATCGATTATGGATTTTGGAAATAAATGAGATGCGGCAATAATCGATTATGTGAATTTTGTAAATGTATCACTTGCGGCAATAATCGATTATATCCTTAACATAATCGATTATGCTCGGAGATTTTTGAAAATCAAATGTTGCGAAAAATCCTCCAACAATTAATGGAATATCTGATTTTGATTTTGTGAACGTTGTGAGGCTCTGAAAAAGTAAATCATATTGATTTCAAATTAAAATAAAGATTTTATTTTATTTGGGGATATTTGTCCTCCAACAATTAAAGAAATCTTTGATTTTATTTTCTGAACGTTGTGAGGCTCTGAACAGAGTAAAAGATTTGATTTCGAATTAAAATAAAGATTTCATTTCATTTGGGAATTTTGTCTATTTAAGAAGCATATCAGGGCTTTTCAGATATACACCTGACTGAAACATTTTAAACAATATTCTTTCTGAAAAGCTTTACACATTTTCTCTGAGTTTCTTGAGTCACGAAATTTTATGTTTTGAAAAGATATTTTTTTGTGCTTTAATATTTTATCTTGAGGAAACTCTGAGCAGAGCAGGTGCTACAGTTTGAGATCTTTAACTCTAGGTGATATTGTTTTTGTTCATCCTCTGAGGCTGTTCAAAGAAGGTGTTTTATCTTTCCTTGTGTGATTCAAGGAAAGTGTTTCATTCCTTGTGTGATTTAAGGAAGGTGTTTTCATTCCTTGTGGGACTCAAGGAATGGTTGGTTATCTCTTGTGGGTTTCAAAAGATTGTCACGTTTATCTTTAATTTTCTATTTTGCATGTTTCACTTGTGATTAGTGGTTGTAAAATTGTGATAAATTAAAGATAGTGAGAGTGGGTTAACATCTCAGGTTGAGGTGATTGGGAATTGGACGTAGGATTAAAGGTTTAACCCGAACCAGTATAAATCTCTGGTGTTATAATTCTCTTACCCTTATCTATTAATTTTTCCGTTGCGCTTTATAATATATCTGCTAGACTAAATAAATCAAGAGGGTTAAAATTTAAATTAAATAAACGTTAAAGTTTTAATTTTTATTACATCAATTCACCCCCTCTTGATGCTAATTGGTAACAATTGGTTCTTGATGTCCTGATTCATAGATTTTTTGATCATTATTAAAATACTTGAATTCTTGTGTAATGTTGTCCAATCTTCAAAGAGTGGTAACAATCTCTCCCTTTTTTATGATGATTGTTACCAATTAGCATCAAGAGGGGGCTGAATTGATGTAATAAAAATTAAAACTTTAACGTTTATTTAATTCAAATTTTAACCCTCTTGATTTATTTAGTCTAGCATATATATTATAAAGCGCAATGGAAAAATTAATAAATAAGGGTAAGAGAATGATAACACTAGAGATTTATACTGGTTCGGGTTAAACCTTTAACTCTACGTCCAGTTCCCAATCACCTCAACCTGAGATGATCACCCACTCTCACTATCTTTAATTTATCACAATTTTACAATCACTAATCACAAGTAAAACATGCAAAATAGAAAATTAAAGATAAACCTGACAATCTCTTGAAAACCCACAAGAGATAACCAACCATTCCTTGAGTCACACAAGGAATGAAAACACCTTCCTTGAATCACACAAGGAATGAAACACTTTCTTTGAATCACACAAGGAAAGATAAAACACCTCCTTTGAACAGCCTCAGAGGATGAACAAAAACAATATCACCTGGAGTTAAGATCTCAAACTGTAGCACCTGCTCTGCTCAGAGTTTCCTCAAGATAAAATATTAAAGTACAAAGAAATATTTTCTCTTTTCAAAACATGAAATTTCGTGGCTCAAGAAACTCAGAGAAAATGTGTAAAGCTTTTCAGAAATAATATTGCTTAAAATGTTTCAGTCAGGTGTATATCTGAAAAGCCCTGATATGCTTCTTAAATAGACAAAATTCCCAAATGAAATGAAATCTTTATTTTAATTCAAAATCAAATCTTTTACTCTGTTCAGAGCCTCACAACGTTCAGAAAATAAAATCAAAGATTCCTTTAATTGTTGGAGGACAAATATCACCAAATAAAATAAAATCTTTATTTTAATTTGAAATCAATATGATTTACTTTTTCAGAGCCTCACAACGTTCACAAAATCAAAATCAGATATTCCATTAATTATTGGAGGATTTTTTGCAACATTTGATTTTCAAAAATCTCTGAGCATAATCGATTATGTTAAGGATATAATCGATTATTGCCGCAAGTGATACATTTATAAAATTCACATAATCGATTAGATTCTAATCGATTATTGCCGCATCTCATTTATTTCCAAAATCCATAATCGATTATGTAATCAATTATTCCAATGTCTCATTTATTTTCAAATTTCCATAATCGATTATGTAATCGATTATTGCAGTGTTTTATAATTTTTCTAGAAATAGTTTTCTTGAGAGAATACTCTGATCTGAGTGATGATTACCTTTTGATTTCATTCATTCACAGCTTATAAACTAAGTCTTCAATGTCTTTGAGCTTGCTTCCAACTTGAATTTTCTTGTAAATCTTTGAGCTTCCTTTAGTCTTCTTGAGTTATCTTTGATGTCCTGATTCTTGATTTTCTTGATCATTATTAAAACACTTGAATACTTGAATAAAGTTATCCAATCTTCAAATAGTGGTAACATATTTTATGAAACAATTTCAAGGTAGAAAAGATAAAAGACGTTTGCTTCAATTTATAGATTTATATTTCTGAAAATATTATTATCCAGAAATATTTTTAGGCATGTTCAAAAATATATTTGGTTAGTTTTTCATATATTTATAAAAAATACTTTTTAAACTATAAATTAATGAAAATAAAAACAATTGAAAATAATAAAAGAAATTAGAGAATAACTTTCCTTATTTCCATAAAAATATGACTTACCCACCTCTTTAATACAGTAATAAAAACTCTGCAAATAAAGATATAAAATTTCTAAAACTAAACCTATTTAAGAATATATTTTTATAACCTTATCTCCTACTCTGGGCCAATCCAGCTAAACAGTCCAAAAATTAAGCCCATCACTATCTCATTAATCATAACTGTGAATCAATTCTAATATTTTATTATTAATAATTTTATTAAACCACATTTTTATTTTTTAAAATCGTTTTTATATTTCACAAATTGTAATCGTAAATATATTTTTTCAATTATAATTTTATGTGTTATTTTTAAATAGTTAATAAGATATATTTAGAGTTTTTTTTTTTTTTTTGGTTTTTCTGGTTATTATATTAATTAGCAGAAACATATATGTGTTCGCATATATGCCATGTTATGAGATTTTCTTAAAATGCAGAATAAACTCATGAATAAACTATAAGTAAACGTACAAAATAGAAGAAAAAAAAGTAAATAACAAAAAGAAGAGATTGTAATGTAATGAAAAAGAAAAGAAAAGAAAGAAACAATGGAATAAGGGAAAAATATATATATATATATATAAAGTAAGCAATGAATAATAAAATGTTTATATAATATAATTTAAAATAAAAAAATAATTTATATAAAATGAGATATCTTATTATATATTAGAATATTGATTTATGAATATATTTTTTTTAATCTTTATATAATATTCGTAATTGGCTCAGAATAATATATTTATATTTAATGGATACTGTTCATAACTAAAATATTAAACTCAACGAAATTAAATAAAATTTTTCTCAAAGCAACATTTTGATGCCAAGCATTGCTCACTAAATATAAATACTCAGAAAATTATGAGTCTCGTATAAATGTTTTTAAAAATATAGATGTTCATAAAATATTTTCTTATATAATGTTATTAATGATTATATAAATTATAGATAATTTTTAGTTAGATTTAATTAAATAAAGACAAAAATCAATAATAGAAAGGAAAAATAAAGACAATAAGAAAGAAAGAGTACCTAATTTATCTTCCAGCTACATGTTTACGTCATCCACAAATAAATTAAGTAAACCGGATCTTGAAGTAGACTTGTGAACCACTAAAGTTGATCCCTAATTTTACGATTCAAATTTTTTAGTCTTTATAAAATAAGTAACTTTGTATTTTCTAAAAAATTATTTTATACATCTCTAAAATCTAAAAACATTAGTTTTGTATCTAAATTTTCATTCAATTGTTATAAAATATTTTTACTTTTACTCATACTTGAATTTTTTTCAATATTTAAATTTTCACTATTTCTTATTTTTATGATGTAAATATTGTGGATTAAAATGTTACACATGTGTTTTAAAAAAACATAAATATGTGTATATCATTATTTTTAACAAAAACAGAAGATTGTAATGAGGTTGGAATATCTTCAACCTCTCCCAGAAATGGGTTCCCATGATTCAACATTCCCATTTGTGTCTCCAATTTAATTTCTAATGTGTGTCTTTGTTCCCTGTAAAATCATAGTGCGTTGAAGAAGTAATGAACTGCAACTTTTTCAACCATATCCCTTTCCAATTTTAATATTTAAATATTAAAAATTAATCATTTTGTTTAAAAAGTGTTTTATTAGAGAGAAAGGAAAGAATTTAAAGTATGTATTCTAATTTATGATAATTGAGTAAATAGAAACAATTTGGTTTTCGTGGATGATAATGATTAATGAGGCACACTTGATAGTGATAACTCCATTAAAGAGAAGTCACCAACCAAATACAGAGAAAACACAAATATGGCTTGAAATGCAAGCACCACAACCTCCCAATAGCAAAAGTTTCATATAGCCGGAGAATAATATTATCACTTCAATAACTTTATAACACACAAGACACTGAATACAACATAATGATAATGAGGTTAAATTTTTTTTTTTCAATTTTATCTAATTATCATTTTTAATATCAATTTGATCTTGTTTTATTTTTGAAAATAAATTAATGTTATCTCTTTCATTAAAATTTTTAAATTAATGTAGCTATGTTGATTGAGGTGATGTTGTTGTGGTACTACCCTCACATATTTATTTCACATATCATATATCAATCACATTAAAATATATTTAATATATAGTCAGCATTATTTCAATATTACATCAATATGTTTTATTGCATTTTTTTTAACAATTTAGCCACGTTAAATAAGATCATTTAATCGCTTAAAAAATGGATAAATTGATATTAAAAAAATTGTAAAAATAATATGATAAAAAAAGCTATTTAACCTAACAATAATTCTAAAAATATTCTATTAAATTGAATAAATAATATTTATTTCCTCAATTTCTTCACCAAGAAAATGGAGATTCAATGGATGGGACAGAACAAGAAAAAGAAGACAAAAAAAAGTGTGTATTATTTGCAACCACCTTAAATTTTCTTAATAAACAAGAAAGAAAGAAAAAAAATAAGAAGTTAGATGAATTCGATGTTGTAACAATTAATAGATATTTGGTAGTTTGTTTGTTTGTGGCATGCGTTGTTCCGTTCCCGCTCCTTACGTCAACTATCTATATCTAATCTAAACTCAAAATTAAAGAAAGAAACTTATCCATTTAATTCAATTTTTGTAAACCTTACGAATTCAGAATTGTGATTACGATTACGACCACGATCACCACCTTCTCCACTAATTTTCTTTTTCTATTTGCATGTTGCTCGTGGCTAATCAAGACTTCTCTATGACCATTGCTTTTGATTTTTAGTTTCATTTTCATCACAGCACAACTGCTTTTGAAAACCAAATATGAAGTCACCTTTTCGAGTACCCTTTCTTTCTTTCTTTCCTTCTATTATCATCGTACTTTTGCTTCAATTCATGTTTCCCTCTCTTTTTTTTGTTTCCAATACTAATGAGGCCAATCAATAACCATGCTTTTTCTTCTGTTTTATTTGTTTTGATCCTTTCCTTTTTTGCATGGCCTATGGCTATAAGGGTTATACCACCATTTTCTTGTATATGGAATCAATGATGAAAAGATAATCACGATTTATAGAACTTGTGAAAAAGGGTATCAAAAAAGGTCTTCAATTTTATGTAAACATTGTGTGTTGCTTTTATCTAACCTTTTCTTATGTTGGAGCAGGCTTTTTCTGGTGGTGATTCAAAGATTACAAAACCATGTCTTTGTGCCATCCTACCAGCAGTTTGTGCTGTTTTAGTTTTCATGAGTTGGACCTTCTCATTACAGGTATACATGAATCATCCTTGTCTCTCAATGACTTTGACTTTCATTAAGTAGGATTCAGCACGTTCTTACAAATTCCATGCAGCCGAAACTATCAAGCTGGCAAATGGACGCGATACAAACTTTCACAGTTGATAAATGCAAGGTTCTATTTCTCACTTTGCATTTTTTTTCTCTTGATCACGTGCAATTTTTTCAGGTACTGAACTTTGGTGCTTATATTTATTTATATTGTTTAGTAGAACCAGTGCAGGCCTAAGGGAAGTGAGGCATTACCTGAAGGCATAGTCTCCTCCACTACCAGTTTCGATTTGCGACCTCTCTGGGATCCTCCCAGAAAGAGAGGTCGTCACAGTGTAGAAGCTCCTCAAGTGAGTTTCTATATATGTCTTTTCTTGAAGTTTATTGATGCACAATATGTGGTCACTTCAATCCACACTCTGTTGAAATAGAACACACACCATCCCCACCAACACCATCTGTGTCCAATGGTTATTTTTCTTTTGGGTTTCTTGGCTTTTTGGTTCTAAAACTTTATTTGAATTTTTATCCATGTATAATTTTGGAAAATCACGAGCAACTTTTTTATCATCAACTGATCTGAATAGATGAAAACTTAAGAATATAGTTTACCAAAAATAGAGACTAAAAGTGCCAACGAAAACTTTAGTAACTTTGGTTGGTCAGAATCAGAATTTAAATTGAAGACTAAATACAGAAATCTGAAAAAGTTCGGAGACAAAAAGATGAAGGTACTAAACCCTTTTTCTTTACTTCTGGTATGGTAAGGTTAAGGTGAATGCATCAAGCAATTTGTTTGCGATGGCAGTTGGGATAAAGCAGAAAGAACTTGTGGACAAAATGGTCAAAAAGGTACTGTAATGAGTTTTCTTGCAGATTGTTCATTACAAATACTATTGTTGTTTATGGGTCTGGGGCCCTCTTTCTACACTTCAATGCAGTTTCTAGAAAGTAATTTCGTTGTAATGCTCTTCCACTATGATGGTATTGTTGATGGATGGAATGATCTTGAGTGGAATAGTCGTGTCATTCATGTGTCGGTAACCGGTCAAGGCAAATGGTAGGTTTCTTGGTGATTTCACATTCCACCACATCCATATTTTGAATGATATTTGTTATCCTAAGTATGTTTTATCCTGGACATGTTTTCATTGATTAGGTGGTTTGCAAAACGTTTCTTACACCCTGACATAGTTGCAGAATATGATTACATTTTCCTTTGGGATGAGGACCTAGGAGTGGAATATTTCCATCCAAATGAGTATGTATAATTCCCTTTTAACATTTGCTAATTACAATTATACAGTTTGATGATCTTGGACTTTCATCCAAATATAACTATTCTGTCTCATGATTTTTACCATATTTCTTAATTCATTTTCAGGTATGTTTCTATCATCAAAGGTGAAGGGTTGGAGATATCACAACCAGCACTTGATCCTAGGAAATCAGAAGTGCATCATCAGATTACTGCACGTGGGAGGAGGTCAACAGTGCACAGGTTCACTTGTTTGTCCTTGTAATGGTGTTGTTACTAGATAAGTGTACTTGGAAGAAAATGCTTATCTGTGGATGCTTTTGGTCGTTGTCTTTGCAGAAGGACATATAGAGCCGGTAATGATGGTAAAGGATGTGATAAAAGCAGTAAAGCTCCACCTTGTACAGGGTAAGAAACTTTTTTTGTTGTAACAGCAAATTTGTGTGGATTTCCCTTTATTTACAAAGTTGAAGAAATTAAAGGTGAACTAACTCGCTTCAGGTGGATAGAAATGATGGCTCCTGTTTTCTCAAGAGCTGCTTGGCGTTGTGTTTGGTATATGATTCAGGTGCTCCACTCTGTACTATTAATGCCGCTGTGGAGCATTGCCATAAGCATTGCTCTGCACTGGTTTCACATTTATTTACAACCTGTGGTTTATGTTGCAGAATGATTTGATTCATGCATGGGGTCTAGACATGCAGCTTGGCTACTGTGCTCAGGCAAGTTTAGCTATGTTTTGGTTAAATTTGATTTCCTTTTTCTATATACAATAGATATTATTGGTACTATTCTCAAATCAAAATAAACTAGAATCAATGTCGATTTTAGATGAAACACAAATTTTAATTAATAGTGCAAACAAACTGTATTTCTAGTTCAACATGACCTTATTTCTGATGGATATAGGGTGATCGAACAAAAAACGTTGGTGTTGTGGATGCTGAATACATTATCCACTACAATCGTCCGACACTTGGAGGAGTAGATAATACTGTGGTGAGAAAAGTACTTTTACTAAGAAATACTTGTTTTAATTTTCTAAAAGACTATAATTTCTTAAACCTTTCATGTGTGTCTCTCATTCTATCTTCCTTGCAACTGAAACTTATCTATGACTTGCAGGTTACAACTCAGGAAAAGGATCATAGAGTTGATGTAAGTTACCATGTTGTCATAATTTGTCAATTGAAGTATTATCTGAATGTCACTTAAAAGCCTGTTTCATTCTGCTGTCCGATTCAGATTCACAGACTGGTACCAGTCAGATTCTTAGCAAAACTTGTGCCTCTGGATGGGCTAATACTTGAGCTGTGTTTATTTGATACAAAACAAAAACAATTTTTTGGGGGTCACCTCAGATATTTAATGCAATGGCGACGAAATAGGCACTATTTGCCTTAAATGACAAGGACTAATTCCTTTGCCATTTAGCTCCAAATGATCAAATACACCATCCATGGCTCTACATATTTGAGATTCTTGCATGATAAAATTTCATGCCAAACAATTAGTATATCTGAATGATATATATATTACTAACACTAGCATTATTTTGGTGGCGGTGCAGGTGAGAAGACTTTCATACCGGGAATTAGATATCTTTAGAAAACGCTGGGAAAAGGCAGTTAAGGAGGATGAATGTTGGGTGGATCCATTTCCAGAGTCAGTGTAAGAATTGGAGTGGCAAACAAAGTTGTATGTAAATTTTGTACAGAAAAACATGTTATTTATCTAAAGAGAAGTGCGCTACTGGTACCTTCAGCAAGAGTGGATCATGAGTAAGACGTACAGAGAATGCTTAGAGGATCTCAAAGACATGACTCCTGATTTCTTTTTCTTAAATAATCTGGGTGCCTTTAGTGGAAAATTTCCCACCTTCTACTGGATCAGCTTTGAAGGGAAATAAAAATACGATGAGAGGATAGTTAGAAACTTATAAGTTAGACTCTTCACGATGTTTTTCTTTTTTTCTTAAGTAAACATCATACTGTATTTTTTTTTTTTTAATTTGACTTGAGAAAAGCAATTGATGTCAACTTGTCAAGTTCATTTCAACAGAGTTGATAAACATGGTTTTATTAACATGTAATATTTCATTTTATCTTCTTTTGTTTCTATAGGATGATCACTTTATTCCACATTTTTCTGCATGGAACATCTTGCAAGACAGTCACATATTTGGGTCTCAGCGTTAGCAAGATGAGATGCAGGTTAATATTCAAAAACAGCCAAATTAGTAGTGGCCATTGGCCAGTGAATTTTTATTCCCCCTCAAAACTACCAAAACGTTTGCTGTTTTTGAAGTTTTCAGTAGTAAAAAAAAATTACTGCAGTAAGATAGCAATATCAACACAGTAAACGCAAATCTTAAGGGGTATTCTTAGGTTATAATTAAAGAAATAAAAGTAAAAAAATGTTAAGTGAAAATGAAAATGAAAATGTTAAGTAAAAATATAAAAACATTTATTAATTATTTTTAAAAAAATTAGAAGTATTTAATACATCGCATTAGCATCTTCAGGAGAACTTGTTTGGTCACTGAGAAAATATTAAAGATACTTAAATGGTATTTGGTGCAGAGTGTAACCCAGTTTGATAGAAACAGCTACAAGCAATTACAGTTGGATCCTTAAATTATCCTTACAACAGTGCATGGGTCGTTGCGAAATGAGGTCAGAAAGATTCCAAAACACTCTTCTCAAGATGCAGAATTTAGTTGCAACTCTCCAAAGCCCACAGCCAGAAATGCCTCTGCCTCACAAATTTACCAATACAGAAGTGCAATATTCTTGCTTTATTAATAATTTCACATTATAGAAGCATTGGTATTAGTATCATAAAACACATATAAAAGAGAGAATAATACACATAACAAGGCTTATTGCATTGACACATGAACCATTATGAAAAAAAATAGCAAAACGTATTACAAATGTGGCAGGTTTGTAGGTCCTGTTCTCCCACCCCACCCCAATCTAACACCCGAATTAGTATCATGATTGAAAGGTGAAAAACTATGATTAAGCCCAATACCCTCGACCTAACATTCGGATTAACACTAGGGAAGTTGCAAGAGAAACAACTAAAGATGGCACTCAAAGCAATTGCATGTTTTAGGGGTGAAGGAACAGAAGCCAAAAGGTCTATTGGGAATGTTGCAATTGATAGCATAGCAACATGGAGAGGGCAAGCAGATCCCTTTGGCTCCACCACAGCAGGTGCATAGTGCGCATATTTGGAAGCTTCCCAACTTTCTCCTGCTCTCATTCAGCATCATCTGCATGGAAGCTACACCACCATTTGCCTGATAAAAATGAAAATTAAGAAAATTGAGCTACAAATTCTACACATTCAGTTAGATTTAGGGGAAGAGAAGAAGAGAGAAGACTCACATTCACATTGGGTAAGAAAATAGACAAAAAAAGGAGAGAGATGATGAGGCCAAGAGCATGAGCAGAAGAGGGCATCTTGACAAGTGCTTCTTAGGTTTGTGATGGTGTTGGTGATGGAGAGTGAAGAGTTTAACTTGTTAAGCGGAAACGGAACTACAGAGCTTTGCACACTCTAGTTGGAACCGGAAAAAGACTGCAGAGGAAAGACAAGACAAGTGTTTACTTGGAAATCAGAGACCACGACCCCTCTGTTTCTACTCTCTGTCCCCCTCTCTCTAGAGTTAAGGCTAGAGTTAATAATCCCATGGGATTCAATTGACAATGTCACCATTTCCTCTTACGTGTACAACTCTTCACACCTTGCACAATTTTATAATACTTATAAAAATCCAGACAAAAGGTAATAATTATCCGTGTAGTACTTTTTAACTAATAACATTGTTCTCATTATACTTTTAATTTGCAGGAAACACTTCCATCAATTACTTGCAGGTAGTAGTTTCTTTTCTTTTTTAGGCAATGAATATAAGCAATTATATATTACTAATATACATCATCATTTCACATAAAATAATTATATGAATTTATAGACTAAAAAGCTGTTTTTGATTTTAAATAATAATAATCCTTCAATTTATACGCCAAAATTTCAATATACTATATTCAGACTATATTAAGACTTCTGATTTATTGAAAATATGTCAACCATATGAATCCTAGATTCTTGATAGTTTAGGCCCTCCTCCATCATTAGAAAGATATCGGGTGGCACACAAACCACACATCGAGGCTTATGTTGGAAAATAAATGATCCTAAGATAGTAAGAGCTTTTGCTGTTATTATTATGACTTTTTTTTTTTCACTTGAATTAACAAGTTGCATTACTCTCTTTTTTGGGAGTGGCTAGGCATAGACATGCTCTTTTTTCAATTTGATTTGACTAGAGTTGTGAAGATTGTCGGTCATACAGAGCTATTTTTGTCTAAACCTGTTTTCTTCACCCGATTTCCATTATGTAATTTCGTCAGCACCTGCTTGGACATATTTAACAGCAATTTCATTGTACATCGCACGTGTACAGCCCCACGCTCGGTCTAATACCGACAGTGATGCAACGAAGAATAGAGATAATCTACGCAAAGCCCCAACACATTTCGTTTGCTTCACCGAACAATGAAGAAAATCCTTTCTCTGCTCGTCATGATACTCTGGTGCAATGATAGAAATCATATAATTTCAAGGATAAAATAAACTGTACAAAGTAGATCCAGTAATTTCTTTTTTCCCAGGTATGCTGTAAACTAGCACAGTGAACTCTCAGGACAGTGTTAACCAATAAAAGAAAGACTCATATCAGCAGTACCTGCATAAGTTTAATTATAACATGCACGAACTTTTATTAGCAATACTATACGTGTTATCTTAAGCTACAGAAATGCGACTTTCTAAAGCCTCCATTAAAGATATAAATTCCAGATTATGATATGATGCATGTGAACTGCAAACCCAACTCAAAGCAGGAAAACACATCTGGGCTCCCACCAATCCACCCACCTGTAATGGGACCATGAAATTTGTAGCCTGAACCCCACAGCATTCTCTAAAAGAACAAAGTATCACGTGTTGAGATTTGGTATATTGGAAAAAGTACATCAGTAAGGTTCAGCTTTCACTGCCTCCAACATTCATATCAAGACTTTCTACCCTTCAACTTCTGCAAAACAAAATCTGTCAAGGACAATCACCGCAAATAGTATGCATAAGCAGGAAAAATAGAGGCACAGATTAGACTTACATTGTAGCAGTTGATACACGGATTTACAAAATCATAGTTTAACTGATCAGCTAATTTCTGGTTAGAATGTACAAGAATATGAAAAATATAAAGGTATTAGCGATACTGTTGGCTTGCCACTGAAAAGAATTCCCATACATGCACAGTAGACAGCATAAACCTAACTGCAGTGAGAGAGTAATGTTTTTGCAATGAGTTTCAATCCTGCACCCAATAAATATCCAGAGGAGGTAAAATTTGGTCATTAAAGATTTCCAGAAAGAGGATTTTACATAATGTGAATAGTTAATAATGTGAATAGTTAATTAGAAAGAGAGGTGGCTTGAGGACAGAAGGATTGTTCACATTGGGTTTGACCAAATGTGCAACATTTGCTTAAATTTATCCAATGAGCCAGGTAACATGAAATCCAGAACAACTGAATCTGTCAACTGCATTTAATTTCATTGACAGAATCAACTTGACATGAACTCTGTACATCTCCAGCAATGGGAAAATCAATTTACAGATTCATCATTTCCCCCTAAAAAAATTGTAAAAGCTAAATGACACCATTTTGAAGACACATCATCATCCATCATCGTCAATGTCATCATCACCAGAAGGAATCTGTCTTGTCTCTGATAATGAAAGTCGCCTGGGCGTTGCTGAGCTTGACTCAACAAGTCCATCGGAAGATAAATTTAACGCAGCAGTTCCTGATGAAGACCCTAGCAGATGCCTGCTTGGGGCATCATCAGCTGAAGGTGATGCAGAGATGTTATAGGTGAAAATTCCCATTGGGTGGTCAAACTTGCAACTTGGGCCAAATTTGCATATGCCATAACGAGAATAGAAGACACACAGAGGTTCTCCCTGTAAGAAATGGGACACTGCCTCTATCAGCTTGCATTAATTCAATTAAAACTGAAAAGACCAAACTAATGTGAAGAGAAAAATGACAGAAAAATTTGCAGATCATCCCATTTTCTCCAATTACGACATACAAATAACCTTTTTACACATTTATTCACTTAAACGAAGGAAAAGAAGAGCATATACACAAAAATACTCTACAGACTTCAAAATAATTTAAAAATAATACACCATGTCAATATTTTGTGAATAATATTGATAAATCAAGAGCCATAGGCAGAAACTCTGATGCTGTCAGTGATCATAGTTTGGTTAAGATAATATAACAAAAAAATGCTTCAAACTACTCAAACTAATTACTGCTCTCGGCATCATCTCTAATGTCTATATAGCTGCTTCAAACCATTCCAACTTAGGTCGCTTCAAATTATTTTTAAACTGAAAACAATAATTTTCAATGTCCACATTCAAGGGTTCAAGCATCATTGTATTGCCACATGCATAATTCGATAAAGCATTTTGCTATGTACTATGATTAAATCCATGCATAGAAAGTTATCTGTAGTAGAATTAGGAGTGCCACTTCGACAACAAGGTCATGTAATGTTAGTAAAAAAGAAGGCGATCCAAATCCAAGTAAGAGGTAATGCAAAAATAATCAATAATAAATCATATTAACAAACGAGAAAATTAAAGAGACTAAATCTTATTCAAACCCTCACCAAACTCAAAAACCTGAGAACTATAATGAAGAATAAGTTCAGAAATAATAAAATTTACACCTATGAAAATAACTAAGAGGATAGAACTCCATAGAAAGAACACAACTCACAGGACGTAAAGGAAGGCCCATGGGACTCAAGACACAGTCAGGAGCAGGAATTAGCCTTTCCCGTGGGTGGTGGAACCGACAGACTGCACCAAACTTGCAATCTCCTGTCTTCATGTAGAATTGACATTCAGGCTGGCCAGGTCTCTCAGGAAAAGTGTTCTCCCTCTGCAATGCATAAAACCCTACTGGAACAGTGCCAGAACGGAATTGAGAATATGCTCCATGTGATCCTGCGTTTGCTAGCTCACCTTGGCGAGAAGTTCCATATGTTTGACCATTCCTCATTGCTTGTTGCAGACTGTCTGAAGTAGAGATTGATCCCATTTGACCCTACAAAATAAATATTCTATCAAGACATTGACATGTATCAGCCAGGGCAGGTTCTCCAACAAAACAGTTGTGCGCATATGCACCATGTTTCATTATTACCAATAATTACCAGATTGATCACCAATGTATTCTGTTGAAAGACAAATACCATGAAATTTCAAACCAACAGAGGTTCAACATCAATTTTACAGAGGAAAAATGATTATAAATTAAGGAAATAAATGAGCTTCTACGTACATCTAACATAGTTCTGATATCAAATGCCTTAGAATCAGCCACTACACAGAATATAACTTTCTTGTTCTTGTTTATTTCTTATGGAAAGAAATGGATAAGCTTACACTGTATGCACTCCACCCAGGCACGGAAACCACTCCCTGAGGAAGAATTAAGGGTGCATAACTTGAAGGACCTTGCCAGCGAGGACTAGGAATGTATGATGCCCTTGACCAATTTGTAATTCCTCCAGCATACGACTGCTGACCTGGCGTAGTTGGAGAATCTTGTAATGAAAGCATCGTATTACTCGGTTGAGGATGGTGGAATTTGCAAGTGTTACCAAATTTACATTGTCCTGTTCCCAAATAATAAGTGCATTCTGGCTCATTCTGCAGAATCAGGAAACAAAGAAAATATTTTTTAAGTTATATGAAACACTAATATCAATCAGAAACCCAGTAAAATTTCTATGAAAGGCTTAGGGGTCAGATATATCTGCATGCAAGAACACAAAGTTTTGGAATGTATAAGCATAACTTCTGAATATATGCAGTTCTAAAAGCAGGTCTGACAATTTAATTGTTACCAAATGAGCGAAGATACAGTAGTGAGCTACAAATTTATGAGCAACTACTATTGTAGTCATAATTATAAATGAATAAGAATAAAATATTAAAAACTAACAGGGCGAAGTGGATAGCCTAAAATATTTAAGGCAACTCTTCCAGCAATCCCAGCCTGGTCTTTAGGATGATGAAATTTGCATGTGGCTCCAAATTTGCAAGTTCCTGTCTTCAGATAGTACTGGAAAACAGGAAAAAAAGACATATCTATGTTATGGTCAATGGTGAATGTTTAAATAAAGAATGCATGCCAAGATACAAATTAGTGCTCTGCAGAACAAGGTCGATGTTAACACTTAACATCTCTATTACTCATAAAGAACAAAAATACAAAATCAGTAAGAAAATCTTATCAAAGCAAGCATTTATACTCTGGCATGAAGTAATTTCCAGATCTGTAGTAGCTAGAGCTCCCGTTGATATCAGTACTTAAATAAAGAATTAGCACATGCTAATAAGGGTTGAATAGCACACATACGTGCAAGCCATACATATATAACTATCAGTTCTTAAGAATGACAAGAATAAGATTTTGTATTTAATCCACCTTAACTATTCAATGGTTGAAATGGTTTCTTAATATATATATATATATATATATATATATATATATATATATATATTCACAGAAAGCTGGCTTTTAATTAGATAAAAGCCAATCTGATTACAACAATTGCCACATAATTTTGGAAAAGTCATGTACACACAAGTTCACAGTTCGTCCTTTTCCCCCTACGTCCAATCTCCGCAACTTTCAAATTCACTCATATTTTAGGCTAGCCTTGCATATCTTTGTCACGAGAACCCCATGAAACTGTCGACTCCAAATCTAACAATTACCCCCGCACGATTGATATGATTTGCAGAAATTGCTAAACTCCACCTAAAAGGAGCCCATTCCCAGACCATGCAAATAAATATGCACCTTATGCATGCATTGAGAAACTAGTACATGCCTGACATTCTGGTTGTCCTATTCTTTCTGGGAATTCGCCTATCATCCTTGCAGTGGCAATAGCCTGATAGGAGATCATCAGTAAAAGTTATCAGGTATTTATATTATTCACGTAATAGAATAACATCAAAATAAGAATCATCAACACAGTAAGATTCAACATTATGTAGCTCCATAAAGTGAAATTCATTCATGTGATAAGAGCATGTATGTGAAAATTGACACGCAAACATGCATAAAAATGTGCTATACAACTGCAAAAAGCCAAAAAGAGAAAAAATAAAAAGTTGTTTCCACACCCAAAGGTAGTTTGGAGTGCTGCATCAAGGAAGAAAGATACAACAGAGTGACATACTCCCTGGTGTTTAAGTGCTTCTTTCTCTGCTAAAATGCTGTCATAATCCAGTACAATGAATAGAAATGCGCGTGTTTTGAATAGAAACATAGTCAACAAACTAACCCAAAGATATGGGTTGGACAGATAATGTTAGAGCACAACAGCAAATAGTTTCGAGTGTGCATAGTTTCGACAGACTGGAGAAATTTTAAAACTTTATGATGACAATAGGAACGATTCAAAATAAACCCATCGAAGAACAAAAAACATGTACCCGCATATTATAAAACTACAACATAATTTGTAGAAATAAATACATTGCAACTTGTACCAGCTTCCTGTTAGGAGGATGATTAAATCGACACGTTGCACCAAATCTACAGAGTCCAGTTCTGATGTAGTACGAGCAATCTGGCTCCCCTGGACGCTCCGGATAAGCTCCAGAATCCATTGTTTCGCCAGTCCTCAAATTCAACATCCACAGTGAATCTGAAAAAACACCATAAATGCGTGAACAGCATGATATAAGTGAAACCGAAACCACATCATCAATGCACACAATGACTACAAATCCCAAACCCACAATAACAAAAATAATAAAAAGTGTCGGTGCAACTTCCGATAGAAAAAGCTTAAATCAAGATAAATAAATAATTATAATAATCATGTTCCTTTTTAAAAAGTTCAGAGAGAAAAAAAAAACGCTTCAATAGAAATCGAATTTGATTCTCTCAGCAGTTTAAATCAGGCAAAAACATTGATCTGAATTCAACGCGACATCTCCTAGTTCTAACGCACAGCATTGGAACACGAAATGTTGCTTTATTAATCTAACGCATTTAATTGAAAAAAGCAAACGATAAAAGAGAAAAGAAAAATATTATATATAACGAAAGAGAAAAAGAACCTTTTCCTTGAGCGATAGGGGAATTGAGGCGTGGAATGATTCCATGAGGTTGAGGATTAGGGATGATGAGGTTTAGCTTCTTCTTCTCCATTCATAAGACTTTCAATTCTCATTTCCCACCTTCTCCACCCCATTCCTCAAATGAGAGAAACTTCTCCTCTCCACAAACCTCACCGCAACTCTCATCTTTTCTTTCTCTCTCTCTCTTCTCCCACACGTGCCATCTCTTTTCCCTTTCCTTTTTAATTCTTTTTCTTTTCTTTCTTTTTTTTTTGACTTTTCTCCCTCCGTCACTCATCTCGTAAACCAATGAAGAATTTTTGTTTATTTTTTCAAATTTTAAATTGTGAATTAATGAAAACGTGATGAGTGTGAGTCACTCAGTGCTAACCTCACTCTCTCGTCACTCACTCGCTCGCACGCACTGCTTTTTCTCGCTATCATTAATTGCTGCCGCCACTCACAAACTTTTTTACCGTTTTCACTTTCCTGCAAAGCTTTTTACTCTTTCTATTCATTCCTTTTATCATTTTTCTTCTTCTCCTTTCCTTCTATAAATAATGAGAAAATAATAGTTGATAAATTTTAAAATTAATAAATCAATTTTAAAAAATACATGAATAAAAATATATTTAACCTAAAATAAAATTATATTTAAAAAAATTATTAAAAAGTAATAAATTGTTTTATTAATTGTTTTAAAATTACTAATTGATAAATATTTTAATACAGATAGTCTCTTACTACGTTGTTATAATTTTGTTTTATTTATAGTTTGAATAAATTGATGATGATCTAATATGTTAAGATGTCATTATTGTGAATGTGACATTTTTCATAATCTTATAGGAAAAGGTCATCGAAGTTGGTGCGTGGAATGATAATGTCATTAAAGTATAATATTTGTTTTTATATTTTTTATAATAATTAAGTATATTATATACAAACAGTTCAAATATTTAATTGAAATTTTTTTAAAAAGTACCAAAAAAATTTGTTTATTAGATAGAATATAAATGAAATAAAGAATAAAATAAAAAAAAATGGTACTTTAAATATAAACAATTAGTTTTATTCCTCTTAAAATAATTAAGCAGATATTTTTATTTCTCAAAATTTATCTATTTTTTTATTTCTAAAAAAAAATAGTTAAAAAAATATTTAAAATTATGAAAGAATGATTCATAAGAGAAATGAGATGACAAAAGAAAAATGAAAAAAAAATGTTAGAAATAAGAAAGTGATTCATAAAAGAGAAATGATAAAAATAATGTGTAACATGTAAAATAAAATAAATGTAGATAGTAAAGAATTTGGAAATATAAATATATATTAAGTTTGGTTTTAAACCATAAAAATTAAGATAATTATTTAAAACTTTCTTAAAAACATGTCACGACTCTTTAAAAAAATAGAAAAAAATATATAAAAACTAAAAAAATATAATATAAAAGCAATATTAATAAATAAATATCTAATTAATAGATGTATAAATAGAAATGTTGCAAATGTTTATGGGATATTAATAGGTAAATATTATCTTATATTAATATATAGAAATTTATATTATTATTACTAATTTATTTATCAATATTAAAATATTAAATATACTAAAAATTAATAAATATATACTAATAACATTAATGAATATAAACTAAGAAATTCATAAATGCAGCCATTATAGGTGAATAAATATACACTAATATATATTTATTAATTTTATTCATAAATATTTTTTTATTTAATAGCAATAAATAAATGTACAATTTCTATTTAATTATTATCAATTTCTCCCCAATTTTTCTTTTTTATGATTATCACCAAGAGTATTGTTTTGGCAAGTTTTCCTTTTTTTTTTTTTTTAAAGCTTTAAATTCAATTAATTAGTATATCAGATTTTGAACACCCAAAATAACTTAAATTTGTGTTTGGATTAAAAAAAAGTTACAATTTAAAAAAATTATCTAAAATGTTTATTTTTTAAAATATTTTAATTTGAATATCATTGAATTTTTTTTTTATATAAATAGAATATTTTAATTATCATCAAATATAAAAATACTAATATAAAAAATTATCATCATTAAATTTATCAATTTGTCTAATTTATAAGTTTTGATACTAACGCACATGAATTAAATGGGAATAAGAATGACCATTACATATTAGGTTTGATTAATATTCAAATCAAGTTAAGTTAAACTAAATTAAGGTAAATTGAGTTACATTTGAACATGGATTAAGTTGAATTTTATATCAGAATGTATTAGACTTATTTAGATTATATCAAAACGAGTCAGAGTCAACAATATCTTATTTCAATAAAATTCTCACTACGTATTATTGATCCAAAATAAAATATAAAGAAAAAACATAAATTAAAAAAAAATTATATTTGAAATTATTATTTTTTAGATAAAATTTTAATTAATCAAATTATTATTATAAATTATTATTCTTAAAAAAATATATATTATCATAAAAATATTTTAAAATTTTAAAATAAATTTTCTTCTAAAAATTCTAAAAATACATAAGACAATTTATTAATTTATATTTTAAACATATAAGATGTAGAGATTGAACAATTATTTGGACTCAAAATAAAAGATAATATTAATCTGGTTATATTTTAATTTATACTATATTTTAATTTTTCTTATATTCTAATATTTCTATTTCTTGAAGTCTAATAAATTTCATACTATAACATTTATATTTATCCCTTTTTTTATTTCTTGAAATTTGATTAATCTTGTATTTTAATTATTTTTATCTCTTGCAACAAACTATTTATATTTTTATTTCTTTATATTTAATTTATCGTACATTATATTATATCTTTATCTTTAATTTATTTCATATTCTAATATTCTCACTTATCTCGTATATTAATTTCTTGATTTTTTGAGACTTAAAATATCTTAATGTATCTCATTAAAATCTCTTAATCTATTGGCATATAATATACATTTGAAGCACTTTATTTCTTGAAACTTTCTATTTATATGTTTATACATTTAGATCTAATTTATTTCGACCACTATATTATTTTTATTCTTTATATATCTAATACATATCATATTTTTATTTATTTCATATTCTAATCTATTTATCTCGTGGTCCTAATTTATTTCACCTTCAATTTTTTTTTATCTTTTATGATATGATTTATTTTTATTTGGATTTCTTTATCTTTTGAAATTAATTATTTATATATTTATCTCTTATTAATATCATATTGTAACATTCGCTTTTATCTCATATTTATTCTTAATTGACTTTTTTTTTTTAAATTATTTGATAATTATTTTGTTAATTCGATTAGAGATTTTAAAAACTTTGGCCTTTTTCAGTTTTGATGCCGTTTGAATGGAACAAATATTTGCAATTTTTGCACGTGTTTGTGTTCTCCCACGTGTGGTTGGCAATGCAATGGATTTGACTGCATAATTCTTCGTTGAAAACAGAAAAAAAGAAAAGAATATATATATATATATATATATTTAAAATATTAATTTATAAACATTCAAAATTTTTAGAACATTTATAATTCTTTTAGCACCAAAATATTGTAATCAAATTTGATCAATGGCATGCAATCTTCGTTCTTTCTTTGTATGTCACTCAGGTTTCATCTTTAAAACTTGATAAAGTGGAACTTCTTCATCTTTTTATTTTTTAATTTTCTCTAATCACTTCACTGAAAGAGCACACCTCCATTAAATGTTGATTTTTTTTTTCTTATTTTATTGATGAGTGGAAGGATCATGCTGGATCATGCTGGATCATCCTTAAGATTTTAATGGGCTTTAGGGTTTCTTTTAAGAATGACATGTTCTTTTAAATAATCAAATTAGTGATGTAATTTTTAATATTAGAAGAGATAATTATTTAGTTAATTATTTATTTTTTATATATTTAAATTTTTATTTTATTTTATATTTATAATTATTTTTAATACTTTTTTATATATTTTTATTAATATATTTATTTTTTTCAATTAAAAAAATATATTAAATAGAAACTGAATTTCTATTATCTTCGTTGGTAAATGGAGCGTGGACGACATGTCCAATTAGTCTTTTTTTTTCTCAAATATTGACCGAGACTTTGAATCTCACATCCTTTCAAGATTCCAAATTTGTTAATTTTTTTCATCTATAGAAAAATACTATGTCCAGGAACCATGTATAACTTTAAGAAAACGAAAATCATAAGAGCGGTTATTGTTTTTAAGCCCCCATGTGTTTCCTTTTCAAACGTTTCAAGTTGATTTGGTCCACAACAACAATCATAACTTTACAACTATTTAGATTTTTATGCACACCTTTATGACTCCACAGGATAATTAAAGGGAGAAAAACATGGTGGAAGTGGTGATGATAGAGGAAGAAGATGAAGCTCTGGTTGCTCCAACCAACTTTTCAATGGTGGAGGAGGGCATTTATCGATCCAGTTCCCCTCGATCTTCAAATTTTTCTTTTCTGGAAACCCTAAATCTTCGATCCGTCGTGTAAGTTTAACATTGCTTTTCCTATTCTTAATTGAAGTTTCTCTCATTCGTTCAGTTTCCTCTGTATGTGAGAAACTCATGGTTTTTCATTTTGGTGAGTGAGTGCAGATACTTGTGCCCAGAACCCTATCCACAAGAAAATCTTGAGTTTCTTCAATCCCAAAATATTCAGTTCTTCCACTTTGGAATTGAAGGCAAGACGGTAATGAACATTTTTTTTTGGGTAAATTATGATGATATATTTTTGTGGTATAAAAAATTATATAGTTAATTAGTTAATTAGATAATTATATCTTCTTTTACTAAAATAGAATTATTAAAAATTAGAGTAGAATTAAGGATTCATACTTCATTATGTGAAAAAACCCTAAAATTATTGAAATCCTGAACTTAAAATCATTGAAATCCTAAACTTAACTCACAAGTAGGTGTTCAATTGAGTCAGGAAGAAAATCCCTTTTACAACCTTTTTATCACAAAATAACATGTTATTCCTATGCTTTTTGAAAGTTTTAGTTATACAAATACATTTGTTATGCATAACATTTGTTTCATACCATATTTATTCCACACCACATTGATTATCCTACACTCTAAGAATAAGTGTTAGATGAATTCCTCCTCCATTCTACATAACTCGCAACTGGTCAATGACATATCCACTCCTTATCCAAATCTTAATAAAAAAAGTTTTTTATCTTTTTATATCTCATTCTAAATAATGGAATAAGTTGATTTAACACAGAAAATTTTCGAATTTTATGCTAATACTAAGTGTTTTTTATTTTTCAGGATCTTTCTGTGCCTGTCGTTAAGGATTTGATCTTGGAGGCAGTCAAAGTTTTAATTGGTATGTACAAATCAAAATAATTTTATTGAAAGAAATTATTTCCATTTAACATGCTTCGTCTTTTGCGGTTTCAGACGTGAGAAATCACCCAGTCTTAATCCACTGCAATCAAGGAAAGGTATATATCATTTGAATTGTGCTTTTATTTGTTTTAGTTGATTGATTTTTGTTGGATTACAAGTGTGAATGTGAGGTCCTATGTTGAATAATCTGATAAGATGAACAATACATTTTGAATGTGATATCAAATTTACATGTGTAATTGATTCATGATTCATATTTTCTCCGTGTTTATACCCTTCAAATTGCCAACAATATTTTCATATATCTGAAAATCTGATCAATATTATGATTGCCTTGTTTTATATTACACATATGCAGCATCGAACTGGTTGCATTGTTGGATGCTTCAGAAAATTGCAGAGTTGGTGTTTATCTTCTGTTTTTGAGGAGTACAAGCAATTTGCTGGTGCAAAATCCAGGACCACAGATTTAAGGTTCCTAGAAACGGTTGATGTCTTAAGCCTGAGACAGTGTGTTAACACCATCATGTACCAATACCTAGGATATTCTTCAAAGAATCGCAGGTTGCTGTACAGGGATGATAATTCATTCAAGTTCAAGTTAACATCAATTTAGCTCTTTAGTAGAGCTCTTCATTTTCGTTACTTGATCACTAAATTTTGAACAATAGTGTCCTTGGAAAACTAAATATTTGACTATTCAAAGCATTAGTATGTAAAATTTAAATTTTGTTCTATATTTAGTTATAAATCTACACTTTTAAATTAGTATTAATTAGAAAATCTAATCTTTTGCTACTAATTCATCTACTTAAATAATTAGTCATTTTCATAATTCTATTTGTTTGGCCAATCCTGTTTTGATATTAATGGCTTGTGTACAATCATCCATATAATGATATAAAAAAAATCAAATTATTATGATAAGATAAAAAAAATGTGGTGTTTTTACTAATATATTGTTGACATTTTAGAATTATTATTTCAAACAGTTTGCTTCCTTTTTTTTAACTTACATTATCTTTGTGTCTATTTAATTAAAATTTTCAAGATATTCCTAAATAAATGAATTCAAAATCAAAGTAAAATGTTTAATTTCATTATCATAAAAAGAAAAAAAATCCATATTCTCATCTTCAACATAATTAACCCATTGGTTCATTATCCATCTAATAACAGATGATTATGTATCTTAGTAATCCCATTTTATTTTAAAGATTTCTTGAAATTGTACATGGATAAACTAATGCTTAATTAATTAATGAAAATGATATGATATGAGTTATGAAAAACACCATCATTTAGTAACAACCCCTAAAAGTATTTCCATTTGAATAATTTCTATAAACACTCTCCTTCAAAAATTCAGATTTATAGTAAATGAGAAGATTTATGGGAATTAAATTTATAAATATTAAGAATTTTATTATAGCTAGCATGGTAGTGAGGGACGAACATGAAGATAACAATTATGATATGGTAATGAGAGTAATATTTGTGATTGTGGTGGTGAAATTTAATTTCATTTTGTATTTATAATCCTCCAATGACTCATATGTTACGTATATCTAATATTTTAAGTTATCATATTAATATTCATGGTGGGAAATACCGAATTGAGCTTCCACTTCTTTAAAGATATATAAGATTTAGGGTTGAATTCAAGATAATTAATTCATCAACCTAATCTTTTATGGTATGAATCTTTTCGTAATCTAATTTCTTTAGCAATTAAACCAATTTTTTATAGACTACTAAAAAAATTTGTATAGTATCAGTTTCAAGTAACCTTAAAAAATGTCTTCACCGTACAATGGCGAAAAGCGAAAATGTTAAATTTTTCATACACAAACCAAAACATGAAATGATGTTGAATGTATAAACCCAAATTTCATTTCAAATGGAGTCTTAGCATGATGCACTTTTTGTCACAGTTTAACTCAAATCCGAATAACCAGAAACAACAACAACAGAAAAAATAACCCTAAACACCAAATGAAAGTCTACAGAAATAGCTCAAACAGCTGTGAAGAGAAAACCATCAACATAATATAACTTTTGCATGCTTATGCAAGTGATAGATCACGATGAAGTTGAAGGTGCAGAGAAGCATTTGCTCCTGTTTAAGCGTCAGGAACCTAGTGCCAGGTACGATCTCTTGCACTTGTTTCTCTGAAAGGAAACACTGAACTGGACCCATTAGCATTAAGCCTATCCTGAGAAAAACCTCCAAAAGAAGAAGGTATGTTAAATGGTGGTGGAATTGAAAACCTAGGCTGAGGGGCAACATAACGGTCAAGGTTGATTCCATTGGATCGGTATGGCATGGTGTTGGTATTATTCAAGAAAGAAGAATAATGCAGTTGGGGAGTGTAGGAGGAAGACCCAACAGTCATGTTATTATTGAAACCTCTAAAATGGTTGGATCTCATGAACCTATTGAAAAATTCAGGATTTGTGTCATTGGGAAGTAGTTGAAGAGTGTGAACTCGAGGTTCTGCAAGGTTTGGGGTATTGAGAACATTCCTAGTCCCAGCTAATCCAAAAGTCAACAGAGTATTGGCTGCAGCAACAGCAGCAAGTTCTTCATCTTCTTCATCATCATCTACACATTGTTTGCTAGTGTTTCTAAAGGTTGGTTGTTCATGATTGTGTCTTCCTTCATAAGTAGTAATCAAATTTTTTTGGTTGCGCGAATCACGTTCCACGTGCTTCTTCACAGAACACCCAGCACTTGTGCATTTGTAGTAGGCCCTAGAAAACATCCATGAAAACTTGTTGAATTAATGCAAATTGGCTAAACTTAAAAAAAATTGCATGAATGTTTTTATCATGCTAGCATAATAATAATAATGAGAAAAAAAATTATTCCATCCATGTACAAGTTAAATATATATAATACCATGTACAAAAATATAAACAGAGTTGGACATGCAGTGAGTGAAAAGAGAGAGCACTATACCTAGGGAATAAATTTCCTTTGATAGGCTTTTGACCATACTTTCTCCAGTGATAGCCATCATCTACTGTATTCTCTTTTTGTTTCTTGATATTCACTTCCACATTTTCTCTACGAAAAGCCTTCCCTCTCACTTTCTCAGATTCCTCAACAGATCTCTTTCTCTTCCTATATATAATATCAATCAACAGGCAAGATAATATAAATTCTCATATATATTTATGTAATGTTTATGTAATGATTTTTGAAGAGCAAAACCTGTTCTGAGAACTGTTTGATCCTCCCCCGACAGCACTGGCTCTATCTTCATTATCATTGTCTGTAGGAAGAACATCTTCTGGAGTGACCTCCAAATGAGTGGAAGGTAAAGGTTGAATGCCTTCACTCCCTCCACCAACTTTGGCCTGTGCTTCCTTTGAGCAAGAAATTTGATCCTCTTCATCAAAATTTGCATTAAGATCAAATGGAAACTTCCCTGTCATATCATCATTGGAATTGGATGAATGCACTTGTTCAACAACTTGTGTAGGAGGAGCATGTGACACATCGAACTCCGGAGCAAGAGGTTGGCACCCTCCCATTGCCACAAGACCATCATCATCAGCAGAAACCTGATAAGGTCATATATGATGAATTACATAGGCATTTTACTACTAAGCTCTTTGTTATTGTAAAGTGGAATACACTTTCTAAACAAAAATTCAATTCAGAGCTTGAAATAATAGATATTAGTTGTTTTAATGTTGTATTTATAGCTAAATGGACGTTAGAGAATCAAAGTGGAGAGAATTGAAAGCAGACAATGATATCAAAATATGAAGGGTAAAAAAAATTTAGACAATCCGTTTAATTAGGAAAAACTATTCTTCCTAGAGAAATGAAGTGGAAGGAAATGTATTTAAAAGGAAAGTAATTAACAGGTGAAAGATAACAGAAAAATACATTTCTGGTATGACATATAAGTAGAAGAAGAGCTACTTAAAATAAAATTTTATAAGTTATATTTAATTCATATTATATTAGTTGTGGATTTAAGTCTAACAATGTGGTAAGGTTTGTTCCATTATATAAATCTTAATTCAATCTCATTTTTAGTCAATGTGAGATTTTCTAATACTCTCCCGACCGAATTTAGGCCCAACAATCTTATTAAAATGACTCTAATACCATATTAGTAATGGATTTAAGTCTAATTCATCCTCTTAAAACCGGCTCAATGAAATGAGGTTTGCACCACTATATAAACCTTAATTTGACCTTAGCTCTAGTCGATGTGAAATCTACAACATATAACAAGGACGATTTTATAGAAAATATAAAAAGTTGGAAGGAAGGCAAATAGGAGTGAAATATGAAATGGAAGAGGGGATGATCTTAATGGGAAGAAAACCAAGTGGAAATGTTAATGAGTTCTATTAATTCTAAGTAGCTAAAGGGGGTGAAGAAGATAAATGACTTTGGAAGAGAAAGATTTTAGGTAATTATATTGTTAATTTAACTTACAATCTCATTAAAGAAGGTTACAGAAGGATGACACCTTGCAGGAAGAGAATCAACATTTCTTTACATAGTTATGAATGATTAAAGTAATTCCTAAAACATTACATCTGACTTAAAGAGTAGTAAGAAAAGAACTAACAATAAAGGATAACTTACAAAAGAAGGAAGTTCTGATAGGAAACTCCAATTGTGTTCTTTATAGGGTGAATAGAGAAATAATTGACATCTATTTCTAGAATGTAGGGTAACCAATATAGTTAGGAACAAATGCTCTATGATAAGTACATGTGGGATAAATAACTTAGAAAGTTACTATTACAATACTATTAGTTGGACAATAACCAAGTTAATAGTATATGGAATATATTATAGATTGAGAGTAGTGTGACTCATCTGAATTCATATAAATGTGGTGATATATAATGATGAGAAAGAAAATGTAGAATTGTTTTTTAGCATAAATCAAATTAGAACCTAATTATGTATCAGAATAAATAGTGATTATGAAATTTTTGTATGATGAGGTATTAATATTTTATCTTGTAAAGAATAGACTAAGACATATATATATAAACACATCTTATAATAAAAAAAAAACTATTCATGATATCATTATTAAGATATTTAACTCTGATAAGAAGTTTCTAGAAGTTTCAAACATATAAACAATATATCTTCGAGTACTAGTACTAATTTATAATTAATAATACTCTTTTTTTTATAAGAAAAATAAATATTTTAGTGAATTATAAATATGATTAATATTTATTTTATATACAACTACAAAAAATAAAAGAAACAAATAAATTATATGTATGCTAAAAAGAAAATAAAAATAAATAAGTAATTGATATTAATTAAATTTTTAGAATAAAAAAATTATCAAGTGGGAATTATTAGTTATTTATATCTTTATCACTTTTTCTTTTTTTTTCTTTTAAACAAAATTACATAGTGGTTCGATAGTAGTTTAAGAAATTTTATGGTGGTTCAATAATGGCCCAAGAACGAAATTTTTTATAAATGATCCAATAGCGGCTCAACTCTAATAGCATATTAGTAATAGACTAAAAATTCTCATAAAACTGGTTCAATGAGATGAGATTTGTACTATAGTCATATCTTTAGAAGATGTGTGATGTCTAACGTACATTCTCTCACATCAAAACTCTTCAAACTAATATTATACAATATTAAAAAGATTAAAAAAAAATAAAAATAGTAAAAAGACTATATTTTATAAACTCAAAATAAATTATTTTTTTAAAATATCACAAATTTAATATATAATTCTAAAAAAAATACTAATAAATGATTTAATATTAATTTTCAATTAAGAACAAAAAGTATTTGCAATGAAAACTAATTTAGTTATTGGTAAATTTGTCAATAATTTGTACTAATTTATCAAATTTATAGTACTTTTAAAATTATTTATTTCTTTCCATGTTTCTAACATAATTAATTTTGGAGAGAATAATGATTATGCAATGGGTTGATATATATGTTGTCCATGAAAAAAGAATTTATACCTTTAATTTTAAATATTTATTTTTTTGGTTAAAATTTATTAATTAATTAAGAATATTTTATAAAAAATTAATTAATGTAAAATCTTAATTATAAGAAAAAGTCTTATAAAAGGAACAAATATTTTTTTTCTGAAAAGGATTATAAATAGGTATAGAGTGGACTATTTTTATAAATAATAAAATTAATTTTTAATATTTCTCAAATAAGATAATCTTATTTTATTAGAATAGAATCATCATGAATGAAATTATTTTTTAACTATATATTTAAAAATTACATTTAAAATTATTAATTTTTTCTGAATGAAAAAAATAATTAAATAATATAAAAAAATAAGGTATAAATAATCTTATAAATATAGAATATTCTTATAAAATTTTCAATATTTTAATAATATTGAATCAGATTTTATAAGATGATTAGTACAAAAATTATTCACTCATGAAAATACTAATTAAATTGAAATAATCTCATCATACCATGTCATAACAATCACCTGCTAATGACTTTGATTCTGAGTATGTTTATACTGTGATCTACCATCTCGTTCAAATTCCATCTAAGGTAATTAAGAAAATATTTAAAGGTTGAATCCGTAGTGTAAAATTAATATTGATTTTGATTTAAACTTAAATAACTTTACATAATTTTGTGTTAAATGAAAAAAAAAATATACTAAATTTTTTTATACTAATTTACTTTCATAATAAACAACATTCAAAGTAATTATTTTACTTCAAAATCAATTTTAACACAAATCAATACACAAAAATCTAACTATTGAAAAGTAGATCCCAAAACTGACATTTATGAGTAACATATGAGTAACATACAACATTAAGAGTAAATTTATATTATGAAAGAAAAAAGGAACATAATTTTAATGAACAAAAAAGAGTGAAAAGGATCATATACCAGAGAAATTGGAACTATAGGTTCATTCAAATCAAAATCCAAACCCCTTCTCTCCTTGGCAGAGAAACTCCTTTCTGCAGAACTGGATGATGAGGTTTCATCTATGAGATGGTTATTGTTTTCAATGGAAATGGACATGGTGTGGTGAAAAAGTGAAAGCTAGGATTTTGCTAATGGTTCAGCTTCTCTGAATAGAACAATGGAGGTTGAAGCAATGAAGCAGCTTTTAATTTGGCTTTATTTTATACACAAGAATGTTAGGGTAATGAATATATGGACAATTTAAATACAAAACAAGGAAATAGAACACCGATAATTAACTACTCTTTCACATCTAGGGCAGAGTGTGATCATCAAAGGAAAGTGTTTACTTTTTCATACGTGTTTAAGCTGTCACAACATGTACAAGAAGTAGTGTAATTAAAAAATATTTAATTTTACAAAATCAATTTAGAAAATAAGGTATTTTTCAATGAATTCTTTAATTTAATTTAATTATATTGATGTAATTTTTTTATTGTAATACACAAAATTAATTATTAATACATAGAGTTTTATTGACCATACGATTAGTACTACATTAACAAAATGTTATCACATTGGACAAATTCGAGTGTACGATCACATAAGGATATGTGGAATTTAGTAATAAAAAAATTAATTTATTCATCTATCATATATTTATTAAAAAATTATAAAAAAATATATCAAATCAAATTCATTCATTAAATTTTATTAATAATTAGTTATTAATTTATTTTAGTAATCACCTCTTTAGAATATTGCCTATTTCTCCAGAAACTTTGAGCAACATCCAAACATAGGTTTTAAATTTATTTCTCTCTCAAATCACTTACTTCTTCATAATTTTAATTTTAATAAGATAAAAATATTTTTTACACTTTCAACTTTTTTTTTTTTTACTAGAAATACCTAAACCTAATCTCCACTAGAAATACCTAAACCTAATCTCCAAGAGAATTTAGAGAAAATGTTTTTAAAAAATAATAGAATTTATGTAAAAATATATAAGTTCAGTCTTCTATTTGCATAAGTTTTAGCTGAATATTATTTTAATATTTTCACATTAATATATATATAACAAACGCAAGATAATATGCATAAAAAATCTTAATCCTTCTTTCTTTAATTGAATAACTTTAAAAAATAATACTTCTTTAATGGTTAGATTGAAGAAATAAAGGATTAAAAAAATTTACTCTTAATAATTACTTATATATTGAAAATTATTCAATGAAACTGTCAACATTTATTTTTTTCATGAAATTACAAAAGAAATTTAACATTAGGCTATATATTTAAGACATATATACTATTTATTAACTATGTCCAAAAATTTTAATCTTCATAGTTTTAATGGTTCCATTATAAACCTAAAATTAACTTACCATTCACTTTTAACAATTTGGATAATGCACCAATCCAATTAGTTAATTTGTTTCAAGTTAGGTACTGATTTTATTTGATTTTTAACGTATTTAATAATTTATTTAAAATTTAACTATTCAATATTTAATATTATTTATTGAATTATTTAATACTAAATTATTTAACATGTACAAAAATAATTAATAAGTATCTTTTCTATAATTATGCAATTTTATATGTTAAAAATTGAATGCTAAGTTAATGGTAGAAATAAAATTGTTAATTTTTGTAATACGTTAATCAAAATTAAAATTATGAAAATAAAAATGTTCATTTTTTATAATGCATGAGTAAAAATAGAATAACTAAAATTATGAGAAACAAAATAATCCACATATTAAATTAGAAAGAAAAAAGTTTATTCAAGTTAATCTTATGTCATGTTCAAATTAATTATATAAGAAAAGTTATTTTTGATTCACGAATTGAATACGCCTGATAATATATTTAATATTTAAAAAATATTAAATAATAACTTAATAATTAATATTAGGTTTTTATTTATATTTTTTAATATAACTACATAAATTTCATCTTTAAATAAAATAAAAATTTTATTTTATTTAAATTAATTTATATTAAGTCTTTATCGTATATAAAAATTTTATCATGTGATATTTAGATAATTTCTTCTTTCTCTTAAAATTAAAAAAAAAAAAAAAAGACTTCACCAAATTATACATTTTTTAAGCATTATAATGTTAGGGTAACATATAAAGGTTCTCATTGTAATAATTTCAAAATTAAGGGGTGTTTTTGAATTCAAGAGCCTGAAAACCCTTAATTATGCTAACATACTTAATTATGCTAACATATATAAAGATGTGGTATTGTATTATATCGTGCATTATTGAATTTCCCCTTCAATTTTCAATTCAAGACAGTTATTTTAATTTTGGATTTCCTAATCTAAATTTTGTTAGAAATTAAATCAATTTATTTCATACACTACTAAAAAAATATTGTACAGTATTAATTTTGAAGTAACTACCAAACGAGTATTTGCGTAAAGTTTTTAAAAATTTTAGGACTTTATATAGAAAGAATATAAAAAAAAGATGGATATGCAACTCTAATAAAAAAATGTAAAAAAAACCATTATCAAATTCTTCATACGCTAAAAACCAAAACATAAAAACGATGACAGATATATAAACCAAATTTAAATTTCAACTGAAATCTTAACTGGCAATCTTGTACAAACTTTCTTCCTCATACCAAAGTTTGATTCAAATCTGAAAACCAAAGACAACAACAATGCATAAAATATCTTAAAACACCAAAAGAAAACCAACATGAAATAACTCAAATGCAAGCAATAGTTTTGCAAAGACAAGATAATATCAAAGATAATATCTTCTGCATGGTCGATAAACCGATCACGATGAGGCTGAAGATGCAGAGAAGCATTTGCATGTAGAAACCGATCACGATGAGGTTGAAGATGCAGAAAAGCATCTGCATGTGCCCTACACACATTATCATTCTCCTGCTCTTATTCAAGCATTAGGAGTTACCTAATACCAGCTGCGATATCTTGCACCTGTTTCCCTTAAAGGAAACACTGAAGTGGACCCATTTGCATTAAGCCTAGCCTGAGGAAAAACTTCAGCAGAAGAAGGAATGTTAAAGGGTGGTGGCATTGGAAACTGAGGTTGAGGTGCAGCATAACCGTTGAGGTTAAGTCCATAGGAACGGTAAGGCATGGCATTGGTATTATTCAAGAAAGAAGCATAATGCATTTGGGGGGTGTAAGAGGAAGATCCAATATTCATGTTATTGTAGAAACTTCCAAAAGGGTGAGGCCACACAGACCTAGCATTGGCAAATGCAGGATTTGTGTCATTACGAAGCAGTTGAAGAGTGTGAAGTGGAGGTTGTGCAGGGTGTGGAGTGTTGAGGAAATTCCTACTCCCAGGTAATCCAAAATTCAGAAGAGCATTGGTTGCAGCAGCACTAGGAAGATCTTCTCTCGCATCTTCTTCATCTTCATCTTCATCATCTACGCATTGTTTCTCATTAGGGTTCTTAGGGGGTGGTTGTTCATGATTGTGTTTTCCCTCATAAGTAGTGATCACATTCTTTTTGTTGAGTGAATCTCGTTCCACGTGCTTCCTTACAGAACACCCAGGAGTTGTGCATTTGTAGTAGGCCCTAGAAAAAATCCATGGAAACTTTATCTTCAAATTAATACATAATGGCAAAATTGCATGAACGATATATGATAGATAAAAAAGTGTATTCAGGAGTATAATTTAGATATTGATGCTAAGTATGAGATAAGAAGTAACTTCCTAATTTATGGAACAAAATTTTAAGATTTATATCATACATTTTACTTTTAATTATTTGTTTCGTCTAGTATAAGTAGTTTTAAAATTAAATATGAAACAATAATTAATAAAGAGAAATAAAGGTGGGTAGATAAATATTGAAAGAAATACAATTAGGACAAGAGAAATGTTATTAATATGTTCTTTAGTATACAAATACTATTAGAACATTAAATATTAATTATGAAACATAAAATTTAATTTCCTCTTATATGTTATTAGCAAATTTTAAAAGTTTCTCTTATTCTATCTTTTATTTTATTTTCTGATAATAATTCTAAAAATTAATTATGAAATAACTATTTTTGTCTCATTGATAGTTTGGTACTTTTTTTTCTCTCTCTCATTTTCTATCATATTATATTAACTATCATTTAAATTTTCTATCATCCATCTCTCATTCTATATGTATACTAGCATATGAATGTCATTAATCATTTTTCTTTAACAAATGAGAAAAATAAACAACTGCATTACTCATTACTTTTATTCTTTTCTTATCCTATTCTCTATTCTGCAGACTAATTTCATACCCTCTATAACAAATGAAAGAATCGTTGTAAATGTATGCAAATAAGTAGAATAGCCATAAATAATGTCAAACTAAAGAAAGAACATGAAACTGCTCTATATTCTCCATCACAGGTATATATATATATATATATCAGTCATTCACAGAAATATAAACAAAGTTGAAGGTTGAAGAATGAAGAATGAAGAGAGAAGAGTATACCTAGGGTACAAATTTCCCTTGATAGTTTTTTGGCCATATTTTCGCCAACGATAACCATCGTCCACAATGGTCTTTCTGCGGCTTTCAACATTCACAGTCAATGTTTTCCCGCGGAAAGATCTCCCACTCCCTCTCTCATATTCCTCAATATATCTCTTTCTCTTCCTGCTGCTGCATGTGGTAGAAAATCAATGCAAAAATATACTTATTTGTTATATATCATCACCAAAAAGTGTAGACACTATAAGATAGAATTGTGGTGATTATGAAAATATATAGTCTCAGATAATAACTTTCGAAGAACAAAACCTGCTTTCAGAGGTAGCTGTTCCTCCCCCGACAGCACTGGCTCTATCTTCATTGTCCATGTTGGTAGGAGAAACATCTTGTGCTGTGACCTCCAAATAAGGGGAAGGTAAAGTTCCAATGGCTTCACCAACTTTGCTATGTGCTTCCTTGGAAGAAGAAGCTTGATCCTCCTCATCAAATTTTGCATTAAGATCAAATGGAAACTTCACTGCTATGTGATCATTGGAGTTGGAGGAATGCACTTGTTCAACAACTTGTGTAGGGGGAGCCTCTAACACATCCAACTCCGGAGCAAGAGGTTGGTAACCTCCCATTGCCACAAGACCATTATCATCACCAGAAACCTGATCAACTCAGATGATAAACATGTTTAAAGAGATCAAATTTGTATCCATTAATCTAAATAAATGAGATTTATACCTAATTAGAGAATATATGATATTTTCTTTGAAATATATAGGTGACATAAAAGAGAAAAATAAAAAATCATATATATATATATATATATATATATATATATTTATATGAAAAAGCTTTTGTCAATTATTATTAATAAATTATTAATTCGAAAGTTTACAGTATTGGATTTTTTTTTAAAAACAACATACATATTTTTATTGACCAGAAAGAGTCTAAATAAAAATTAAGTAGGTTTATATCGTGACATGTCATCACATAATTTAAAAAAACAATATTCAAATGAACACTAAAAAATAACATCAGGACTAAAATAAATAAATAAAATTATATATATATATATATATATATATTACCGATTTTTTTAAAACAAATGAGTTTAGAAGGACTAAAGTAGAAAATGATTACATATTACGTTTATTTAAAATATATCTATTTTTTTAAATATCATAGTTTATATAATTCCTTAAAAATATTTATCTGTCTATACATTTACTAAAATGGAGTATAAATTTAAGACAGAAAATAATGAACTAAGTTACATCATTATATCAAATATAAATAAAAGAAATGAATAATATATTTTTTAAGAAATAAAAATTATAACCATTATATTTTCATGAACTAACCCTCTTTGGCGGGTTTAAAATTACAAATATTCTTTACAAAAGACAACCTTTGTTATGAACAACAAATCTCTGTGAATATTTAGTGCAACTACATATTTAAGAATTAAATTTTAAATTATTTATTAAATTAAAACCGTCCACAATACAAATCTGTCACGATGGTATCCTTTAAATTAAGTAAATTAATGTCAAAATTATATTTAAATGATTAAATTTTAAGCTGACAAGCCGAAAGATCTCTTATTTTTCAGAGAAATCACTGTTTTACTGAAAAAAAAAAAGTTACTTTTGGACATATTTGGAATGAAATATAAAATTTTTAGATAATGTGAATTTAAACAAATTTTATTTCATATTAGAATTTGAGTTCAAGTTTTAAAGTTCATTTTGGTTTAAAAAACTTGTATAACCATAGTTAGGACTTTTGGCTCTCACATAAAACCTGGAGAATCATGTATTTCAGTCCTTTAGCATGGTCATGAGAGATTAACTATTGCAATGAGACAGAGTCACACTTGATCTCAGTTAAAATTTCCTTTGATTTAAAATTGCAGCAACTGAAAAACCTTGTATTGAACAAAGAAATTAGAACTACTTTTAAAATAATATATCTAAACATAAATTTTTTTCATTTCAAAAATCAGCCGAAATAACTTTAGTTTTCAAAAAGACCATCCAAAACACGGTTTATGAGTAACTAGTGAGAAGTAGATACAAAAGCTTACACTTATGAGTAATTTGAGAAAAATATGTGATTGAGCATGTAATATAATATGTAACTAATATTATTACATATATACTCAATTACATATATTTTTTTAAAATAATATTTTTCATGAAATAAAAAACAGATACCTGAAAAACTGGAACCAAATTGATGTCAATAAAAGGAGGAGAAACCATTGCATCGATTATGGGTTCATTTAAATCGAAATCCATAACCCTTTTCTGCTTACTGCAAGTTGGTTTGGAAGAGAAACCATGAGGGTTGGAGGCTGAGATTTGGTTGGTGTCATGGTGTTGGTGGCTATTGTTTTCCATGAAAAATGAGAATGGTAAAAACTGAGAAGGATTTGGCTAATACAACAATGGAGCTTTTGCTGTGTTTGTGACACAAGATGCTAATGCTAAGGCAGAGAATATATGGACAAATTAGATGCAAAATAAGGAAATAAAACACTTCTTACTAATTGAATACTGTGTTGCACCATCTCATCATAAAAGGAAAGTGTTTAGGGTAAATACGTAAGCTGCTACATCATGTACATCCAATAGTACAAAAATTTTGTACAAAAATTATTAATATAATAATTTTAAGTCTAACTTATTTTCATAAAATTGGTTCAATAAGATGGAGTTTGCACTACTATATAAATCTTAATTTGATCTTATTTTTAGTCGGTGTGAAATTTCCAACATTAAGTTAATATATATAAAAATAAATAAAAAAATTTGCAGCACAATATAAACTTTAATTTGACCTTATCTCTAGTCGACGTAGGATCTCCAACATTAAGTTAATATATATAAAAACAGTAAAAAAAAATAACAAAACTTTGTCTCTTGGAAAAACTCTTTTTCATAATTTTTTTTTACATATTATGTTTGGGACACTAGTTTAAATTTAGTAAAAAAAAAAGTTAAAAATAAGTTATTTTCATTAATATAAATTTTTGTAGCTTAGTTATAATTATTTTTCAATAGTTTTTTCTTTTAACTTCATTTGTACTTCTTTTAGGTAAAATTTATTTTTTGGTATGTAACAAAGATAATTATCTCAAAACTTTTTCAATAAGACTTATTTAAATAAAACCTGATTATTAATTATAATAGATTATAACATTAATTTATTGTATATGTAATTAATTATTAAAATGATCTAATTTTCACATTTATCTGAAAGATACCTTAAGTGATATTAATTATGTGAATTACAAAACATAGTATAACCATATGTAGAATTAATAATAAAAAAAAAAGTATCTTACTAGGTAAGTTCAGAACTTAACTAAGAATATGTAGAATCAATTCTAATTAAGAAAAAATTACATAAATGCAAGACAGTGTATATAGAAGTTTGTATGATTATTATGATAAAATAATAAAATAGTATTATTGTAAGATGTTCACCATTATCATTAATTTTTGTTTCCAGATGCATCACTTCCACCATGATTCATTCCAGAAATAATGGCTATAGTCTGCATCCTCTCTCACTTGGAAAGTTCAAGCTAAATATGAAACTTTCCTTCTTATGATTCTTATTTCACATTTAAAAAGTCTATCTTTCAGAATATGGAATATGAAAGAAATTAAATAATAGAAATTTTAAAATATATTAAATAATATGCATATAAAGGATAAGTGTGTAAAAAATCATTAAAATTTAAATTAATTATTTGCAAAAAATTAAATTAATCCTAACATTATTAATGGATAGCTGGTTAATTAGAGCTAATATCTTAACATGTTCACAATTATCTATGAATCATAAGCTCAACTTTGGATAACATGTTTAAGAGATAATCTATGAATCATGTTTATCTTAACTCAAGAGTTATAGGTTTCATTCTTATCCAACAAAGACTCATGTATAAATTATGTGTCAATTTAGATGTAAATTAATATTATAAAATATGTTAAATAGAAAAAAAATTTGTGTCAATTTAGATGTAAATTAATATTATAAAATATGTTAAATAGAAAAAAAATTTGTGTCAATTTAGATAAAGTGAAATTGATATAAATTTTTTAAAATTAAGTCTCATTTTGTCAAAAGATTATTCAATAAGTCAATTTTTTCACAAAATTATGGTAATATGGTCAATAATACTTTACACGTATAATATGATAAAAAAATTAATTAATATGAAATCACTATATTATATTATTTAGAAAGGGATATATATATATATATATATATATTATTCCAAATTGATTTTTATGTATAAAAAAAATTCTCTAGTGAGAAAATCACCTCAACCATACTATAAATTACATTTAATCTAAACTGACCAAGAAACTACTGATTTATGGTTCATTGATTCAATAATGGTTAAAATGTGTTTTAAGAGGTGATAATTGAAAATATACTTCTAACATTATAATTTATTAAATATTTAATTAAAATAAGTTCATAAGGAATTAAATAAGGTAAACTTTTAACTTAATATAAAATAATTGAATTTTCTAAAGAAAAAAAATACTAATAATATATTAAATAATAATTAATAAATAGGATTTTTTATATAGTAATATAATTAAGTTTTTAATAACTATCTTAAAAATTATTTATCATAAATATATTATGTTATAATTTAAAACTTTTTCATGTGTTAAACCATTAATTCTTAAAAAAAATGCACATTTGTAATATCCAGCCATATAATACATTTTTCTTTCTTTTTTTGCTTTTGGTAAATTCTACATAAAGCTAATTGGGGATAAACTTGTTATTAAGTATTTATAGAAGGAAGAAATTAAAATAAAAAGTTAATGTTACACTTTAGTTGTGGAAAATTAGATAAAAGATTTATTAACAAAAATTTAATTATCACTGTGAGAAATCTATTTATTACCAGTTTTGTACCAATTAACACTAATGGTAAGATACAGAAAACATATCTTATTAATTTTAAAAATTACAGAAAATAAAGTGAGTATAATCATTAATAGTTATTCAAAAAAGTGGTGACAAATAATAAAAACAATTAATAAGTAAATAGATGTAAATATTAGAAATTAATATATTTTTTCTTTTTTATTCATGTATAAAGTGTTTTAATTAGTAAAAAAAATAAATTCCAAAATATTTAATTGAAGATTAATTGAAGATTAATTAATTGAACAGATAAATATTTATAATTGATTCAAACTCTGCATATTTGATAAAAATTAAAAATCTTATCATAAAATTATAAAAATATTAATGATTATGTTTGCAATAAATTAAATTAAAATTTTGAATTGTGAGAAATAATATTAATGAAAATTTTCCTTAAACATGATTTTGAGATTCAAATATTGAAATGTCTGTATTAATATATTGATAATAATTTAAATTTAAATTTAATTTATTGTAAAGTACATCATAATCAGACATTAGTGTTATCACTTAGAGAGTTGTCACTAGGTAGAATTTTACAGGTCAAGTTTCTGTTTTATCTACTCCCAGCATCTATTTATAAATGTTTTTTAATTAATTCCAAATTTTTAATTCATATAGAATTTATTAATAATTAGTACTGTTTTTATAATTATTTTATTTATTATATTTAAATGAAATTATTTTTTTACTAAATTATTTTTCATCTAATTAATTAAAATATTTAGAGAAAATTAATAATTATATAATTTATTAACTATTTTATCTTCTCCGATGTAAATAAGAAAGAAAAGTCATTTATTTCATTAATTATAAACACTTTATTATTAATTAATTAAAATTTTTTTAAAATATAATAATTGATAGAATATATAATTAATTTTTTTTTAAAAGTAATAAAAAATTTCTTTTATTTATATATATATATATATATATTAGTATACTGATATGATGTTTTATGTAATAAAAATAATAAAAAATTAATCTAATAGAAAATCAATTAAAATTAATTTTTTTTCTATAAATTAATATAATTTGATTTAAATTTTATTTAAAATTTAAATCAAATTGAGTTAAAATATTTATTATATTTAAATATAATTTTATATATTTATGATTTATTATAATGATCTGTTAAAGAATAATAAATAAATAAGAAAAAATAATAATAAAAAATAAAGATTGTTTAATTAAATTTTTAAAATATATAAATAAAAACTAAATATTTTATTCTTAGTGGTATATTTAAATTTTAAAATAACTATTTAGATCACTATTTAAAGTATTTGGAACTTTGCTTTATGGAGTGGAGAAGGTGAGTATTTTTAGAACTCAAATAGGTAAGGGAAACTAGTTTGTAAAATAACAATTTTATAGGGTCGTGAATTTAGTTGTGGGAACTAATTTTGGGGGTGTTTTCCCATATAGGTTGTTATTCGATATCTTATTGTATATTGTGAAATTGGGTTAAGTTGATAATTGTTTAGAATGACCCTATTTGTTAGGTATCTAGGAGGGGGTTTAACACTGGGGAAATTTTCACTAATGGAGGTAAATCACAACTATATAAATGAATACGACTCTACTTCTTATCTAAAACCTTAAGGTTAAAAGTTTGTGTGCCTTTCTCTCATATATGTTATTCAACCTTCTCATTTCTACCCAATGTAAAATTTCAATTCACCTTGAACTCCAACACTATTAATATGTTGTGATCTAATTTGTCTACTTTATATTGTGGAAAGTGGATATTAGGTTATGTAGAAAAGTTGTTTTTGGTTCACTTACTCCATCCCTTTTACCTAAATGAGACTTGAGCAAGTCATTTGAAAACTGTGAAAAGATTTTGGATGGAATGCAGTAGGTAAACCAGAACAAGCTTTTCTTCAAAATCCAAATCTGCATAAAATTCGCTAAGCGCAAGTCTTATGCACTCAACGGAATTGGTTCTAGGGGATAGGGTGCTCTCAGGGTTAAAATCCATTGAGCGGAGGATTTTCATGCTGAGCGGATTTTTTCCAATGGTGAGATTGTCCTCTGAACCTAATCTGCTAAGCGGATTAAGGGTTCGCTAACCGAATTGACCATGTTCAGAGCAATGAATTTAATGTGATTAGATATGTGAGAATAAGATAAAATGTATGATTCAACTTGTAAAATACTTTTTGGCATGAGGTCTTAATATAATTATATGATTATGAACATGATTTGGTTATATAGTGTGTATGGATTTAGAGCATGAGTTATCTAATGACTTTCTAAGTCACGTAAATTAAGATTGTCATGTGGTAAAGGTCGATGGAGGTCTTATCAATTATCTTTATGATAGTTGGTGAGACAACCCTAATGTGAGATGAGTGTAGTGATATTTTGAGGATGATCTTAGGGTAAAAAAGACTCAGTGGTCGGTTGATTAAGTCTGTGGTCCTGGAGTATATATAAGGTGTTAATCCTAGATATCCGAAATTAACACAGTTTTACAGAAGGTGTCGATCTTGATTGTGAATGCGGTTAAAATGTATAAAGTCTTTGATAGATTCTTACACTTATATGAAATGACATGTTTAATTATTAAATAGCTATTAATTTCTTATAATTTATCTTACTTTTACTAGCTTACCTTTCTTATCTCTTGTATGTGAATTACGATAATTATATTTTTTACAAGAGCATATAAAAGATTTTTTTCAGAGTTATCTATGAGATAAAAGTAAAAATTAGGAATACCTATATCTTAAATATTATGAAAATTAACCGTAAAACCCTTAATTATTTTTGTTTTATGAATTTATTTAGAAAATTATAATAAACATAATATCTTATTCTTAAATATGTGAGAAAAATTATTATATTGATGTTTGTTTATATATATATATATATATATATATATATATATATATATATTTTCTTGTTATGTTACAAGCTTAATATCTAAAAATACTATCTTTGAAAAAAACCTCTAATAAATTGAAATTATACAATTAAGTTGGTAGAAAAGTTAAGAATTAATATTACATTCATAACTACTTGAATATGATGGACTATTTGCATTTTTCATGGGAAATTCAGTTCCCGCGTGAGAATCGAACTAGGTATCCATGGGGTAGCAGATACTTAATAGAGAAATAATTTTATATTTTATGGAAATAATCTTTCGTGGGAAATAGTTGTTGGCAATCAAACATACACTATAAATAGTTTTATGCAAAAATAGATAAAGGACTTAGAGCTATTATTTTCCGCAAGAATACCAAATAGATATCTTTAGAAATAGAGATAGAAGTGCCAAATATTTCGGTTTGGTTTCATCCGACTATCCGACCGATCATTGGACTAGTTCCATCCATATTTATGAATAAATTCTTTTTTGTTTGGTGACCAACACACCATATTTTTATGATTTTAAGTTATTTATATTATATAGAAAATCATATTTTTATATTTCAAGCCAATCTTTCCCTCTTTCTCTAATTATATTCTTTAATTTAGTTCATATATTTGTATAGTTGAAATTTTTACACTAAATTTTACCATAAACTTACTTTGACGGTTAAAAATCTAAACAAGAATCATTTTACTTTAAAATCACCTGTAATCTAAATCATTTTTCTTTAGAAACATTAATTTTGAGAACTTTGTGAAGTGAGCATTTCTAGCATCTGAATTCATGCTTGCTATTCACTGCTTATCATCATAACTTATTATTAAGTCGTGTTTTGCCAGAATTATAAAATTTAGTTTAAATTCTTTTTACTGAAAACTTTTGAGAAATTTTTCTTTAATTATTTTTAAAGTATTACAAAATAAGCATTACACAACTATGATATTTTTATTATAAAATAGGTGATTGGGAAGAACAACATGTAAACATAAAATGTTGTAGAATAACTCTTCTTTGAATGTATTATGAAATAAGCATCTGAACCAATATTGTGGTAGTACTTCAGAACAATAACAATTATCCATAAGGTATTGTAAAATACCTCTTTCATAATTATTTTTTTAATGTGTTGCAAGTATTCATAGATATGATATTTTGTTAATAAGTATTACAGAAGAACATTTAGTTGAAAAATGTTTTAGAATATATCTTCAGTATCACTAATTCAAAATACATTTATGTTCAATAAAATGTTTCCTAATATGGAAACATAACACCCATGCTTAATGTGTTTCAAATTCCTCTTTTGTAACACATTTAAAACACTATCACATATTTAGTCATAAAAAAAGAATAGGGAAAAAATACATACATGTGAAAAGTTAGTTTTGAAAATATTAAAAAAAAAAACAAAAGGGAGTCCAGAGATGAATTTTGAAGGTTCAGGAAAAGAAATGTAAACATATTGTCTTGTTGGCACGGGATTTCATGGTGTTGTCTCTTCTCTTAGGATGCCACAAAGACTGATCATTGCTATAAAGCTAAAATTATTTTGGTGTTGGTCTAGCAGAGTCAGCCTAAGCTAGCCTCTAGACTGGCAAATATCAGGCACAAGAGCTAACGAAGCTTGGATGGGTAACCACTAATCGTAATGCCCCACTATAATATACTAAGAGATACACTCATTACTTTCATTAGTACAAATTTCCAATTCCGATAACTTTGCTCGTTTTCATGAAAGGGAGTGTACTTTCAGATCTTTCCCAGCGCTACAGATAATGGCAACACTCACTTCCTCCATGACAACAAATTAAGGCCATTCAAATTTAAAATCTGACTACAAACACTAAATGTTTCTTTTGCTTTTAGAGGCTGACAAACATGCAGTGTTAACATTAGTGAAACTCACATTTCTATGCATTGTTGATTGATACAAGAAGATTGTCTTTTTTAACTAACTTAATAATGAATGGAAATATTCAGTCATCATCATACTAAGTCTAGGCAAATACATTAGGAAATCAATTGAAAAATAATACAAAAAATGCTGACAAGAAAAAACTTAAAAAAATATAATTCTATCTACACCAGTAATGATTGATTATACCATACCAAGCACACTGCACACTTATCATTCAAGGAATTATGGTACAACAAAATCAAATGAATGGCATCCCTATTATATCAAAACCAAGTTAATTTAACTGTTTAGCATCGCAGTTAGCAACAAAAAGAAAGTCAATATTCTTCCAATAAAAAAGGTGGAAACTGAAGAAATATCGTGGGCACTCACTGTATGTATTACTCCAGTCGCTTCATCCTTCACTTTAATGCTGGAAGAGCCTGAAACACCAAAATGCTAAGTTAAGCCTAAAAAGCCTTTCTTTGTTTAGCATGCATCCATATCAACATATTTTAACCCTAAAAACCAGTAGAAATTAACATGAGAGTTATATGGATAAGATAACTATAACAAATGAAACTTCTTTTGGTCAAGCTCTTGTAAATTAATTAACCTTTCTTATTTTCTAATAAGATAATAAAAAAAGTCATTAAGAAGTAAATCACACTCTCATCCACCTAAAAAAAGTCACTAATAACCTTTCTCGTAAATTGCTTGAATTACACAACTCTACTTCCATGCAATATTAATATATGCTACAATTCAATATATTTTAATGTAAATCAGCCTCTTAGGAAAAACTTTTCACTCTTTGCGGTTCTCAGCATTATCAACAACTCATTTTCAACTATCAGATTTAGAACTTCAGAAGATGAAATAAAATTACGCCTTTCAATGTTTAAAATTTCATTTAATTTTTCTCAGGTCAAGGCTTGGGACAACACTAAAATTTGCAATAGAGAAGAAATATACTCCCCTAAGGCTTTTTTATCTTGGCACTTTAAGAGATCCGTTTACAACAAAATAGACTAACATGTTAAGTCTTCTAAGTTTTAAAATTAGAAGGAAAGGCAATATAACTGAAGTATCTCTCAAGCAAAAGAAGTGTAGTGTATCAAAAAATAAACCTTAAAAGCATTTCAAGCAGGAGTAGGTTTGGGCTAAGAATGATGAAATTAATTTAAATTAAAGAGTACTAAAAGGAAACAAACCACGTGATATGAACTATACAGAAATTAAGAAATGCAACTATTACTCCCGTTTATATTAAAATTACTTTTTGCTTACTAATATTACCTCCATTATCATTATTCCTCTCTCATTTATGATGAGTGTGTAAAATACTTAACAATTGGGCATAATTGGAAAGGTACTACTTAATATTGTCTTGAAGTTTTAAAAAGACATAAATAGAAGCAATTTTAATTACTTTAATGGACAACTAAAAAGGAACAAACGCATCATACACAAAGTAGGAAACTAAAAGTGATGAGACGCTGCTTGGTACTCACAATTGTAGTCAGTCCATCCAATGGCCATATTTTCAAGATCATATAGCACTAGTTTGTTTGATAGCACCAAATCTGCAAATGAAAATAATTCGAAGTTAATGATGTTGAGATCCAACACTAAAAAGAAAAGAGTTACATAATGAATAAAACTAGCTTCAAACAGACACTGACAACGGAAAAGGCAAAGGTCCATTTACAAAAGTATACTTAATTCAACACAGATTGTAGAATAGTTGAAAAGCTATACCATGAAGCCTTATCAGTGTTCAAATTATGGATTTTGGGTTATGGAAGAAAGAAAAAGAGAAAGAGATAACCAATAATATTAAACATATTCATAGGATGTGATAAAATACACTTAACCTGATAAACCAATTTGTACCAAACATATTATTACTAGTACAAGTCGAAGCTCACTAACATTAACACTTATAAATTAATGACCCTGATATCTTAGCAATCAGAATCAGACTCAATTGGTGACTTAATGCACAAATTTTGTTCCATAAACTAACACTAATTCATTGGATTAATTTATAAGTGTCATTTAATTCTAAATAGTACCTCCAAGAAGGGTCATGTCCTTTCCATTCTTGGTTTGTGTCACACTCTTCTGCCAGCCAATACACCAGATACCATCCTGGGGTCAATCAAGCACAAATTAATATTAAGAAACACCGTAAATAAATTCCAGTAATTAATTTATCGACCGAAGGTACTCAAATAAATTAAAAGATACATAATATATCAGTAAAAGTATCCAGATGCCAATTTAAATTTAAAACCATCATTATAGTTGACATTGAACAATAGATACCTTTAATTTTCATACAGACCATTTCTCTATAATTATACATGGAATTTAATGTGTATGATAAACCACAGAACACTCAGGTACATTCAAGAGATTGAGAAATAAGTTCAGACATGTTAAATTAATATTAAAGCCCTTAAAAAAAACATATTTGTCATTTGAGTGTTTGAGTATCTAGCATACAAAGCTTTTCAAATAAGCTGGTACATGTACGGAGAAATGAAGTTTCTACTCACTCTAAACTGAAACAGGTAGTCGTGAGGATAAACTATCAGAGAAAGAGAATCCTCAAAATGAAGCTTGACAACTGGAAATCCGCGATCAACACTGCAAGATTATAACAGTCAACAAAATAAGGGCTGCATATGCTAGACACTTAATGTGCATTTGTTTCCATCGTGAACTAATGAAATTGAATTCTCAAAAGTGAAATGCATTTTAATTATCCAAACATCATTTAAACAATGAATACCAAGTTACTATTTTAAAAGAAAACCATTTTTAATAGAGGATGCTTCTGAAATATAATTATTTGTCTATCCACAAAAGGTTTATATACTTCTATTCTACATAAAATAATCAAACATGAGATTCTTTGTAGATAATTATCCAAACCTACTCAACAGCGCCCTTGAAAAACAAAGAAAAAGGACAAAGGAATCCAAAACAAAAAAATTGAAAGGACCGCACAAGGGGATTGACATACTTTTCCGTACCAAAGTCCTAATAGCTCCCAATACATTCCCTTCATCAAGAAGCTAATCCGTATTTTTAAAATCAACAAGTCAAATATATGTCAAAGCTCCATCCTTGCTAAAGTACACAAAGTTTATTACACAACCTTAGATCCTACTTACTACTGCCTTTTGTCATTTATTTTATCACAATCGTTTCCTCCTGCAGATTTCAGAATATTGGATTACCGAATATTATCAAACAGTCATGGATGGATTTTATGAAGATATATTTAAATAGAAATATGAAGTTGACACTTGACATCAGACCCTATGGACTAAACAACCAAGAAAATAAACCTAAAGTATTTTAGATAAATTATGGGATATTGTACACCACTTAAAAGCAATGAGGAATAAACCAATACTTATTCCAATATAAAAGAGAAATGTAAAATTTCAATAAAAGAATGTCACAAAGATAAGCGTCATACTTTCCAGCAAACGGAAAACAACTAAATTGTTGGTCAACATGATATAATTTCAGTCCAGGCTGCCGGGCCAAAACCTATCATAAAGAACATTAATGAATACTCAAGTGGAAATATTTGTTTAGTTAAATCTTTATACATACACTTACCTTTGGAATCAGTTCGTCATAAACTAAGCCAGGAAGATAAGCCAAGGTTGTTCCACTATCTATTACTGTCCCCCTCCCATTTCCAGAATCAAATATATCTGAGGGAAGCTGTAGAGTATCTGTATCAACCTCAATACTCTTCAAAACCACGTTATAGTGTGCCCTATAATGATCAAAGATAACAGTTGTGACATAATTTTTCAAGTCAAGATCTGAACTGAATATCAAAACATTATAGCTTATAGGTACCTGAAAAAACATTTCACAAATTTTCACAACTTAAACCAGAGGCCTCAGATGAATATACCTTCATAAACTGAAAGCCAAAAAAACGAAAAAAAAAAAAAACAGAAAGAAGGCCATCATTTTGTGGCCTGATCACACATAAATATTAGCCAGTGAAATAGATGATGTTTCATACATGCCAATTTTTTTAACAAATTTAAAGTTAAAATTGGCCCCAACAGGATTCAAAAAGGGACAATAAAAGAGAAGACTTGAAAAGGTCTAGCTCAATACACCTGCTCTAATGACATCGGAAAGCAGTAAAAATGATGGAAATATACAAGTGGAAATCTATTAGAGATTATTTGTGTAAATGCTTTATTCCACTCTCGTGTCAAGCATTTACAACATTGGCTTTAAAACTATATCTTCGTTACTTCATCTTCTGAATCTTTTATAAATATATAACATTAAACGTTTGGATTTAATACACATGTCCAAATGGAGAAAAAAATAACCATGCAGATCCAGTACTCTAGGGAATTTTCTATCTTCAAATAATATTAATTACTGCTCCATACTTCAATAATAGAACAACCCAGCCACAACTAAAAAATCTTGTGAACATCAAATGAGGTTATGTAAAAGATAATTCATTACTGGCAGTTCCAATATTGTGTGACCATCAAATTTACCATTAAATTTATATGATATATAATAGTATAAGAATGAAATATTAAGTTACTGCACATACATTTTCGGTACCAATGGAGTTGTACTGACTTTTGGTTCCACCACTTCCCCTATGGCAAATATTCCACCACCACGAACATTGTCAAGGCAATGTGAAAATATTTTTTTCACCTTTCCGGATGCAGCAAGCTGTGAAAGCACAGAAGAATTTGCTTGTCCAAAACCAATTATGCCGTCAAGGGCTTCTTCAGAAGATGAACCCAATGTCCCAGATTGTACAGCGCCACACCTGTCAGCAATAAATTAACCAGAGATATAAACAGGGGGAAAAGTTGAAATGGCAACAGTAGTCTTTAATCTATCAACCAAGGAACCTATTAACCTAAATATTATTAATTAAAAATAATACACTGAAACTTCCCACTTGAGTGTAAAGTTTTCACATTACCCAAAAACAGATGACCCTAAAGAATGAAAATTTTCAAGATAATTCTCTCGTAGAACCCCTACTCTGATTGAACAGCAGACATGATCGGCCTAAAAACTATCATAAGAAGTCAATAATAAATTATTCAGTGAGAAATTAAAGCATTAGTAATCGTAACTATTCTCACCCAAAAATTATGCTGCTATTTTGTGGGGTAGTACGAAGATTTCCATTGACACGGTTATAAGTAATATAATCCTGGACATAGTATCCAGAAGTTGCACTTCCATCCCCATAAGTTATGCTGTAGGGGCATGGAATTTCAGACTTGCACCCAGGAATTGGACCATCATACGCAGCAGAGCAAAAATCTTGGTCACAAGAAACCAGCTCTGAAGTTTCAGAGCTCTTTGGGTCATAAAGAGTCAAATCTATCTGTTGCAACGACAACAAAAATAGGAAATTCAGCAAGGGATCAAAGTCAGTGATTCAGAATGTGAATCGGCAAACCGAGGAAAAGGTATAAAACATAGATACGTACACCGAGATCACTTTTCCTGGGACATCTCGAGCACTCAACACAATTCACCCAAAGAATATCACTTCCTGTATCAACTTGCACATAATAATCCTTCGGAGGAGAACCAAGCCCAAGTTTTGTATAATACAAACTAAGCCAAATAAACAACATAACATAAGCATGAAAATAAAGAAAAACACTGGTAGCTCCTCCCAAAAATCATAATAATTAAAGCCTACTCCTGTACTACAAATCAGAATCCTCAACTTAGAGATTACACATTCTAAAAATTCGCCACATTCTCTCCTTATAAGGTATATTCACACACAACCCCACAACTAGCTAGGTGAAAAAATCTTATGAACTATCTCAAACGATGCTCCTTTAATTATATATACCAGTATATTTGATTTTTTTGAGAGACCATATGTTTCAATTTAGAAATAAATATCCATTATTACAACTTAAACTATTCATTATAAATCTAAAAAATATTTTACACATTAAAAAATATTTAGTTCTTATGAAATTTAATTACATGCAAACAAATATTCATCAGGTTAAAAAACTGGTTAGAAAGAAGAAAAAAAACGAACCCAGTCTCAGTAGGGAGACCATTGCCGCCAAGGTTGAGATCCACGCCGGAGAGAAATCGACCACGACGGCGAGCATCGTGAGCTTTGATAGCACTTAAACTCCTTTTCCGACGCTCCACCGGGAACACTAAATTTCCGTTGGCAACGCAACCAATTTCCGCAACTAGAATCGCCACGAACATCACTAAACCTCTCGGATCCATTAATTCGGTAGCCTAACGAGTTCAATTCAACTGAAAGAATCAAAGAAATAGTAGTAACAGATCCAGCAGAGCTCAATGAAGCTCGATGCGATTCATTTTGGTGCTCTGGCGTAAAGGTGCAATGGTTTTGCCGTGTTCGGTCAGTTCTATTGAAAAAGTTGAATACGGCAATGGAGAGGATTATTGGGGAATGAGAAAAAAAAAAAAAAACGACTAACAGTGACTGATAAAGAGGGAATTATTATTTCAACGCCAAACGACGCGTGTTCTACTCGTTTTGTCTTTACCACGCCACTCGTATTTCCGCTTTCTTTCATTCGGCATGGACTCTTTTCTTTTCTTTAGTTGAAAGGTATCTTTCATGCCGCTTCGTCACTTTTCAAAATTATTTTCATAAAATAAATTAAGTACCGACAAATAAATAAAACAGTATTTATTAATAAATACTAATATATATATATATATATATAAATTCATTCACTTATTTTTTATATTAATAACAATTTAATCATTTTTTATATTGACAATATTTAACCATTAAATTCGTTTAACTTTTATTACAAAATAAGAAAATGATATAACATAGTTGACACATGTTAGTAATACTCTTTAAAAAAAAATCTTCTTCGTTTCTTTCATCGTGGTTTCAGAAAAATAAATGCACTCTGTTATGTGGGACAAATATCCATTTAATTTATTTCTTCAAAATTACGATAAGGAAAGAAATAAAAAAAAAATTGATTTCTTCTTACTCAAGAATTTAATTTTCAGATCCTTACGTATGTATGTAAGAAAAGAATATTTGGTAAATATTATTTTCTAGTGTGGAAACAAAAAATTTAAACGATTTGGATTTTGTATATTTAATAAATTTTAATTCATTATTATTTATAATTAATGTGGTAATTTTGTGTTATTATAATTGTTTATTCTGATGAATAATAAAAAATATTAAAATATATTAATATTGAATTTAAAATTTAATTTATTTTTATAAAATCAGTTTAAACATATGAATTTTGTATTTATTAATATATTCTACATAAAATCAGAAATAAGATTTATATTTATTAATATATTTTAATTTAATTTTTGAATAAAATATTGAATCATGTTAAAGTTTTATATTTAATATTTCGTAACTGATGCACACATTGGATACCTATGAATAATTGAACATGCATGTTTATGAAATTGATGGATCGAAAGCACGTTTGAGCTTCCTTTTCGAAGAATGGATCAGCGTATGTGTTTTTTTGGCATATGATGTGAAAGATGTTGGATGTGAATGTGTCTAAATAAGCATTTGGTCAAGTTTTTGGATGTTTATTTTCTAATCTTTTAAAGCAAAATTAATTTGTTCTATAAAAGAAAATTCACTTTAAAAGATATTCAGAATTGTCATAAAGTTAATATAGATCATTTTAAATTTCTTTATATTTTTAATTGATAAATAATTTTTTTAATATTTACAATGCTTATACTCTCTTTTTCTAATAAAATAAGAAAAAAAACTTTTAAAACAAATAAGAAATATTTTTTTTGTATAAATTTTACACTACATTTTCGGCAAAAATAAGAAATTAATTGTCAAATAGGACAAAGTTATTGTATAAAATGTGTTTAAAATAAAAAGAGGAAACAGATCAAACATACTAAATATTTAAATTCTTCTTTTTGGCATTCACAATATATTATATTGTAGTTTGCTTGAAACTAGTTTTTTTATCAATAATTCTCTAAAATTGTAAATGTTTTTTTTTATATTAGGTGAATGAAAAAGTTAAATATTACTTTAAATGATGCTATTAAGTTTTTTTTAAATTTAGATGGTATTTTTTTCTATGTTTTATTAAAATAAGAAAATTTTTAAAATATTAATTACGGAAGTTGTGTTCATTCTTGGTTAACAATTTTTTTCATTTTTATATTTTTATCTTTTAAATAGTACATTGTTTATATTTTATTCTTAATTAATTTATTTTTCTTTCAAAACCCAAATAATAAAGCATAAATGAAAGACTTTGGTGTATGTACTTGTTGTGTACTTGCAAACAATTCCTTCATTGTTGGGTTTCCGTAAAAGATAAATGTTTTTTATTTATACAAGGTTGTCTACATTGGACATCTCTTGTCACATTTATTCTGTCATGGGGCATTTTTTTTCAACTATTTATATAAAACTATATAATTAACCTTACTATTATGATAGTATCAAAGTAAAAAATAAATGTAAAATAAAAAGCAATTAAAAAAATTAATTACAAGTAACAAATACAATAAATTAAGTACATTCAAAATATCTTAGGTTTTGAAAAAAATGGTTACAAGTTACATTAGATATTTATTTCTTCAAGCTATTAGTATCTTTGGATCAACCCATAAAATATCCCCTGGAATATAACAATATATAACTGTTTATGTGAAAAATATATAATTTAAATTATTACAACTTGTTTTTATCCATAAAAATGAAAGTTGTAATTTCAAATTTGAAAATAATTTCAACTGTTTTTTTTTCTTTAATGATAAATGTTAATTGTCAATGCCTGAACCAAGTCAAAATTTTTACCAAACTAAAAAACAAAAAAAAACTATACCATCATAAAATATGGGAGCTTTAATCACAAAGCAAACAAACCAAGAAATACAATAAATTTATTTGATTTCGATACAATATTTATAATAATTTTTTTTTTTATTTCTACATCATTATAAATAAATATAATATCATAAATATTATCTTGAAATTTAAAAATAATAATAAAATGGAATTTAAGAAAATAGAGATATAAAATACTAAAGTGAAAAAACGTTATCCAAATCAATCCATTTTCTTAATATTTTAATAATTTAAATTTATTAAAATAATTTTCGTGGAAGTTAACAAAATTAATAAAATAAAATAATTAATGAATGAAAGTAGGATTTTTCTCAACTCATAGATTAATTAAGAACAACAAACCTTACCTAAATAATTAGTTTTGTAAAAGTTGATTAATAAAAATATATTCAATTTTTTATTAAAAATAATATAGTTTCTTAAATAGATATTTATATGGTTATTAAATTGTTTAAATTATTTCATCCTGACTTGTCCTAATCTGTCTAATCAAATCGAATTTAATAAAAGATAAAATATAACGTAATTTAAAAAAAAATTATATTTTATATAAAAAAATGTAAATTTTTTTTAATGAAATTTAAAACTCTCAAGTTTTAAGAACTCACATTATTATTATAAATTCCTAAAATTTAATTTCTTTTAAAAATTTTCATTTAAATAACATATTTATCATAAAATATTCATAATTTTATAAATTTTCCTTCCGGTATAAGTTGTGATGCTTAATAATTTAACAGAAAAATTAATAGTCCAAACGTTAATCAATATCTAAACTAGATTAGACTATCAAAGTTGAAACTATGATAAAAGAACTATAATAATGTTTGTAAATCCTTTGCATGGATATTTAATATCTAAGTGTGCTTAGCTTTGTAATATTTAATTTTTTAGTTAAATTACTTTTTCGACAATAATGAGATTCTTATTTTTTTAAGTATGTTTATTTTATAAAATTATATAAATGGTTGATTAATTATTATTATTTTGCTTTCCTAATAGTAATTAATTAAATAAATTATTATAAAACAGTATACTTATTTATTTAAGAAAATTTAGAAAATATTTTATAATATACCTTTGTATACTCAAAAGACTAGTCAAGATTAAAGTCCATGGTATTATATAATTCGGATAATATCGAATAAAATTAACTTAGTGAAATCGTTCCATCCATTTACTGCAGGACAATTCTTTAGGTGAATTTCAACTCAAAATCACCCAAATCTGAATCAAATCTGCTTAAGCGTGTATGAGATTTTATGTAGTAAAATATTGAGTCTAAAAATGTGAATTAACCTTTCTACACAATAAATTCTCACCTATTATACACACACTAATATAATACACATATTCACTAAACGTTGAAAAATTCCACGTTAAATAAAAATAAAGCCGAATTATAATATATAAATGAGATATAAACCTTACCTTTTTAAAATCGATTTAGAAAATAAGATTTACATTTTACTTATATATTATAATTCGGTCTCATTTTTAGTTAATGTAGAATTTCCGAACAGAATCAATACCATATTCAACTCATTTTACACGTAACACACAAACATGTTTCCAACCAAAATTCATTTCAACAATCCAATCACTCCATATTTCATAAATTCTATCATGTAAAACAACTAATTTCAGTTCTAATTCAACAAAATAACAGTTATTTCAAAATAGATTTGAAAAGTGAATAATCCTCTCATGAAATCTCAAGTTTAAACCCAAATAATTAGGACTAACCAAATTTAAGAACAGTTTCACTCTCAACCTAACTATCCATTAAAGAATTATATAAAAGTTTAGAAATTAACTAACTTCCTTTTACTTTAAAAAGAAGTTCATAAAATAATATACGGTCGTCTTCTCTAAATAAAATTCCAATTATTATAAATTACTTTCTTCTTAATAAAATTATTATAATTATTTTAGAAATATTTATCAATAAATCAAACATATCATTATATATCCAATCTAATATAAAATATATGGAAATAAGAAAATATAGATGCAAGAATTAGTTTAATTTTTCTTTTTAAAATAACAAATACTTACAATTAATTGTTTTTATAATTTGTAGTTAAAATAATTTAAACTTTAAACACTGATAACATATTTTTAGATACTGGATTTTAATAGAATTAAAGAAAAAGAGAGTGAAAACTATCTTATCTTGAAACTTTATTTCTTTAATGGTTTTCATTGTAAAGAAAAGGTTATTGAATTATTTTAATTAAAAAATTATACTTAATACAAGATTTTTTGTTTTAAAGAACCTTTTTTAAAACAATATTTAATTATTCTTACTAGAATAATATTATTTTTAAAGTCAATAATATTTTTTTTCTAAAATATTAAAATTAAATAATTATTTTTAAAAACCTAAGAGAGATTATAGGATTGAACTGATTATTTTCATTTTTTATTAAAGATGTAAAATTTTAGAGTAATTGAATAATTTTTTTTTAATATTTTTAAAAAATATTAAAACCACACTATTTATTTTAAGTAATAAAATATAACATTTTCATGCTATTTCTTTATATAATATCTTTTTATATTTTAAAAATCCAAATATAATAAAATCTTATTTATTTTTTCATGTAAAATGTAAAGATCCCATTATTATTATTGATTAGAAGTAATGAAAATAATATATATATATATATATATAATTATAATTATCCAATCAAGAATAATTATTTCCTATCTCCACACAATATCTTATCAAAACTACATATATCTTATAACTGTCCTGAATTTACAATTTTATCCCTTTACATCTCCACACACAAATAAACAAACACAACAAAATGGTAAGTAAAATATTTAAAAATAATTTATAAAAATTATAAGCCGTTATATTCAAAAACAATCTTCCAACTTCATAAATTATTATTAAATTATAACATTTAACACTTATCCTATATATCTAAATCGGACTATGAATTGTACATATGAAAATCTATTAATTTTAGAATTTTAAATCTGATAATTTGGTAACTCATGACCTAAGATAATTTTATACACAGTTTTTTTTCTTAGTAATTTTCTCTTCACAGAAATTTCAATTTATTTTTTATTAAATTATTTTTTTTATGTGAACCAAATTATTATTCCAAGTACAGATATTCTATTATAACAATTCATAGTTTAATACTCATATTATAAATTATTAATTTAGTATTATTCCCTTAATAATTAATAGTTTTCACATTATTCTAAAATAAATCACATACTCATTATATTCAACATATAATTTTATTTCAATACTATATTAATTTATAACATACATATATTACAATCATATTCAAATAATCTATTTAATAAAAACAACACATTATAAAACCTTTTAAAAATATACAAAATAAGTTATTTTTTTTCTTCAAATTCTGTTAAGCAAAATTTTAAATGATTGAACGGATTTGAAACATTTGAAGGAATTTTAAAAAGAGTTAATGTATGTTTTTATTTTTTACATAATTTTTTACTGAGTGAAACTTATTTTACAGAATAAAATTTTACAAAAATTAAGACTCTAATATTGTATCTTATATACTGAACTAAATATTAAAAATATTGGGCAAAATTAATAAAACCTTAACACAACTCCAAATTATAAATTTAATATTTATTCTACATGTATAATTAAGTATTATAAATATTAGATAATATAAAAGGTTAAAGTCACTTAAAACTTGTTAAAAGTCATATTTATTTTAATAAAACATGATAATTTTATTTATTGATTATTTTTATTTTTATATTTGTGGCTAATATTTGTTTCAATATATATATATATATATTTTTTTTTTTTTCAAGTAAGAAAGACCATTTTCTTAATAATTAAATTGGTTTTCCCAATTTGTTTTTCTTTTTCCTAAATAAACCCAGCTTCTCTTTCTATCTAGAGAGTGTCATTTTGTAATGTAATTTTGGTCTTCACAGCACAAACTCAGAAACGGCGAAATTGTGCCCAAAATCGATGGCTTCGCAAAATGGTGGCGAGAGCCACCAACCTCCACGGCAACCGCAAGGTACTAATGGATGCACACTTTTTTTGGTTCATCTTTTTCATTTCTCAACTCTTATTTGCAGAAGAAAAAAAGAGAAATTATTTTCACTAATTTGACTATGTTCTTTATTTGATTTTGTTTCGATAATGATTTGGTTATATAGGTGAAAAGGTTACTGAAGTGGGATGGTTTGTTCTTGGTGAGGATCAACAACAGGTTGGCCCTTACGCCTTCTCAGAGTTGCGCGGTGAGTTTTTTTTGGATATTATAGTTTTTCTTCTTCGAATCTTTGTGTTTCAAATGAACAAAGTGGATTGGAGTTAGAGTTAGGTATTGTATAATTTGATTTTGTTGTTGGTTATCTCCAATTAAGTGAAGCTGATGCAGCACTGTGTTAACTTTGAGCACATTCGGTGATTTTATGTTGAAATTTAAACCTCTATTTGTGATATTTAAATGGAAATTGTCTTGGACAGAACATTTCTTGAATGGATACCTCTCCGAGAATACTTTTGTGTGGTCTGAAGGAAGGAGTGAGTGGCAGCCCTTGTCCTCAGTTTCTGACCTGTGGACTCAAATTAACAGGCAGGGACCTGATTCTGCAACTGCAGGTATGACTTTTCTTCTCTTTCCCTTAGGATTTTTCAATATTATTATTTTTATCTGTTACTGTTATTTGGGGAGCTTACAGTGTGGTGACCTGTATGTAGTGTCTGCTCATGATGTTGACGAGTTTGAAAGATGGCAAAAGGAGATTCAGGAGGCAGAGGCACAGGTGGACTGTTCGGATGTTGGATCCTTTCCTGGGAATGTTGGAGGTGCTGGGGTTGAAGAAGATTCTGAGAGACCTTCGACGCCACCAGAGGGTGAAGAAGAATTTACTGATGATGATGGAACTGTATATAAGTGGGACAGGAATCTTAGGGCTTGGGTTCCCCAGGTTGGTGCATGGGATGTGTATCATCTTCATAATTTTTTAATATCATACTTTGTGTGACCAATGATGTTCTTTGATATATTATGATTAAATGAAGATAGGCTACTGACTTAACTAAATTTTAATGCCCAGGATTTTAGATTAGCTTAAATCAAGTTGTCACTCTTTGAAGTTTTAACTGTTTTTTGAGGCTTACGCAATTTCATAGGGATGATTTTACATTTGTCAAACTGATCAGTTGTATTTGTTTCCATTTTGGAGCATATTATTATGGCATGCTAACCACATTGAAATCTGAAATGGGTGACTCGATAACACATTGCTTTGGAAACAATAGGGTCTTTTGTTTTAGATTCTGCCATCTGCATAAGCACATGGGCATTTAAATCCCAAGAATCAATCATTGCTGTAATACTTTTTGTTTACTATCCAGCAGAATTGATTCTTCATACAGCATACACAATCCCCCTTGGGCAGAAGCAAAAGAAAAAAAATGAAGCTTCTGCCATGCTGATGGGATTATATGTTATGTATCCTAATAAACGGATAAAATTGAAAATTAATTTGATATTGTATACATTTTAAAAATAAATAGAATATGCGTGTCTGTTATTATGGTACTTCCACAAGCAGCATTGCTTAAGAATATTGAAACAAGTGTACACTTCCAAAATCAATTCTCAAAAATTTAAACCAAACGACACTAACTATAGGGTTCTAATGGAATCTGAAACACTCTGTAAGGCAATTTGCCCAAACCATGTGAATTTATTTTACTATCAAATTTATAATTTAAGTTTTAATGGATAACATAATAATTATTTTTTCAAAGGAGTTGCAGTTACTTGTAAGAGTTACTGTGTATATGTTTTTATGTCGAACACAACCATTAAGAAATTTTGTGTGCACCTTTCATCTTTCCTTTGAATCTATTCAATGTTCATCGCTGTGGATTGTGGCTGCTGTTCATTAACCATGATGCATATGAAATTTTCATGGCTACTGTTGGGTTCTAGATCTTACATTACAGGTTCTGGGAATTCTATTAATTCATTGGGAATTAATACTTTCTCTTTCTCTAAACTATTTTAGAACTACCACTGTATACAAAGTGTTTCTCCCTAGTGTAATTTTTTTGTTTTTTAATACATCAACAAGTCATAATTTTTATGAAGTGTTAAACCTAAATTTTCTATAAATCTGAAGCTGAATTGCTTCTGTTCTGGATACGTATTTTTTTTTTCTTGGATTTGATTACTTCCCTTTTTGTTTGCCTGACAGTCACATTTTATTTCTGTGAATTATGTGCTGTTTTCTGTTTCCTTTTCATTATAGTACTGGGAAATCAGAATGTTGTCTTTTCAACCTTGAGGCCTGTTATACTTATTTGTGTTTGTGTGTATCCTTGAAGTCATGATTCCTGTAAATCTCAATAATACCCTTGTAGTTATTCTTTGGGCCAAGGTTGTTAATTGTTTCTTGAAAGTATTTTTTATTGATTTTTCTAGTGTGATTGATAAAGTTGTTATATCATAGGAGTATCCAACTGGTGGCACTGAGCCTTATGGGGTTGAAGATATGACCTTCTTGCAAGAAGAGGAAGTTTTTCCTACAATAACTAATTCTGATGCCTCTGAAAAGTTTGAAGACAGTTCAAAATTGGGTGCTTCTGATCCTTCCTTGAAGGAAGAAGCAAATGAAGCAAACGAAGCAAATGATGCAAACGAAGCAAATGATGCAAACGAAGCAAATAATACCAATGTGGTAGCAGGTGGAAAAAGGAAGCTTTCAGATCAACAAACTGACAAGAAGGTGCCCTTTTTCTTTCCATCTTGTCTATATCAATGGTTTTACCACGATCCAATTTCATATCTTTGTTGCTTTAACTTGTAAATGAGTACCTCTTTTGAGAGGCAAATGGCACCTCTATTGATCTCATTCTGTTTCAGGAAGCTAATAAACCCCCTGATAGTTGGTTTGAATTAAAGATCAATACACATGTTTATGTCAATGGGTTGCCTGAGGATGTTACCACTGATGAAGTAAGTATCAACTTTTGTCTCAATTTACCTGAGTGTAAAATTTGTTGCTATAATTAACATGACAATGAGTAATATATTGCAGATTGTGGAGGTATTTTCCAAATGTGGAATTATAAAGGAGGTATATTTCTATTCCAATATCATATATTGTATATTCAATTGTAAATTGTAAAATTATGAACAATTGAGATGTAACATATTAGTTTTCCATGATTAGAAGAGTCTTAAAATTTTACATTTATCTTGAAGGAAAACACTGTTGACACTGTATATATTAATGGTATGGTGGCTATACAATACTGAAAAAAATATAGATTAATATTTCTTGATATGGAAGAGTAAGTTATGCTGCATATCACTTGTCCTGTCCTTTTTAATGCTATCATGCGAGTTTCGATGGTAAGCATTGTATTAATGATGAAAATTGTGAGCCTGTCGTTTCCTCTTCTGGGCATATGCACTTGCCAATACCCTAACCATAACTGAATCACAAGGGCCTAGCAACTTTTCGAAATTAGTTCTCACTAAGAGTACCTTGCAAGAGAATATTCTTTCAAGTTCATTATGGGGTGGCAATCTGTGAATACTTGTAAGAATGGAAGACTAGCTATTTGAGGGTATCGTGACTTATACTGGCTTCTCATGAATTCCCGATCACGGTTATTATAGGATCCAGAAACAAAAAAGCCTCGTGTGAAGCTCTATGTTGATAAAGAGACAGGAAGGAAAAAGGGAGATGCTCTGGTTACATATCTTAAGGTAACTCCCTTATTGTGATGCCTGTGTGACATAGTTGTGATTATAACAGAGTTTCGATTATGTTTGCATTTACTAGGAACCATCTGTGGCTTTGGCAATTCAAATTTTAGATGGAGCACCTTTTCGCCCTGGTGGCAAGATTCCTATGTCTGTCAGCCAGGCTAAATTTGAGCAGAAAGGTAACTGTTATTGGATTCTTAATATTTCCAATGAAAACTTCTCATAATTATTGTTAGATATGGTCATATGGAATCCATGTCTTAAATTAATAATTTAGTATTTATTACGCCTGCTGTTACTTGATGAAGCTTTCTTTGAATATGCAGGAGACAAGTTTGTATCAAAGCAAGTAGACAATAAAAAGAAAAAGAAATTGAAAAGGGTGGAAGAAAAAATGCTTGGATGGGGTATGCTTTGGTCTCCCAAAATTTTCAAGTTGATGTTTCTAGAATATGACTGATTCCCTCCCCTTTTCATTTATTTATTTTTAATTAAAACTCTATATTGATTTACCTTCTGTTAAATATTCTTACAAGAAATTTCTAGATGGTGTAAGTGGGTCAAGTCTTTACCTGTGCAGTAGATTCTTGGTTATGTACTGCTCAAGGTTATAAAAAATTGTGATACAAATGGTGAATCACCAAGCTAATTTTGAATTGTGAATCATAATTTGTATCCAATCATAAGATGTAAAGTCAATAAAATTACTTCAAATAGATGATTAATAGTGTTCAATTTAATAATTTTGCACTAGAAATAAATAAAACAACTTAACCATAAGTCATAAAACAAAGTTATTAGTTATATCTGAGTTTGTGAAGCCTTTATTTTAGAAGAAAGGAAACAAAGCAATGAAATTAACTACTGAGTGCATTTTGGAGTTAACTAATTTATATCTCATTGAAGTATGTAACATATTCTTTGAATAGTGGGGTCGTTGCAAGTGTTGGGAATCATTTTAAAAACTTCGTACTAGAATGTATTTTGCTGTCTTGTCTGCTTTTGATGATGATGGGTCTAAAGAGCATGCTATCCTCACATGACATGCAGATTCCTTTTCAATCTCAGTAGTATGAGAAATTTAGATTATTTTGGTTGAATATTTTGATTCATTTACAGATATATTTTTCTTATTTAGCATGCATCTGGTGTAGTAATGTGTTACTTATTGTATGACTCAGGTGGTCGTGATGATGCAAAAGTTTCAATTCCAGCAACTGTTATCCTTCGTTTTATGTTCGCTCCAGCTGAAATGAGGGTTGTTACTTAATTTTGCTTATTTTCTGAATACAATTATCACACTGCAAACTTGCTCTACAAGTGTCCATACTTCTCTGCCCATGGACATGGTTATATAGATCAGAGAAACAAATTGCTACTAAGTTTTTATGCTTTTAAATGTTCTAGCATACATATTGATGGGGATGGATGGTAATGATTATTGTTGTGTCCCACATTAGTTAGAAATATGACCAAACTATTCCTTGCAAGGCTTAGGCAAGTCTCGATATTGGGCTTTGTAGATGTACAGTAGTCTTGTAAACTTCACATTCCAAATGTGCAGTCCTGAGTGTGTGAGTGTGCTATTTCACATATTGGACATTTTCTGATATTACCCAATCTATGCAGGCTGATGAAAATTTGCGTTTAGAACTAGAAGAAGATGTTAAAGAGGAGTGTACAAAGCTTGGTCCTGTAGATTCTGTAAAGGTAGTTGGTCTATATGCCTTAAAAATAAACAAAGTTGCTTCTCTTTTCTTTTTCCATTTTTTCTTTCTTTTCTAATAAATATTTTGTTGCCAATTAAATCAATTGAGAGAAAAATACATTTAGGGCTTTAAGTAAACTTAACCTTGTTTATTAGTGTTTTAAAATGAGGGGAGAAAAGATGAGATATATTATCAACTTATCATGTTAACTCTTGAAGTCTCTGTCATTAAATTTTATGAACATGTAAAATTTTCCCATATCTACTTTTTTATTATAAATTGGACTCCTTATATTGAACAAAAAATGTTTTTAAGCTGTTCTCGAACAAGATATTTTTTAGAAGTTTTTCTTAAAAGAGCGTTTTTAGAAGTTGTTAGCACTCGTATTGAATCACATGTCATGTTTTAGTGTCATATATTGACCATTTAATATGATTTTTTAAGAAATTCCTTCTCCTTGTTACCCCAAAACATTCCCACGACACTGGAAGTGTCCCAAGGTGGCAAATGTGAGTTCCTGACTGGTTGACTCATTTTGTTCTAGTGTGGTAGGTAAAAATAAGTTTTTTTCTTTGTTGAACAATATTTTTAATTCAATACATTTTAAAAAAAATATAATTACACAACAATATCTTTGATTGGTGCCATCTTCGTTTTAAAGTCCTGTCCACCAGAAGGCAGGGAGAAAATTTAAATTCTATAATTCATCTTTGTAAATTCTGTACCATTTCTTGTCCATCCCTCTATAGGTCCAAGATGATAGTTTATGTAATCTTATATTATCGTAATACTGCTTCAAATGAGTTGACTTAGTTACATTCTGGTATGACAACTGTTGACAGAATTTAGTTAGAAATTGTATATATCTTCTACTTCATTTACTAGATTATATATTTCCATAATTTTGTGTAACATATCACCCCATACCCATACCCTAGTTTTTAGAAATTTTGTTGTATCCACTCTCCCGAGTGTTTACTATAGTAGTGTAACTACTAAAACCCGTATTCATGCAACTATTGTATTTGTGTTCTCTAATTTTCTATCTTATTTTTCATGTTTCCTGCTGGTCCTTTTTTCTGTAGATATGTGAGAATCATCCTCAGGGAGTTGTTTTGGTAAAATTCAAGGATAGGAAGGATGCCCAAAAGTGCATAGAATTGATGAACGGAAGATGGTAATTTTATCTCCATTTTCTTCCTGTGCAATATATGCATAACCTTCGTGTTGTAACAACTTACTGCATCATATAATATAAGCAGCATACTCGACCTGGGCATGATGACTTTCTGTAGTTGACCATCTTTAAATCTGGTTCTAGCCATTCATCAACAAGAAAAGGTACTATTAAAAAATGCTGTTGAAACATAGGGGCAGAAACTAAGGTGTTTATAAAGAGAACATATATTTAATATGTACTTATAAAAACATCTGTATAATATAGTTTAATTATATGATTATTGTCTAAGTTCAACTTAAAATCAATTAACATTAAGCGAAAGGGACCCAACATATAGATAAATCTTACTTAAGAATTGAGGTAGGTGATGTGGGACTTTCCTAACATCCTCCTCCTAAGATGTTTGTCGTACCTGACAAGCCTACTATAATAAGGATGACTAACATGAGTTATAGGCTTTAATACCATATTAGATTTTTAGTCGACTTAGTAATTGATTATTTTGATAGGCTCACCTGATTCGACAAGTATCTATGGAGGGAAGTGTTAGGGAAGTCCCACATATTACCTGCATCAATTCTTAGATTGCGGCTTATATATCTATTGGATTACTTCATTTAAAGTCAATTGGTTTTAAGTTAAAATTTAACAATTATCTTAAAAAATAGATTTTTTTAAGTGTAACTCAACTTGACAAAATCGGTGTGTAAGATGCGGTTATAGCCACTTATATACTATAAGTTGACCATATTTTAGTTGATGTGAAATGTCCAATAATCCCCTTTGAGCTGAAGATTGGACATCTTGAGTATGAGACGAGATATTTGTGAGTGATTCAATAGTGGGTGACTTGATAAGCCCGACAAATCTTTTTAGAATAGATTTTGATACCATCTTAGAAAGTAGATTTTGTACCTAATGCAACCTCACTTATAAGGTGAGGCTTGTACTACTTGTAAGGTAAGGCTTGTACTACTTGTAAGGTGAGATTTACACTCACTTGTATATTATAATTTGGTCATATTTCTAGTCAATACGAGATTTCCAACTTATTAATATTCTTTTTTGTAAATTTAGAAACAATTAGAACTGACTTGCGAACTGGGATATGAAAAAAAAAAAGTTCCTCAAAATTTGAAAGTTTACCGAGTAAAATAGGAGTCAGTTTTAAGCTGCTATTTTAAGTGTTAGCTCATGAAATGATTTTATATCTTGATATTTTAACAATGGACTTCCGTCCCTGTAGTTTTGTATTGAAGCCTTATGATGTCCATACTCCCTTGTTTTTAATATTTGAACAACTGATATATCACATCAAGTTACTTGAATGAAATTACTGATCAGAAAGATATAATATATTTGTATTTTTGCATGCTTCATCACAAATTCCTCATTTAAAGCCATTAGACTTATATTTTTCATCGTATTTTCTTGAAAACAAATCAATTTTATTACACTCAAGGTGCGTTAAGGTCAATAGCTAATGATGGATTTATTACAGAGCTAGTTACCATTATAGCATATATTATCCACATTAATGACTATAATAGAAATAAAACACGTAATAATGAATCCAGACTACTATGCTAATGAATGTAAAATAGTACATACTTTTCTTCATGTTGAAAATTACTAAACTCAGCTTGCTATGAATAACACAAACACAAAGAACAATGATATATTCCATTTTACTCACATTAAAGCAAAAAACCCTTTGATTCTAATGTTTGGCTCTTAATTTCAAGTTTAGAGTTAACCTCTCCCGTTAATTCTTCAATCAAAACTATATCTTCAGCACACATCTAAGCTCATTTAAGAGTGTAGATTAAATTAGTACATTGAGGCCGGATGTAAACCTATCCTTATAGAAGACTCCTCAGTCATGTCTCCAAGAGTTCTCACACTAGTAGATATCAAACAGATGTCTTCATAGACTAGATATAAGACACATTAACACCTTTTTTTTTTCCAAATTCTTTTACAACACATGTTTTTTATATGCTTTTTCCATGTTAATAAAAAACATGTAAATATGTCTTTGCTTTCGTGTACCTTTCCATCAACTCCCAAAGAAGATAAATAGATTATGTTGTAGATCTTGACATAAATTTCTAATTGATCCTCCTCAATATTAGTCTCTTCTCCCCTAATTTCGTAATGTGTCTCATAAGTATTATCTCTCTGTAATTTAAACAATTTTAAATATCTCTCGTTCTGATCTATGGGATTTAAAATGTAACTCTTTCATTCATTTGTCATTTTCTTTTATCTCAACAATTCATTAAATAGTTGAGTGAGCCAAATGATACTTTGTTTTCCAAACTACAATAGGAATACCATTAGGATAAAAAACTTTACTATTATCCATCCTCTCAATGACTCTCCACCTTGAATTCTGCCATAGTAGGCCAACTTTCGTTTGTTTTTTATATTTTTAATTCTTCCGTATTTTGAGGATGATTCTTGCTCATCATTGAAAGCCTTATAACCAAAACTTTTTCTTCATATTTAATAGATCGTACCTAGTTCAAATCTCATGATTTCCTTTCCCTATTCTTGGTAAGTTGATAGATCTTATGTTTTTCATTCTGTCTCGAGACCTCAGTAAAAACTTTAGATTGTGCCAATAAAGTATTTTAATACAGATCTCATTGAAAACTATAGTGATAACTATAGTGACTAATATTCTCAGATCTTAAATGTTTTAACAAATCTAGACTTCTATTCTAACACATTCAAAATTGATTAAACTCAACACAGATAATTGATCTTCAGAAAATATCTGATTAGCCTTAGCCTACTTAAGATATGCAAGACCTGCAATGTTTTTTTTGAGGGAAATATTTATGTATTGTTAATTTCCACTGATGAGTTGCCTATTGAAGTTTTTTTTTATAATAACTTTTCCTGTTTATACCTATATTTTCTGAAACTTGGTATGGGGTCAGGCATTAGTCTCGGATGGTAATAAGAGAATGTACTGAAACAAATGTTACAGTGGTGCATATCGGCCTGTACCAAGAAGGCTATAGCAAGATAACGTATAGATGGCGAACTGCCATTTTTAATTTTTTCTTAGTTTGTATAATGTATACTATATGTATATAAGTTCTCAAAAATGATGCCCAAAATTAATAGCATTTATAATAACAATAAAAAGTCATAGGTGTCTTAATTCATAAACAAACAAAACATATAAATAAATACGAACATCATCTTCTAGATCCAAGTCTTAATTTATCATTTTCATAATAGTTAAATCTACAGATTTCGATTTTGGAAACTAAAATTCCAAATATAGCCCTCCAAAGAAGTCCTAGTGTCTATGTTCAGAAGAGTTTTTATGAAATCAACACAGCGCTGCTACGACCAATATTCAACCCGCTACAGCCACTACAGCAACCCTATATAGCGGGCCAAGGCCACATTACTACAGCGACACTATTTAAAACCCTAACTGAAACATTATCATTATCGATAAACATTATCATTTTGTTTAGGTACATTGTCTGAACTCTTACTCTTGTTATTAAAATAAATATTCAGATTTAAAATATGCTGAAAATGTTAAAGAATAACTTCATTTGCAATTGCTTTTACCTTTTCTTTTCTCCTTTATTTCTCAGTTTTATCTTCATTTTCTTTTCTTATCAACTCTAAACATTCTTTTCCTCATTTATTTTATCAGGTTTGGTGGTAGACAGATACATGCCAGTGAAGATGATGGTTCAGTAAACCATGCATTAGTCCGGGATCTGGAAGAAGATGCCATTCGACTGGAGCAGTTTGGTGCCGAACTTGAAGGTGACTGAGTCAAGGAGAATAAGTGAATAACATTGCACCAGATTCACAGTTCCTAATAAGTCCGGACCCAGGAAAATTTCAGTGGCTGAAGCTTTTAGATTACTAGGTCATCACTTTTCTCAGTTTTGCCATAAGTTTTCCTTATGCAATTGGGAAAGGCAAAAGGATTTAGAGGAGAGAAGTTACTGATTTGGCTAGCTCATCTTGTTTGGAAAATTGTAATATACCCTGTGTGCAGTATTCAGTTATTCCAGGTTACACATTGTGACATGTGACAATGCAGTTTAATTTTGAACTGTTAGATTAATTTAATTTACCTTAACCTATGGTAACACACTTGAGCATGTAAGAAGTGTTTCGTCCTATAAGCTAGTAACATATGGGTACAATATAACAGATATGAGGATACTACAATTTTTTTATTTTTTATTTTTAAATTTACATTATGCATACGTAAAGAAAAAGTTATAAAATATTTTAGATAAATGTAGAATACTGATAAAAAAAGAGACATTGTTTATTTTTTATTAATTTATAATTATGATGGTCATAGCTTACAAAATGATATTTTTTATCATAACTGAAAAAATAAGTCTGTGTTTCTGTGATAATAACAAATCGTGGGTAATTATATCAATAAAAGTCTCTCGTAGAGCTAAATAAGTATTGATAGTTGTTAATTGTGCCATTCCCCTCTTTTATGTTATTATTATTTAGAAAACATAGTTGTTAAATTCAATAAGTTCAACATCATCATCATTTTCACTACATCTTTGCGTTTTTTTTAATACAGTATTACATTTCATCTTTTTTAGAAAAAGAAAGTAATGCACATAATTAAATATTGGCTTTTTTAGATACATTTTTTTTCTCTCTAAAAAATGAAAGAAATATGTACCCTATTCCTCTTCTAGGATGAGGAAGAATACGATTGTCCAAGGCAAGTTTTTTAATACTATTTAAAAGTACTCAAGATAAGAAAAAAATTGGATATTTTTCAGATACATATCAGTAAATATTCAAAAAGTATACTAAAAGTATTGAAAAAGTATGTTAGAAAAAATAGAAATAGTATATACTCTTTGGACACTTATCTGAAAGTATTGGTGTAATGGTAGATCATCGATACTTTTCTACTTTTAAAGCATCTAGACTTCATAGGTTATATGGCTTAGTAAAAGAATTGATCTATAATAAAAATAAAAATTGCAAGTACGGGGCATTGCAGCAGTTGGTGGTCAATAAAAACGATTTATGATTGCAATGCATTTTCGCAATTTGATTTTAATAAAAGATACATCCCTTGTGCTTCCAAATCTCGATATGGAAGTACGAGTGAAAGAAAAAGGCAAAGGGGAAGTACAAATGTAAGAAATTGGCAGAATAAAACTTCAATTAGCCTGTTCTTCTTAACAAACATAAACCTGCATAGGTGGTTGTGGTTTAATTGTTTCATTATTTTTCTCCTGCTTTCCCATCTGATCATTGGTGCATTCAGCATGGGCAAATTAAAGAACTGGTCCTCAATTTGGACCACTCAAAAAACAACTATCCAAACCTAAAGGCTCCAACTTTCAAAAATCTCAAGCTAACACCCCATTTCTATTATTGAAAGGGTAATTTGAATTCCAAAAACTACATTCTGGATCACTCTTTCCATAATGAAAGTGGAACGTTGGTTTGTTTATGATGGAAGAAAAAATGTCCTAAACTATATTGCAAGTGATAACTTCAAATCTGATCTGTGCAAATACTGGGTCTCTCTGGGTCAATAGTTTAATTCAAGAGGTTAAACTGTTTTTTTATAAACTGTAACATGTTTTCATATATTATTCTAGAAAGATTTATAACTGATTTTAGTGTACTCAACTTTTTTACATTTTTACTTCTATTACAAATAGCATTATTTATTAATTGGTTATTAATTTAATATGTATTAAATAATTAATTATTTTTAATATTTGATAAAATTATTAAAAAGGGATCTCATTTATTTAATATAAATAAAGATAATAACTTCTAGTTAACTTTTTACATAAAAATTAAGTTCATTTAAAAAATTAATAAAACATGCAATGCATACCTAGAGACACTCTTGTGAATTTTGCTTTCTAAAAATATAGAGGTGTTACTTACTTAAAAAAGAAGAAAAAAAAAAAAGAAAAAAAAAAGGAATTGATGCAGAGAAGGTACTAGTTTAGTTTCACCAAAATAACCCGCAGACGCAAACGTTGAAAACACATACACGCGCATCCATCAGCCCCAACATTACAACGGTAGATCCCTTCTCACCTTCTCCCTTTTCCATTTCTCTTCTTCTTCCTCTCTCCTTCAGCAAATTCCTCAATCACGCGTTTTGCATTTTCATAACAACAATTTCCTTCTTCTCCCTCGCAATTTTCCATTCTCTTTTCGTTTTCCCCTCTTTTCCTTCTGACGTGTTTCACACCGCGGAATTTGATTGATTAACGTATCTGGTGAAATTTCAGTTTACATTGCAATCTTCTCTGAACTGGATTCAGTTATTGTTATTGTTGTTTGTTTTAAACTTTCTGCCTAACTTGTTGTGAACACATTCGTAATGTAATAGTTCGATTTTCGTGCCCTGGGTTTGCGTGTTTCTTATCTGTGAGTGCTTGGGTGAATAGAGTGTAGTCATTTTATGGTGTCGTCTTCTTTGCCAATTAGCACGATCACAGGGTTTGGAATTGATGCGCAGGTTACACGGCATGCCACCGTTACTTGCTCGGTTTTGTTTTAAATTAAAAATAAGAATGTTGGTTGTGAATGGTTTAACTGAACCCTTAGTTTATTCGCAGTGAGTGATACAGAAGTAGATGCGATTAACTAGAGTTTTAGCATGAGTGAGTTAGATTCAAGAGGAGTTGTTGGGACCATTCATTAATTGAAAAGTTGGCTAGTATGTCTGTGGAATATGTGTATACGATTTGGAGACAGATTGTAGAGAGATAATGCGGATTGAAAGGTTAATGTCTTTGTTTGATGAGCTGTAAGAGATTTTCTTTGTCGTCTTCATTTACGAACCTGCTAGGTGATTGCATTTAGAGTATGTATTGTCGATGGACATGGAAATGATGAAGATCAGTCGTTAATTTTAATATTATGAGATCGGGAGTTGTTTGGAGAGTTGTCATTGCTGTTTTTAAGAGGAAACTGGATCCTCTCCAGCCACTCTGTTCTGCCAAGTCGTAGCAATTCACTGGTTAGTGTAACAGTGATTAGAGAAGAGAGAAAATGTGATCTGAGGGTTGAGATTTCACTGGAGAGAGAATCCTGCTAGAGATGCAACACTCGATCTGGTCCATTCTAAAAGCAGTGTTCAAAGGAGTTTTTTTTTTTGTGAGAGGGCAATATTTGTTATAGGCTTATATAGCCTTGAAAAAATTGTTGTACTGATAATTGAGGCTTTTACCTCGATAGTCTACATTGACATTTAATGTTGTCCAATTAGAATTAGGGTTTTTACCTTGGTAATATACAATTGATATTTAATGAAATATTTATTATATTGATTATTGAGGTAAACTCCAATTGTAGTTGGAGAACAACACCAACAACATATATGGACTGCATGTAAGTTTTTTCCTTCCACATTGGTGTACATGGCTTGATTAAAGTACTTTGAAGAAACTGTCTCAGTCCTTAGATCTGGCATGGGACAGGATCTTTTTTCATTTTTTGGTCTTTCTTTGGTGTTCAGTCCACTTTCTCTCTAAGGTAGCTATACTGTTTTACTATTGATGACTTTGGTTTTCTTTTCTATCTATTTTGTGCCTCTGTTTTGTGATGGTTTTGCTTTTTCTGTAATCTTTCATTCTTTGTTTAATAATATCATCCTTTGTCCTTTCACCTACAAAATAAAGATAATAATTTGGCTATTGTTGTAAAAGGTCGCTACTTCCTTTATCCTCCATAAAGCTACCACAGTCTACATGTTAGCATAATTGTTTAGAAGTGACAATATTTGAGGATATAAATCGGTCATTAGTCCCTATAACAATAGCTACCATCCCGTATCCCATTGTATGATATTCTGCATAGGTTAAAAACTCATCACCGTAAAACTGATCTTAGTTGATTCATGAAATCATCTTGCTTTTGGTTATAGATATGAATCTGCCTGACATTTCTTATTTAACGTTTAAGTTTCTCTTTTTGTATCCATTAAGAAAATCACCTCATCTCTCAGTAAGAATTATCTAATTGATTTTTACTTAATACCAGGGTTTGAGATTGTAAAGACTTAGTGGAAGGGTAGGCTGAAGTTGACGGAGCTGAGGGGAAATCACGGAGAGGAGGTTGAGGTATTTATATTTGTTGACTTTGTCTTTTGTAGAATTTTCTTTTTAGGTATTTTTTATATCAACTAAAAATATGACAAAGTTATAGTATATAAGTGGATGCAAATTTCACCTTACAAGCTAGTTTTGTGAGGTTGAGTTAGATTTAAATTCACTTTCTAAGATAGTATCAAAGCCTAACAAGATTTGTTAGGTCTATCGTACTACCCATAAATATCAAGTCCCACACTCAAGATGGTATGTTGGAGATCTGACATCAACTAAAGAAATGACCAAATTATAGTATTTAAATTGATGTAAATCTCATCTCATAAACTGGTTTTGTGAGATTAAGTTATGTCTAAAGTCCGATTTCTAAGTCCTAAGAAAATAACAATCCCAAATGATATAGAAGCCATAAATTAGAGTTTTACCTCCTTTGCCAAGAAAATTTTTCGGCCATCAAACAAGTTTCCCTCAAAAAAGGGATGTCTCAATTATGCTTAGAAAATCTATGATCTTTTTCTTTAACTTCGCTTTCCATCTAACCTTCGATTTTACCAATCTAAGTTTCAACCATAGCTGGGCTGTGTCAAGTGCCTGTTTGCAAGCCAATATTACTATCAATCTCAATTGTGACCCTTTATACCGGTGTTCCCCCATGAATCTATTGAAAATATTTATCACTCCGTACTTGATTTTTGTTATGCTAGGAGGAAAGATTTAGCGCACTGCTTTGTTTTTAGTTATGCCACGAATCGAAGATAATATGTGTAATATAAAACCTTTTATAAGGTGAGAAGGTAAATATTGCAGTGGGAAGTTCGATGACTTTAGTTGGAAAACTTATGATTCTTTTGATCAATGCTTCCTTTTTCATGTTTCTTTGGTTTTCCTTCCCATATGCACTCCTACTGGGTAAGGCACACTAACCCATGGTTGCTATGCAAAGTCATACTATTAATTTTTTTGGCCTTATCTATGTGCCAAGTAATAAAAGATAATGCCAAAAGGAAACATGTCCCTCTCCTCCATAACATGGTTTTTTAGATTTAGGGTCTGTTAAGCTTAAAAAAGTTATTTTAAGTTTGTGTATAAAATTAATTTTTTAAGAGATGTTAAATTGAGAAGCCATTTTATTTTACAATTATAAAAAGTAATTAATTTTTAAAAGATGCTCCTATCAGATTTTAGGATATTTTTGTGTAAAAAACTGCTCCCTTTCTTGCAAACTACTTTCTCTCCCATTAATCAGTTGTGGTTATTTTGAAAGACTACTCTATTTTTATGATCCAGTCACTTAGATCTAATTAAAGTACCTCGCATAATAAGGCATGGTTGTAAAGGGCCAGCTTCCTGATATTTATTTGTCTTATTTTGTTGGCATCGTATGGGCTTATTAGAGAGAACCCGACAATCCCCAAGAATAAAAGTTCTCAAGAACTTCCTGAAAATGTTTGCATAATAATTTTTTTTTTCTGCAAACTAGTCAATATGGTTAAAAAAATAATTGCTCTTAAATTTCCTACTACGAAATTGATGTGCTATTCAAGCACAAAAAACCATCATACTAACAGATGACAGGATAAGTGCAACACGCTGATCTAAACATAATATTTATTACCTCTGCATGAATTTTAACAATTGGTTCTTGAAGTCTTAGCCTCTATTAATAAACTTTACCAAAAAGTATGACTTTAGCATCCAAGTTTGATTGATCAGAGATTGTAACATCTTATCAGCTTCTAAGAAAGCTGAAAATAGATTTATTGACTCATTAATTTTTTAAAAATACCTGAGAAACATTCTTTTCTTTTTTGTAAATCATCTAAAACAGATGCACTCTTATTAGTTACTGAATAAAATTTTGAATTTTCGTATATTTTTTTTCCGAAAAATTTCTTTCATCAAGAAACTGAAAGGTTACAAAATTCTCTGGTTCTTTTGACCTATGTTGAATGTGATACAGTTGAACTGTTGTTGTATGTGATACTATTTAGCACTCAGTGACGAGATTTGATATTTTAAACCTGCCAATCACTTACCTGCTTGTTGGTTGTATTGTCTGATCTCTAGCTTATTGGACAATTATTTCCATTTATGGAAACAAATTTCATGTATATTTTTTGGGCAAGTTTTTCATTTCATTTTGATTCTCACTTGTAGCATTTCTTTTTCTCAACTAACAGTTGTGGAAAAAGAACTTGAAATATTTATCTTTGGTAATACTCTCTAGCTTTCAGAAAAAGTCTTAGAATTAATATAACACTTCATTGACAGTATTGCAAATGATGCTTTCAGGTACTCAAGAAAGTTTTGGTTGTTTTAATTGGGGAGCCTTGATGCCAATGGTGGATATAGTTGTATTTGCTAGAAACTGTAAACAGTCACTTCATAAGGTAAATATATATTCAAGATTCTTGTGGAACTGTAATGTGTCACTGATATTCCCTTCCTGTCTTTCCGTAATTCTTTGTTAGCAGTTGCTCTTTTGTTTTCTGATCCTTGTTCTCATCTTAGGTGAAGGTGACATTCTAGTATTGGAATGGACCAGACTCCATAATGATTATATATTGTTGATTTGTTTCTACACACTGGCAATCCTTAGGTGTGACAGATGGCTTTTCCTAATGAAGAAGAGAAGACTGAGGACTATCTTTTCAAGATTGTTTTAATTGGTGATTCAGCAGTTGGGAAATCAAATTTACTTGCACGATTTGCCAGGGATGAGTTTTATCCTAATTCGAAGTCAACTATAGGAGTAGAGTTTCAGACTCAAAAGATAGATATTAATGGAAAGGAAGTTAAAGCACAGATATGGGACACTGCTGGGCAGGAGAGGTTCAGAGCTGTTACATCTGCATATTACAGGGGTGCAGTTGGAGCTCTTCTGGTGTATGACATCAGCCGGCGCCAAACATTTGATAGCATAGGTCGATGGCTTAATGAACTCCATAGTAAGAATTACAACTGTTTGATCCCTTTTTTTCCTTTAAGTTTTTCTCGTGATTTTTCTTTTTCTTTTGAGGTATCAAATTTAGGTTGTTAACTTGTCCTTCAATTTGGCACTGGTGCAATATATGAAAACATTTTGTGATTGTTAAGCATGTTTAGTAAAAATATTTTTGTACCGACTTCTGCTTTTGGGATAAAAATGCTGTTTACAATTTCAGTTGTATGTTTGGGACAATAGCTGAAATCTGTAAAAACTTTTTCTCAAAAAAAGTTGTTTTTATGAATCTGAAAATTGGTAGTTTATAATTAATTTTCGAACTTTTTTCCCTTTCAGTTCGTATGTCAAGTTTTATTTTTAATTGCTGCCAAACAAAATTAATTATTTTAAAACCATTTTCCAGTAAACTTATGAAAAATTGATTCTGACTATAGTAGTTTATAAATCGATTATTGAAAAATCACAACTATCTCAAACACTACCCCTAACGGCTTGTTGGTACTATCTTCTTTGTCGTACTGAGGTTAGAATCTATCATTTACCATACCATCCAAACCCCCTCTCCCACTAGCCTAGTGGGTTTATTGGCCTTATTGGTTCTTACTATTATGATCCTACTGGTAAATAAATAATATTATATAGTCTTTATTCTTTCTCTTAAAAGTGATTCTGTTTCATTAGTTGAAGAAACATTATCCTGCTGGATGTATCATGTGGATGCTCAATTCTGAATTGCATTGTTAATGGTTTTAATTTTTCTCTATGTTTTGAAATTTTGCAATTTTATGTTAGTCTTGTTGGTCTTTTTTATATACATATAGGATACTTACATACATCTGCACCTTGTAATAAACATGGTTTAATATTAACTAGTAAAAAAGGTCATTTTGCTTTAGGTATGTTTGGAGAAAACTTGTCCAAAAGTACTTAATAGAAAAAAGAAAATGAAAATAAGTTCCTTAAAGGAACTAAAAACTTGAAAATAAATTGAAAGAAAAAGCCAAGTGAAATAAGCGTTTATGGATAAGTTTAGTGGTGAATATATTGATAGGCCTCTTGCTTTTTACTTTTTTCTTGCATCAAAAACATATTGTATTCAGATATTTTGATTGTGCATGTGATAAAGCAAGGTTTCAATGGAGTGGTTTATTATTATTTAACAGCTCACTCGGACATGAACGTTGTCACAATACTGGTTGGGAACAAGTCAGATCTTAAAGATGCAAGGGAAGTGGCTACAGCTGAAGGCAAGTCCCTGGCTGAGGCACAGGGTTTGTTCTTCATGGAGACATCAGCTCTGGATTCATCAAATGTAGCGTCTGCTTTTGAAACCGTTGTAAAGGAGATTTACAACATCTTAAGCCGAAAGGTTATGATGTCTCAAGAGCTCAACAAAGAGGATGTTACCCGAATTGAAAATGGAAAGACCGTTGTTCTACAAGGGGAAGGAGAAGCGGAAAAGGAACAAGAAGCTGATGTCGAGCCAGCAAAAGGTTGTTGTTGATCTTAGGTTTTGATGTTATGTCGGCTCCCAAACTGAGTTTTTATTATAATTATTCAACTAATCCTGAAAATGTAACTCTGATATTCAAGATTTATCTTTAAATGTTTACTGGGGATTTTGGAGTAGAAATTGTCTATGCATTAGAAGAATTACATAAATGAAAAAAAAAAATATATAGTTAAGGTTGAAGATTACTCATAACAAGCAGGCAGCATTAAAATGTCGAAAATTTGGTTTTATTTCACGCATGCATGAAAAACCATAGATATTTATATCTACTATTTCACTGTATAACATTGGAAGTATGTTTTAAATATTTGCGAGCTGTTTCGCTAGATTTGTATAGCTCAACTATTTCATTTGGCTGCTCGGATTTGACCTTGTGATATATTGCAAAATATAAAATTCTAGAAAAAAACAAAAACAAAAAGAGACTGAGGTAAAATACAAAAGGAAGAGTCAACTAACAAAATGGACTTCCATTATACAAAATTAATAGAAAGTAAAAAGTATTAAAATATTTGTTGGTGAGAGAAATCATTATCCAAACGACACACTCAATATAGCAGCAGAGCTTCAGCTGCAGTAACAACAGGTCACTGGATTTTCTTTCAATTGCAGCTTGTGTTGTTGATATGGTACGTAATCATTTACACAATAAATTGGACTCATTTCCAAAAATTAAATAATGGATCTAGTAAAAGCTGTCTTGCTACTTTTGCCTTGCATTTGCTTTCTGTACAGTTCAATCAGCTCGATGATTACAAAGTTGGATCACAAAAGCTCCCTATGGTTAAAAAAGAAAAAGTTATCAAGCAGAATTAAGATGGTTATTATAGCATATGCATGGACAAAAACTCATTGCCCAGTAACAAGGCTATATATCCATTTTTTTATTATTCCACCAAAAAATTAAAATAGAATAGTAACAAATACTCACATTAACTGCTCCTTTAAGGGCCATGCAATTTCTGTAGCTGGTCAACCACATCACAGGAACTGCTGAATGGTTGGAAATCAGATCGGTGTAGTACAGTTCCTTGGATATTCCTGGAGTCGTCTGGTTGAGAGCCAATGATAGGTTTTTTCTTGGATGAATAACAGTGGTGAACGCGGACTCGGTGTTTTCTGGGCTGGATAGTGTAATTGCCATGCACCTTAACAACCAAAATAGCTTCCTTGTCTCTGGAGTCTTCACACCAAGAATTCTGTACAACACCATCGACAAACTCCTCTAGAGTCTGAAATTCCTCATGATGCACTGATACTTCTACAATTTGATCTGGTTTTATTATACCAGTTGCAGGACTAACCTGAATCATAAAATGTGTAAGAAATTATCGTAAGGGGCATTGCAAACGAGAGATATCCTATCCGAAGCAAAAAATGTACAATGTTGATCCACAGAGAAAACATTTTTTTACAAAATCCAATAGTCAGACATTTTTCATTCCTAAGGGAGATTTTGGTTCTTTCTAAAGGATTTAAATTGCAGACCACGTCACATTATGCTGTTGTAACAGCTAAGCAGCGGTGACCACTATAAACCACACTGATAGCAAAGCGAATTGAGACCTGCTTAGACAAGTTTCTCCATAAATATTTATAGGGAAAAAAATAAGAATAAAAAAAGAAATTAACTTTCCCAAAAGAAAAAAAATTAATTTATGCATAAACTAATTTGTAAAAACGGTCATGGGTAAGTTCTCTACATTTTTATTTTTAATTTGCACTAAACTATTTAATTTATGAAGAAGCTCATTTCATTTTTATTTTCATATTTTTCTCCTCAAGAAGTGTTTATGGACAAATTCATCCAAACATACTCTTAGTTCACAATATTGCATGCTTTTAAGTAGAAATTTGATAACTATGAGTAAAAGCAAAATGTAATTGCAAGAGCAAGTGTAGAGATAGAATTTAGAGCCATGGCTCAAGGGGTGTATGAGACTATTTTGTGATAGTCCGTCATCAACATTGCACAGTTCAGTACCAGTTGAACATGAAAAAGATTGACACTTCTGCCACTTCATTAAAGAATAATTAGACAATGGCCTTATAGATACAATGCACATTACCTTCACAACTCTAGTTGGCTAATGTATCAACCAAAGGACTACCTACAAAGCAGTTTCAAGATCTTACTTGCAATTTAGGAATGATTGATATTCATTGACCAGCTTGAGGAAGATGTTTTAGAGTATAATTATTGTAATTAATTCAAATTTATTTTTTATAGAGGTGATAGAGTATATAAAAGAGTAATTTCACCCATTTTGTCATCACCAAACTAGAAGTAAAAATTATTTTTTAGCTTCCTCCTTTCAAATCTCTCTAGTTTTCAAGTTCCTTCTATAACCTATAAATATTGTACAAAAAAATATTTTAAATAAAGAATATCACCTCAAGCCACCTTGGGAAGCCAAATGAACCCCTCAACTGATGGTCAGTAGCCTTCTGATCGTCTGTAACAGTACACTGACCTTCACAAATTATTTCAAACAAAGCATTGCCTTCTGCACATTTATTTGTAATACGCAAAATTAAAGTGTCCTGATTTTGAAGAATTATGTTGTTTGTACTAATGATAGTTTCAGGAATCTTGCATAACTCTTTCAGAAGATATTTAATTTTCTCATTTGATTCAAGAATCTCTCCAAATTCCTGTCTCCGGATTGATTCATCTACTCGAGCAATATCAGTAGAAAATATGCAGCGGACTGGCTTGTGGTCACTATCGGTGACATCCATGCAAGCTTCATACCTATTGAAGGTGAGATAGCTTTAATTAAAAATGGAAGATTGAAAGCAAAAGACAGTATTTTCCACTAAAGCTTTTCAGAAATATTTTAGAGAGTGATAATACACAATCAGAAAAGGTTAAAATATATTTTGGCCCTATATTTCAATTGGGTTCCTAATGTAAAAATATTTCAATTTAGTCTCTATGTGTAGTACAATTATGAGGATCGAGAAAATCAGAGACATGAATGAATCCATGTGTTTACTCAGCAGAGGTTTGATTATGTATATACAAAGTAATGATTTCAGGAATCAACAAATTTCCTAATTACCTGCCATAATAAAGAAACACGGAGAAAATGTAAATCTGAAGAACACTGATTCTGTTATTGCTTTTCTGATTTCTCAAAGTGAGAGATACAATTTATATAATACAAAGAAATAACCACTTTGCTTATGTGGGACATCTCACTCAGTTTTACAAAAGCAGAGAATTTATTCTATTACTCTATTACAAAAATACAAGATGTGGTTAGTCTATTTACATTCTATACATATCTTATTGCACTTACCCTTTAATTGGAGCTTATAGGTCATATGCACTCAAGTTTGGTACATATATAACTTATTTGGAGGTCTCTAAATAGACTAAGTAAAAATTCTGTCAATTGGTCACTTCAACATGTATAGAGAGAGAAGACTTTCTCTCTAATAAATTGACAATCAATTTTGATAGGATTTGCTTTATCATGAAACACACAATAGGAGGCAATATACAATGCAGCTTGATGATAACATACTAAGTGCCATTTGCACAATCTCAACAAAGCAGAGTTGAAACTGGTATCCAGGATTGAAACACAAATGCCAGGACAAAAAGATAGTAGTGGGCAGTGGATCCATGGAATAGGATTCCCTCCCATCAAACTCTAGATAACATGTTGAGGAAGAAGAAAATATGAGAGACATGATTGGATCCTTGTGTCTAAATCATATAGACATAAAGTAATACTTACAAGAATCGAAAATATCCTAAGTACCACAATTATTGGATATGGTTAGCCAAAACAATAAACATTATTTATGTATCTTCCATTTCAATGTGTTCCCAGTCATCTGTTGCTTTTCTAAGACTGTTGGATTAGCATGGAGTTATTGTGAAGTACAGGGGCCAACTAGAAAATGATTGTTATGTGTAAGGACAAAGAATATAATATTTCCATTCCCTACACGTGATGATACTTATAATTGCTCCTTACATTTTATAGTTTTATAAAACAAATAATTCTAGAACAAAAACACACAACTTATGACCAACTTGAGAATAATTATACGCATATGGTAAATTAGAACCTGTTTGGTATATAGATTACAGATCAAACTATAAATGAATATAGCTTAAATAAGCTTTAGACACAAGAAAAATATGATGAAATTCAGCCAAAATATAGGGTGGTAGTTATTTAAGTCATAATGATGCCAACTCACTCTAGCAAAATTATTTTGGGCTATCTAGCATTTTCCTTTCACAAATCTATAATTCAAAATTGACTCACTCCGTATGTCTCATAATAAAGAAGTCCCTTTCTTGATACAGGGATCAGAGACTGCATAGTCCTTCTGGCAGGGTGTTTTAATCTATATACCCAAATGGCGAAAACAATATAAGCTAGAGCACTTACTGTAATACTGAGGAGACAATGGGGCACTCTAAACTGCATTCAGCCACCAAAGACGTGCAGCTATCACGATACAAAATTCTGTCACACCAGGCAGGGATGCGTTTCTTTTCACCAGAATCGTACCCTTCAAGAAACAGGTCATACATTCTAAAGTCATACCCCTTACAAAATTTTTTGAAGCAGCACTGATGACAGATATAGCAAATATAAGCAGCAATTTTTGTAGCTTGAAATGATCCAGTTTTCAATATCTAATTCTTAAGAGTTACTGATTGCGTCAAGTATTTTGCATTAGGTTGTTGAGAATCCTGATGTACTCTGTATTTCATTGTACTGCACCCTTAACCTAATCATATATATACATAGGGAGCTTGTCATTTAGTTTATATGTTAACAGTATGATTTTCTCCTACCTACCTCACTCCCATTACACCAATATTATAGTGATCACGCCTCTAGAAGTTAGACGCACCCAAAAGGATGAAAAAATTTAATCTATTATTCAGAGTCTCTGGTAACCCTCTTTTCCTCTGCCCAATCTGTTCTACAATTTGTACAATTCATATAAAGTCACCCCGAGCAGAGAGGGCTGCGGAAATTATTACTTCTGAGGAGTGATTGGAATTTTTCACTTTATAAAAATCTGGATTACTTTGTTCCTTTATCCTCCCCGCTACTGTATCCTGAGCATGCTATAGGTCTACAAATAAAAACTCTTGGTAATTGGAAAATTGCATGATTTGCAGAAAGGATTAGAGAGATGTAGCAACCCTACCCAAGTCTCTTACACTTGACTGTTTCCATCTCACTTTTATCTATAAAGTTTACTTTCAAGTTCATTAGACCATTGTGTGTGTGTTTTCGGTAGGGGACCAACCTGCCAAGCCAGCTTGGTGCCGTTCAAACTTGTATGTGGGAGGAAATGTTATAATTGCTTCACGCATTCCTTGGAAGACATTCCCAGCTTCCATTTCAGCTCGAAGTTGATCCCTTTCTCTAAGCCAGTCAAAGCATCTTTGAGAAACAAAATCTCTTGCTTCATCATATGAAATGTCATCAAGTCGATAATTAAAATCACCAAGAAACACAACCATGTCTGCCTCAGATAACTCGGGCATCCCTTCTGTGGACTGGAAACCAATCTCAAGAATTAATGCTTCATCCTGAGTTCGTCATAAAGCATTACTTAGATGAATAAAGTGGACAGCATGTACATACATTTGTACCACGAAACATCGGAACCGAAGATGACGTGCCAGCTGCAACAGAAAGGACCAAGGGCAAGCCAGATCTATGAACAGGCCAAAATAAATACATGCATAAGGCAAGTGCAAAAATCAGGAATAGGCACAAAAAAGTACCAGCTGTAGTATTTAAGAGGTTTGTTGGCCGACTAAAGGACATTGTTCGGTATACATGATCAAAATCTGCATTGCGACGACCAACTGCATCTAAATGTGCGGCGAAGTGACAATTAACAAAGCACATTATCCGATCATACACTCTAATCCTCAGACCAACAGCTCCCTGGAGAAACAAACATTTCCCATCGATGGTCAGAATAACAAAAACTGAAAAAAGAAATACTTTTGAAAAAATACTGTTTAGCTGGAAAAAAAAAATTGCACACCACACAGTGTTGCGAATAGCACTGCCATGGCATGGCATTGTGGGGAGTCACAGTTAAGAGAAAACCATTTAAGACTCGCATATCTATTTGCTTTAAATGTGTGTTGAATTAAATGACTAAATTCAAGCCAAAGCCATCAACTAACAATGTACTGGTATCGCTTAAGTTGACACAATAAGTGATGAAGTTTTAATGGATATAATATATGTTACTTGCAGACCATACAAGCGATTATGTTATCAGCTTGCATTGCAGAAGTTGTAGAATGGAAATCTTGGCCTCTTGCTTTTACTTGGAATTGCAACATACAATAAAATCTAGTAATCAATCTAGTGATATAAGCAATAGCCTGACATTTAAGTATCCATGTTTGTCTATTCAATGAAACAAAGCTGACAGTTATGAGATCCATGATCATGACCAACTGCCACATTTTAATACACCCTTTATTAGCAAAATATAATATGAGAAGCAAAACAGCAGAGTAGATGGTACAGGCCCACCTTATTGCCAATAGCACGTCCGAAACCACATGGAACTGCTGCCACATCGACATCCCCAACATGAAATCTAATGTTGAATTTAACCCTGAAGAAGAAAATTTCAACTACTATAGGTGAAGAGAGCAGCAAGGAAGAATTTAGATAACAATGGCATCTCATGAATTCAAATTGAAGAAGGAAAAATAATTGATATGTTAGTTCAGGATACAATTAGGAAGGAAAACAGACAATAATCTGACATAACAAGCAATTTAACAGACCAATACAAATTCAAATTGTTGAAATTTAATGCATATCATATTGACTAACTAAACAAACAACGGTCATTATTTCTGACATATTAAAGCTTCAACACCTCACATATTCCTACTCAAAGGTACTCACCACACAGCAATGACCAAGCCAGCAAGTTGTCTGGATCCAATACGTTCAAATGTCGTACCTTCATCTAATGTTTTGTCTATCATATCCAGCCACCACTGCCCAATAGAACTTCCCTCCAATCCTACCTATATTTTTGTGAGAGATGGGGGGTAGAGAAGGGTTATGAGCAAGAAAAATTACGCAAAACCATTAATATATACTATATATTTATGTGTATATACATAACATGATGATTGTCACAACAGAATGCTGACCATGATCCATGAACAACCCAATCATCTGTAAAATATCCACTGAACAAAAATCACAACCAAATCTGTAATGATTTTCAGGAGTCCATATGCTAATAGGAACAAAGACTCAAAAGGAGACATTCTTAATCATTTTGATGTGGAGCTCTGTTACAATACATCAATCCAAAATCCTCGGCTATTTCTGATTGACTTATACAATATCAAGGATTCCAGATCAGCTGGATGGATTATAGAATGAAGAAGCACAGGATGACAAATGGATGAATGGATACAGGATTTGGAATTTAGTGCAGCATAACTGGGAAGAATCATTTGCTGCAATGAATGATGCTCATGGCCAAGGGGTTAGGCAGCAATGATATCATTGCATAGTTTCATGAAATTTTAATCAGAAGATATTTTAAAGAGTTCAGAGAAACTGAGAAAAGGAATGTGCAATTTTATAATACTGTAAAAATGAATTGATTACACACACAGAGCTATTGAGCTCAGTTATTTATACAGAGGAATAGCTTGGACTATAAGCTAGAGCTAAGCTCAACTAACTCCAGCTGTCATAACAGAATAACAGTTCGTTAACTCACTCTGACCAAGTGTTGATTCGGAAATCTACATAAACAAGTATACACTATTAAGTTTTCCCCTAGAATAAGAACTAAGAAAATTATTGTTGATTCTAAAGCACCTGAAAAATCATAATTTCCAAATTACTAGTACTATTATATAATACCATGGCCTGGGAGTTGCTTTACGTCTCCCCTTCTAAACCACTCATGTTCTCTTGCTACACAATAACCTACCATTGCAGCTCTGACAGAATTTTCTTTTTCACACCCAATTCCCTCCCATTGCTCTGTTTCTCTTGGCTAGTTTTTATAATGAACATGTTGATTTTGTACTTAAGGTGTCTCAAAAGACATGTTGGATTCATTGATGTGCTCAAACTTGAAAATATGAAGATTGTATGATGAAGGTAAGAAATTGCCAGAGATGTAGATTATTTGGTCTCAAAAGGGTCTTGTTTCCTTAACTTACTTTTTTTCTCCTTTTGAACATAATCAAACAGAATTTTTTGGAAGCGAAAGCTAAAAATGTTTAAAGAAAAGGTATTATGGCAGTAACTACAACAATTTCATAAACTATAAGTTTTAACGAATTTTTTTTTACAGAACAATGGTATTACAGTCATTAAATTATTCTTTCGTTTCATTTGTACTTGATCCTGCAGTACCAATTGAAGGCATGACATAAAATCACCATTTCATTCCTAACCATACAAAAGATAAAAATAGGAAATATCAACGTATTTCAAACTTGCAACTCATTACATTATAGTCATTTCACTATCTCGATTCCAATAATTTCCAAAGCAATTCATTGCGCAACATTCCATTCATGTCAATTAGCCCAAGCAGTGGTAGTAGTAGAGTTGAAAACAAGATACATGCATGTAACTTATCAGCTGTAACCTACCAAGCTAATATCCAACAAGTATTTAGCAAATTCAAATGTATAAAAGTTTAAACCTAATGAAAAAAAACTAAACATAATTCACTAGCAACTACTTTGCTTACAACTACTAGTCTAACAATAATATATATAATACTCATTTTCTAGTATTATTACAGAAAATTATGACTTACAGTTTCTTTAGCTGCAGACATTGCAAGAAATCCAGCACCCATTTCAACCTCTTGCAACCCAACAACAACAAGACTAACATCTGAGGCCACAGAACCTAGCCACGAAGTAAGGGAATCTTGAGATGCTTTTCCTTGTCCAACATTCCAAGTGCCACACAATATTTTTATATTTTCTATTTTAGTATATAAAAATTCTTTGCCACCCAATTCTGAACGCAATATGCTATCAACAGGCCCTGGGGAGGTGATGTTCCATCCTCTTATACCACCATGGTTAGCCAATGCAAATATATAACCAGCACCAACTGTCATTTTTACAATTGGACTGCCATGAGCCACCCATCCCCCAATCAGATTACCCTTGAGGTCCAATACCTGGACAGTGCCAGACACATAACCTACCCAAATTTGCATGCCAAAAGTAGAAAAACACTGAACGGCAGATGAATGGTAAAGAAAATCTTGTATGCGATTGCCATTTCCATCCCAGTGCACCAGTAAGCCACTTGTACACCCTGTCCAAATCATTCCATCTATTGTTATCACTAGTGCTTCAGTTCGCCGATTATCATCCCCAAAGCCTCCCTTTGCTGCAACTCGACGAACAGCATCTGCTGCCCCCATTATGGCATTACGTGAACGCTGAAAGAACCCAATGGAACTTTGTGTTTTGTCTTTCCTTGAAACAAGCTCCACCGAAAAATCTTGAATTGAGGACAAATCCGACCGATTTTCAATTTGTCCATCTGAATTGAAAACTTTCAGTAGCTCCCTTGTACGAGAATCCCTATAAATTAACAAGCACTAGCATACATTAAATTGAAAGATATTAATACAGAGAGAAAATGAAGAACAGATAATGCAAAGTGAATAGAGTAAGGATCATATGACAATGAAACGCATGTTTGGCTTAACATCACGGATCCAACTTTCTCTATGATTCACGTTAACTTCAATGTAAAAGCAACTAAAAGTTGCTTATAATGATGCATGTTAAGTTAGCGTGCCACAGAACCAAACAAGTGGGAAGTCTCAATCTAGTTATGATTTCTTTATACATCCCATGAACATAAAGTACCATCAAGAGACAACATGTCAGAACAAAACAGGACATACAGGATTCAGGATGGCGCACCATAAACATGCAAATATTATTTTATAAGGATTTATATCGCAGAGCCAATGTCTTGTTATTAGCAATGGAAGCCAATTCATAGAAGATTAAAAGAATATCTGTTCACAAAGTAAAATTGCTAAGTCCCTTTCTTAATAAAATAATAATAAACTAAAAAATAATAATAAAATATCCTAAAATAATTAAATACACTTGAATGCTTAAACATAAAAGAATCAACGCATACTGATGTTCAATACAAACAAATACCACGAGAGTTTAGGAGAAAATCTCACCAAAGAGCAAATGAAAAATAACCACCACTCCACACCTTTGCTCTCGAATTATCAGATACTAAGTATTTTACATCTGAAGTCAGCATGTTACTGAAGCCATTTGTAGACAGTTGGCTCCTTAAGTCAACATAGGACCTCTCCACAAATATAACAGCTCTGTGCCTTTCCTCCTTAGTCAGATGAATAGATTTTTCAATAGCCTCCCAAGGCCATATTTTTATACCTCCTCCTTCTGAACCCGACCACAGATCCCCTAGATTAACAACATGAAAAAAAAAAGAAAGAGAATAAACATTCACAACAAGCATGTAAATCAACCAACAAACATCAGGTTCCTAGGATAGTTTGGAATATTGGATTAGTTTTTAAGTACATTTTTGAGTAAACAATTTAATTAAGTGCTTATTCAGAAAGAGCTTATCGCATGAGAGCTTATACCATCAGTACTCGAAGAACTTCAATTGCAAAAATACTGAAATAGGATAAAAAAAAAACTCAAAAAATAAGCCACTTTTGTAAACTCACCAGATACCTTCTATTTTCAACTCAAGTGCTTACATAAAACAAGTCCAAAGAAGTTTGGCAAAAGTTCTTCCATATGCTCAGAAGTCAAAACAAAACAACTTAAAATCAAAATCTTAGCTGGTGTTTGACTCAACTTATTTGTAATTAACTTTCACTTAAAAGAAACTTTTAAAAAGGTAGTTTTTCTCAATAAAGAAAACTTCATGAACTTTAAATAAATAAATAAAATTAAGTAAATAACTAGTTTTAGAAGCTTTAGACTTCTATTTTTCCTCTGCTTTATTTTAAATCTCAAGATCCAAAAATACACTAGCCATGAAATTTTAAGATTAAAAATAAACTACCTCTATTTCCTTTTATCTGTCCATTTACGAGAATAACAAACAGATTAAGGGATGAAATTAATATCTTAGTTTATGTTCAAATTATTTTTCATTTCTTAAAATGACCTCTTTTATTATTTCTTTTCATTTATGACAAGTTTGTAAAGTATTTAAAAATTAAGTGAAAATAAGGACATAATGAAAAATACAGTGGTTAACATTATCTTCTTTCAGACGTAAACAATAAATACAGCAGAGAAGGCGTTAACAAAGAACTTTAACTTTAGAACAAACAATCCATACACTAACACTACAAGAGTTTTCTACACATTGACATTGCCGTTCAATCATAATTTGTAATACAAGATAAATTTTATTAATTTTATAAAGTTTAAAATTCATATAAAGATTATTTCTAATTGCATGGACAGGCTAACTGAAAATACATGTCTATCAAACTCGTAACTTTAAATTTAAACTCTTATTTTAATTTCCATTGTTTAAAATTGTTTCTAAGACTTTTTTTTTTAATCCTTCAAAGTTGGTCCAAGCTTCTCTTTGTCCCCAAGTTTTAATATGATTTTTTTATTCTTATAATTTGAAAAAAAAAAAAAAGTTCTAATTTATCTATCATGAATATCATTGAAGATTTCACTTTATACTACAAACAAAATACCAGCAGTTCCTATAATCAAATACCTCTAATATATATGATTATTTTCCATTTCAAATTATTAATTTTCTTAAAGTTGATGGACTAAATATATATTTAAATATAATTTTAAAATTCTATATTAAAGCTTGTAAATGAAAAAAAAAAAAAAAAAAAAAAAAAAAAAAAAAAAAAAAAAAAAAAAAAAAAAAAAAAAAAAAAAAAAAAAAAAAAAAAAAAAAAAAAAAAAAAAAAAAAAAAAAAAAAAAAAAAAAAAAAAAAAAAAAAAAAAAAAAAAAAAAAAAAAAAAAAAAAAAAAAAAAAAAAAAAAAAAAAAAAAAAAAAAAAAAAAAAAAAAAAAAAAAAAAAAAAAAAAAAAAAAAAAAAAAAAAAAAAAAAAAAAAAAAAAAAAAAAAAAAAAAAAAAAAAAAAAAAAAAAAAAAAAAAAAAAAAAAAAAAAAAAAAAAAAAAAAAAAAAAAAAAAAAAAAAAAAAAAAAAAAAAAAAAAAACTAAACACCTAGGTACTGGATATCAGCTAGAAAATTGTCCTAATCCAAACAGGTGTAAACATAATTGTAGAACAGAAAAATTAACAGTGAAGAACAAAGGATTACCATAAGAGGTGAAGGTAAGGGAAAGAACAGGACCACGGTGAGCCTGCCAAGACAAGTTTTCCTTAAACCGATTGCTCCAATCACAACAGTTATTGTTATCCTCCAAAATTTCATCATCCATCTTCCAGCACCTAATCTTCCCATCCCTGTGTCCACTCCACACCAACCTGTTTCCCTCATCCGCAACCAAACACAGCGTCGGGGAACTCCACACCGATTCCCGAAACGGCGCACTCTCCTCGTCGCCACTCCTCGCAACTGCGCCTTCGTCTCCAACGCCGCACCACGACGCGTACAGATCCTTGAAGTTCCAGAACCTCACGCCGCACTCGGAAGCCGCCCACAGCTGAGACTCGGTCGAAACAATGCTCCTCAGGAAACGTCCAATCTGCGTCTCCCGCAGCGGGTGCGGCCGCAGTTCGAGGCTCGGCGGCCGAGCCGGGTGCACCGCCCCACGCGCGGGAAGGCGGAAGATGCCGGCGCCCCCTCCCTTGGCGACGAACTCCGGCAGCGACGCGGCGCGTGAGGCGGACGAGTGGCGGTGCTCGGCGGAGAGCTTGCGGTCGAGGAACTGGAGCATGTAGTCGAGGCGGCGATTGGTGGATTGGATGGAGCTGGAGGGCGAAACGTCGTCGTCGGAAGAGGAGGATTGCATATATCGTGATGAAGTTTCGTGGTCGAAGGAATCGACGTCGCTCTGGCGGAGTGTTGATGATGGATCCATTGAATTGGAATGAGTGACGCTTCGTGGACTATGGAAACAGTGGGCTAAAATCTAACGTTTGTGAATTTGTGAGAGAATTTGATTTGCGATGTTTGTTGCAATTTGAGTTTGACTTGGAATTTGGATTGGATGAGAGAGAAATTTAGGGACGAAGTGGGAGTTCCCGAACACACCAAACAAATTCCAGCTGAGACACCTCATCTCTCTGTTCCAACCATCCACCCTATTCTTTCTTTCCACGGATTTTTACCGCTAATTATTAAATCCAAATTCGCATATTTAATTTCTTCCTTTTCTTATTTTATTTTTAATCGATTCGTTTGAACGATTTTATCAAATATAATATATGCACTACTCTTTCTTTATATTGTTCTCTTAAATATGCACGTCACCAAATTCGTAAATTTGGTTTTTTAAAATTAAGTATGTCTCTCGTGTATATAAAATTATTTTATATTAAAAAAATATATATGAATATAACCTTTGATAATCATCACATGATAAAATGTCTTCAAATTATTTATTGTCTATTTTTTGTCATTACTCTAAGACAGTGAGTTATCTGTTTCTTATTATTGTGGGAAAAAAAACTTATTTTCTCATTTTTTTACTTTATTTTAAAAATATAACAAATTAAATACAATGTAAAATTTTTGTGATAAAAGAGAAAAAAATAAAAAAAATTAACAGTCCCTTAAGATTCTTTAGGTTAAAGATTCATAAGACTTTGTTGGTTCCTGACATGGTTAGATAATGTTGACACGCGTTATTCATGTGTCTGTCCCGTGAGACTTTTACACGTCGATTCCATAATTGATTCGTTATAAAGAAAATAAGTTTTGAGTTAAAACTTCAACTAAAATTAATTATGCGTAATTCAAATCTTAATTCAGCAACCAACTTTATATTATCTTAACAGTAGTTTATTATTATTATTTTCTTACAAATAATTAGTCTTTAATAAAAATATATATTTAATTTTATGAATCAAAATTATATAATATATACTTTTCAAAACACATTAAAATATGAATGTTTAATATTTTAATATTGTAATTTAATTTTAATATAATTTAATATAAATAATCACCGTTATCATATAAATTATAATTTAATGGTTAAATTAATAAAATTTATTTTTTCTATAAATTGTTGACGATGCAATATTAATTAAAAGTTACGGCTCTAATTATCCTATACGTATATATAATCAACGTACATTAGTTAGATAATATGTATATTTCGCTTGAGCTTTATTTTGTTAATGAATTAAATAAACAACATTAATAAAAATTATTACACAAAAATTAATCATTATAAATTAATAAAAATAAGAATAAATAGTTCTTTCAAACATGTATTAGGGTAGTTTTCTATATATAAATTAATATTATATTTTTTTTCAATACAAAATTTAGGTTATTTTATTAAAATAGTGTAAAAATTTTCCTAATTTATTAAAATGACATATTTTTTTTAAATTATTATAATAGGTAAATCATATTAAAAAAAGACGACTTTAAAAAGTTAAAATTTAAAGATGAAATCGTATTAGATTATGATTTTAATTTTTTATTATTTTTAAAATTGAAATTGTGTTAGAATAATATAATTTTATTTTTTTATTATTTTTTTAAAATTGAAATATAAGATAATATAATTTCAATATTATTAATTTATTTTATTTATTATACACATAAAATAATATTATAATTAAATATTTATATATTATAAGTTTAATTATATTAAATAAATTAAATAGAAAATTATATTATAATTATTAAAATTCAAAAAATTAAATTTTAATAAAATTTAACATATAAATTTAATAGTTAAATATTTTTTAAAAGAATAAAGGTCATTTTTAGTGTAAAATCCTCCTTACCTAATACCATTTACTCATGATAATCTTTTAAAAATATATCTATTTTGATAAATTAGAAAAAAATTTATACCATTTGGTAAAAAAGCGAAAATTTACTTATATTTTTGTTACAAAAGTTTTCACTCATATCAGTTGCAAAATTTAATTTTTTGCATATATGATTGATATTTCAAGAAAAATGTCACAGGAAATATTCAACTTTTTTTTTTCTTTCTTTGAATCATCGTTAAAATGTCTTCAGATTGTCAAAAGCACAAACTAGGTTTCATACATATTATTACATATATTAGATTATATACATAGCAGTTACTGGAAATTTACATAGCAGAGTTGTGTGATGAAAGTTTTGGCGACTAGGTAGTAGCAGACATAATATTAATTACATGACAGAGCAAGCATTGACATTGTCATCATTGAACATGTTGCTAACGTTGTCATCTCCACGGTGAGAGACATGCATGGTGCCATGTTTGTCTGGGAGGTTGTAGCCATGTCTGTAGTAGTTATAGCTTTCTTTGAACTCATGGGTCGTGTCTTTGAAGTAATGATCAGCAGTGGTGAAGTAAAGGGGTGGATTAGGGTATGGCCAGAACTCTGCTCTCTTCCCTGCTCTCCTCACTGCCTTCAGCACCTTGTTCCGATCAACATAACCACACACTGTTACCCTTTCCATCTCCAAGTCCACCTCCACCGAATCAATGCCTATAAATTTAAACAAACCTACCATTTTTATAACCTTTCTCTCTTCCTACATTATCTTCCACTTATACGTAATTCACAAAATTAAAGTAAACGAGCATGTAGCTTGTACATGCCTTAATTATTCTTTTATATGATTTGAAGAGTGAGATTAATTATATATATAGTTTAATTATAATATATAAATAAAATATAAATTTTACTTTTTAATTAAAAAGTAAATTAGATTTTTATAATTATTTTTTATATAATACCATAATTAGTTAAACTTATATAAATATATCTCATTTATTTATTATAATTAAATTTTATTTGTGAGATTTTTTTATGGTTAATTAATTAAAATTAACCTATTAATGAAGATTTTTCATTTAGTAATGGTAAGATGAAACATCCATATTATCAGACCATGATTCCAGGATTTTTGTCAATCCCGTATGAAGTTATTACATTTACAATGATATACAGAATACTTTTATCACGAATTCTTCATATTTTATGCTATTTTTTTGTGTAAAATTTGTAGAAAATAAATTTTTCTTAAATTTTTATGTAAATTCTATAAAATTCAAAGAAAATTATAAAAAAATCTATCAAAATATAAAAAATTGTAGTAATGTATAATTTCTTTCCTATTTTTTCCTATGGCTCATTTTATACTATAATATTAATTTTCTTTTTCCTTCTTAGGAAATTGTAAAATTTGTTAAGAAGAAATTATGTAGATATAGATTAATATTTAAAAAAACATTAATAAATTTGATAATGATATCTCCATTAGAAATATTATTAAATTATAATATATATAATAAATATAAACCTTATAAGTTAATGATAAATTAAATTTAAATTCTTTTTTAATATAATAATCTATTTTAATAAGAATGTTGTTATGGAATATAAGGATGTAGGAGTATTTATAAATATGTCTTACTTTTAATAATAAAGTAACTACATTTATGAATTTTATAACATAAGAAAATAAGAAAATGGTGTATGTAGTGTAAAAAAAATTTATGCTTAAAATAAAAACCGATATGACTAACTTTTATTATCACTAATTCATCAAAATAATAGTTTACTAGTTTAATTTTTAATAAATATGGCATATACATATTAAGAATTTTTATGTTATAATTTAATCATAAGTATTATTAATGCATATTTGTTTACTTTAACATTAATTATTGTAATAGTAATCATATACACTATGGTTTTTTATTGATTGAAATAGTATACAAAATTTATACTGACAATATATAAAAGCTAAACTTTTTTTTTTAGTATAATATAAACCATTTTTATTGAACGATTTATGTATAGATTATTATTTCATTTAATTGAAAAACAGATACAAGTTGTATACATATATATATTCATCGTATAAGAGAATGAGAATAAGTAATCAGAGTATTTGAATTGGATTCGAAAAATAATTTTTGTCCTATCCCATATTCCTATCATTTTCCCTTAGCCATTTGAGTCACTTATAGGATATATTTGAGGTATGTAGGAGATTTCTGAGGAAGAAACATAGTATAATTTTTTTTTTTCAGTTATGTTACCAAAAATCTATTTATTCGTTTTTTATTATTACGTAATTCTCTTAATTATTTAAACAAAAAAAAAACTTATTCTTTCTTTTATATTTCTCCAAAATACATAATCTAAATTCTGAACAACTTACGTACCTTTGAGCTTGTAAATGGCGTTTTTAACAACTCTCTCGCAGCCCGTGCAGCACATCCTTACTTTCAGCTCAACGGTCTGAAACGAATAAGTATCTCACATGTCATTTCAGTTTGCATCTCACTTTTTTCCTAACTATATTGTTCATACTTCATATTCTGATTCTTCAATTACCAAAACCTCTATAAAATTCAAGTAACAAATGCCATGTATATCACACTCAATCCCTATATTTTGTTAAATAATTACTAGTTACACGTTTAAAAGCAAGTTAATCAAAGTTCTTTTGACCAGGAAAAGAAAAACTGGGATAGGAACCATATTCTGATGGTTGTTTTCATATATTCTGCTGGTACTCACATCTGAAAAGTCACTTTTTTTCACTCTTCTTACTTTTTTTCTCTTCACCTTCAATTTTTTAATCATAAGGACATAGATTTTCATGTATGCCATCGCTTTCTCATGTACCATGAAGGATTAATGGTTTCAGAAAGTTTGAATCCAAAGACCTCAGCATAAATTTTCCAACTTTTTCTCCAAATAACCAGTAAAACCGAATCCTGATTAAGTTTTTATCATGATATGGGACACCAACATGCATCAGTTTTAGTTTCATTTTCGATGTTCCAGAATTTATCTAACAATAATAACACCCTATGATCATGTTCTGAATGAAGGAAAACAATGAACTGTAGTACTGATAGATGGAGAAAGTGGTGGATCAAGGAAAAAAGAAGAAAGAATGTTGAAAGCGAACCTGTAAGGAAAGTGGTCGACCCTTCTTTGGCATGTTGAAGTTTGTATGAACTGGTTTGTTACGATGATGATGATCGTGATGATGATAGATAAAAAGGCGATATATAAAGGAAGAGATTTCAAAGCCGAAAGCTTTGTATAGCAAGGAAGCCATGGTAGATATAAAGAAGAAAAGAAGAACAACTAGGGAAGAAACCAGCGATGGAATATATTCGTCTGAGGCATTTAGATGTGTTAAAAAGGATAATATTTTGTTTGTAATCAAGGTGAAGCTAAGTAGAAGAGTTTAACATATATAGAGAAAAGTAATGGGAAGGAAAAGAGTATAAATGCTTTTTTTCATGTGTAGATGTAGATATTTTTATATATATAGCATTTTGTGAAGTAAACTAAACCAAAGTGATGTTACAACCTTTCAGACAGGAATGGTATCTAGGTGCATGCTTGATGAAATGGGAATAACAAGTGTCGTGGGATATGGATGAGCTTATAGAAAAGAAAGGAGAATTTAGATGCAAAGGAAAAATATATTCTGGTAATCTCCTTTTTATACACCATCTTTGAAAATGGCTAAACAAATGTGACCTAAATATCTAGAAGGCTGTACAAAGTTATATTCCCGTTTTTTCATTTACTCACTCTTTCAACGCTACCCATCTAGTTGTTTCCCATATTTTACGGGCGTTTCGAATCAAAGAATATATTTTCAAAAATCATACATCAATACTCACACACAAATCATCATAATAAAACAAATACAATTATCTTACATCAATATTAACATCATTTTGATAGTATTTATTTTCATTTTGATTGAAATAGATAAATTTTTATAATATTACACATCTGAGAGTTATTTGTTAATATAATAGAAATTGACTTTAAACTTAATTTATTCTTAAATTTGTAGCTGTCTAATATATTCTAAATTAGTCTCTAAGTAACGTGGGATCTACAACAAATTCCCTCACATCAAGATATCCTTAACTCGAACATGAGATTAGATAATTATGAGTGGTCCAATATCGGTTCGAGTGGCACAATAGACTCAATAATTTCATTAGGATAGACTTTGATATTATATTAAAAGTGAATTTTAAATTTAATTTAACCTTACAAAATTGATTCATAATTATGAGATTTACACTTACTTAATATATTTTAAATTAGTCTTATCTTTAAATAATATAAAATATTTAACCTAATGTGATATCTTATTATGAATAATTTCAACAACTTTCAACAAAAAAACATCCACTTAGTAATTTGATTTTAATATATAATATTATGAAAATTTATCTATTTCAACTAGAAAAAAAATATCAACGAAATGTAAAAAAATATTATATAATATAATAGAAAGAAATTAAACAAATTATAGATATTAATATTTAAAGATAATGATTGTCTATATATTATTATCTTATATTTTTTATATGTCGTGTATATTAATTTATTTTTTTCATATCTTAAATTCTTATCAACATTTTTAATGGAATTTTCATTTTTGAGTATATTTTTTTTATACGCAAATTTTGAACATAAAGAAGATGGACTTCAATACTACTGACATAAAAAACATGTTGTAAATATAAGTGAGTGTTGTTAATTTATATTCGATGAAAAAATATATATAGTGGATAGTGATGGTGATTAGAACCACTGATAACGCACATTATTCCCTAACTTCTCATTCGTAGCCACAAAAACATGCATCAATGTTTTAGAGAGCCTTGTCGTGACAACTTCTGAGGCATTTACAATATTAGTTACAGCATTTCTTTAGAATATGTTGACAGAATAATTTATATTATATGTAATATTTGGGCTATTAATTCTTGATTTTGGAGGAGTAATGTTATGATGATTCTAAAAAGTTGTTTTTCAAACCTAAAATCTATTAAGTTTTTGAAATCAGCAATATCATAAAAAATAATTTAATTATTTTAACAATTTTATGGAGTAATATCATGAAAAAAATACATTTATGTGGATATTTGAATTTCTGATTTTGCATTTTAGAATGCTTAATAAATTACAAACTATAATAATTTGTATATATTATATTTTTTTTAAATAGAGATCAGTTTTATTAATAAAAATATAACTTATTCATTTTATTAATTTATTAAATCATATTATTAAATAAAATATATCACTTTTAATTGAAAGCGTGTTTCTGTTTTCTCTACGAATATATATTTACAATTTAAAATAGTTATATAAAAGAATTTATTATTTTATTTTTTACTCACGTTTATATGATGAATAAAGATTTTACATCAAAGTTAAAGTTAAATTAGAATATATTAATGAATATAAATATTATTTTATGAAATTAATTTTATAAAAATAAATTAAATTAAAAATTTATTTTTAATATGATATTAAAATTTATTTTAATAAAATTTATAAATTTATTAAGTCACTTGTTATTTAATTATTATTATTAGATTATATATAAATTTTTAATTTATATTTAAATTTAGAAAGTTTTAATATGAAAAGAATATCTTAAAAATTTCATATCACTTAAATATAATATTAAATTAAAATATTTTAATAAATATAAATTTTATTATTAAACTAAATTTATAAAAAAAAAAAATTTAAAATTTATTTTTAATATAATATTATAAGATGTCAATATTATTTTTTGAATTTAAGTATTTTCAGCTGTTTTAATCGTAAAATCTCTCCACGATAACTAATTAACCTCAGTTCGAATGTGCGAGTCCTCAAAATAAAAATTTAATTTAATGAAATGTAAAATATTATAAGTAAGATTTTGTATATTTTTAAAATAACTAATTATATTATTTAATTTATAAATATAGTTATTATCATGTATTTTAAATTGAAATGTTACGACATTTAATATGATAGATCTTAGAAGTATGCAGTGTGAAAGATTGTTATTCGGCCAACAATTTTGACTTGAAATTTTGTCATACACATTCATTGGTGACCTACTGTCTTGATGCTACAAGTGACAGATGTCATTCAATTGCTAATTTTGATCTCTATTTGCATTTTTTTTATGCCATTTGGTTATTCATTTATGAAAATAGGGACCACACATAACATATTTTCATAAATGAAAATATTATTTTATTTTGAGAGGCCAAAATAAAATATTAATTTATTATCAATAAACACTAAAAGCATGGTTAACTTATCATTACATCTGTAATTATTGAAATTGGTCAATTTTTATTATTTGGATTTGACCCATTTTATATGACTTATTCAATTAGCTCATTTAATAGTTAATATAAAAAACATTCACTAAATTCCATCTATAAAAATTTGGTAAATCGCCTAAAAATAAGATATTTTTTTAAAATTTAAATAGTTATCTTTTAGATTTTTTATAAATATATATACATATATATATATATATATAATTCCATAATTAAGAATTAAAAATTTTACATAATAATAAATTAAAAAAAAGGACAAAAAATTATAAACTTAGATTTTTAATCCAAAATTAAAAATTCTCAACTTAATTATCTTATCTCATTTATTTAATACATAATATTTTATTTTTTAGAACAAATTAATGAAATAAAAGACTAATACATAACATTCAACGCACATCAAAATTTACCATCATAAATAAATTTCAAAATACCTCGATTTAAGAATATTAAAACTTTTTTTCGAAATCAACTTTTTTTTATGAGTTAGCTTCTTTTATCCTGAGTTTATTACTCTCAAAAAAATTATATTAAAAAAAAAGTTAAGATACTTTTAACTTATTTCTCAAATACTTAATTCACAAAATAAACAAATGAAATAAATTTAAATTTATAATGATTATTTTTTTTTCACCTGATTCTACCTTAAAACTCAAACAACATCATATATGATAAAAAAAAAAAAAAACTTAACTAAATCAAATAGGATATAATTATTTTATATTTCACCCCATTCTAACTTGACTTATGTATTATAATAAAGAAAAAGTAAAAAAAAAAAAATTATTTGCATCTCAATTACTTGATTCCTGGCATAAATGCAAATCATGAGACAAGAGTTTCTAGGGTATTAATAGAGGCCAGATTTGGATGTTTAGAATAAATAAATAAATAAAAAGATAGAATAAATAGAATGAAAAATATATATTATTTATAAAATAAATTAAAAATAAGAGATTTTTTTTAATTAAATGTAATAAATATTTATATATCAATTTAAAGTCATTTCTAACTCTATTGTTTTTAAAAAAAAGTATTTATTATTATTTTTGAAAAATATATATTTTAGAAACTGATTTAATATTTAAACAATACGTCATGTACGCGTTCTATCTCAAATCATGTCTTAAGTGAGAGAAATATAATAAGGTGAAACTCAAATTTTTTTGGTAACTTTTTCAAATAATAATAATAATAATAGAAATAAATAAATAATAATAATAATAATACCTCTTCTACATTATTTCTTCTTAAATTATTAAAAAAAAAAAATATACTGTAAGTGAAAGTATTCACTAACAATAATAAAGTGCTGTTAAAGAAAATCTTTCATTTGAAATAGTAAAAATGAGACACTATATTATTGTAATTGAACAAGGATGTTAAAAAAATCTAAATCAAATAAGTAGTTGATGAAATTAAATTAAATTATAAAAAAACTCAACTATTTTTATTAAAAAATAACTAAACCATGTTTTAGTTCTCCTTCTAAAATCTGAATTATTAAAAAAATTAGTTTTATGTACTATTTAAACTATTATGAGAAATGGAAAAAATATTCACATAATACAATACTATTTTTTTTAAGTTAATTAATCTTTTGAGTGAGTTTTCAATTATAGATTTTTTTATTAGTAAAATTAAATTTAAGTTGTAAAATTTCTTCATTGTAATTTTTGTTTATATTAATAATTCATCCTAATATATGAATAATTACATTATATTAAAAAAAATTGACAACTCCTTCTATCCTGTGAAAATATTGTCCTTTATAATGGTTTATTTCCTCATATTAAGACTTCAATATTTGTATTAATTTATTAAATGATTTCTTTTTCTATAAAATGTTGATGGATATACATCGTTAAAAAATGAATTTATATATCAAATTGAGTTGAAAATAGGTTTTTTTTTTTATGGTTTACTTTTAAGTTTTCTACTTAAAAAAATATATTTTTCATAAAATAAATAGGTGAATAATATTTAAAATTAATAAAAAATATAATTCTTTTTATAAATTTCTTACAAATTTCTTATAGATAAAATATTGATAAATTTTTATTATTTTAAAAAAAAATTCATAAAAAATTTCTCCAATTAAACATTTTTCACAAATAAATTAATAGAAAATTTTTTATAAATAAATTTATCAACATTTTTTCACAAACTTATTAGTCAAAACTTTCAAAATAATTAATAAAAGTTCTACACTTATTCAACGTATAGGTTATTTCTATCTTTATTTTACTAATTCAAACGAATTCAATACAAAATTAAAATTCTTTAATTATCTTCCATAATTATAAAGTTAAAAGATTTATTTATAAATGATTATCTTTCTTTTGATGTATTTCTTTTATGAAAGTTTTAAGAGTTAATAATTAAAATTAGTTACATCTAATTAGATTTACGTGCTTTAAACCATAAATTAATTTCAAATTAAATTTATCTTATCTTTATTTATTAAACTATAACGATTTGAAATGATTAAAATAAATATATTTATTATTTATTTTATCACTAAATTCTTGGACATTAATTCTAAAATTTTAAAAAAATATATTAAAATTAAAATCTAAATTAAATTTTTTATTGATATTTACATATATAAAAAATAATTATTAGATTATTTAGATATATATATTAAAATATTCAAATATTTTTAAATAAATATTAAATATTACATAATAAATTTGAATATAAAAATTATTTAAATTAATATATATTGAAAAAGAAAAAGAAAAATTATATTATAAATATAATATAAATATAAATTTGTATTATTTTTTTTACATCTAGAATTTTGTTTATAAAATAATGAAATTTAAAACTAAATTTAAATGTTTTATTTAAAATACAAATTTTGTCATTATAAAATTATTATTATTATCATTTTATATATAGATATTATTTTATTATAATAATAAAATTTTTATTTCAAATAAAATATTTAAGTTTAATTTTAAATTTTATTATTTATAAAAAAATTATGGGAAAAAAAATATGATACAAAATTGTATTTATATTATATTTATATTATGATTTTTTTTCATACATATTAATATTTAATAATATATAAATTATATTTTTATTTAAATTAATTATGTAATATTAATAATATTTATTTAAAAATGTTAGTATATTTATATATATATAAATAATATAATTAATTAATTTTTTATATATAAATATTAATACAATTGTTAATTTTTTAATTTTAATTTTTTTACAAAAGAGAACTTATAATATTAAATATTAGAATTTGATTCTCAATAATTAAATAATAATAAATAAAACTATTTTAATAATATCAACTGATGAATAATAAATAAGAATAGAGTTGGAATAACACTCATATAATTGAGATATTAATATAGACTTCTAGAATCTTATTTTTAGAATAAATGATAAAAAATGATAATATAATTATTCTTTTAAGGAAATTGTTACGATTAATATTAAAAATAGTCAAATTATTAAAAAATATTTTTTTTATGATTACCAATTTATCTATTAATAATAATTTATTTATAAAATATCTCAATTATATTTTAAATATATCAAGACTGGTATAGTCATTTAGGTTAAAAATAATAAAAAACTAATACTTTTATTATGAATATTGATACCATTGATTATGTTTAATCTATCCCGATTTATTTTATTTTAATTTTTAAACAGAGAAAAACATAATATATATTAAACAAGAAATAGTAATTACTCGAACACTTAATAATTCTAACCACGTATGAAATATAAGACTAAATAAATTTAAAATAATACATAAACATTAAAAAAATAATAGTAAAAAAACTCCCAATAAATTAATTATCTAACATTTTAACTGCGACGTTTGCAACTCCTCTACTATAGTTGAATTATAAAACTATTTTTTCAAAATCTTTAAACTTTCCTGAAAAATGTTACATGTAATAAAAATTTTATGATTTACGTATTTAGAAAACATTTCAAAATAATTAATTATTTTCATATATAAATCCATATATTAGTGTGTAGAAAGTTAAATCTATATCTTATGAGAAACTAGTATTGTTATAAATAGAAGTTATTTGAGTTTGTTTTTGTTATATTAAATTAATCTAAAATTAATAATTACAATAAAATAAAATTCAATATTAAAAACCAAACTCAAGATATTCTTAATAAAAAAATATTATTTAAATTTTCTGTTACATTATATAATTATATAGAATATTGCTTTTATCCCACACAATTTCCGATGAAACCGAGTCTCGTTAATCACGGTTTGTGTTACTTTTTATTTTTTTATACATTTTATCCACATATTAAATACGAATAATGTGTTAAAATAAAAAATTTAAATAAACAAAATAATATTAAAATGATATGGTTCAAGTTAATATTACTAATAAAACTGTGTAATTTTGTAAAATTTTTGGACCAATAAAAACATTATAGAGAGAATTTCAAGTTTAAATAAAAATATATAAAAAAAACTATTAATATGTAGGATCAATATAGTAAGATTTAGAAACTAAATTAAATACCCATTTTAAGAAATTTACTACTGAAATGAGTTTCATTAAAAATCTTTAAATCTATGTAGCATTACTAGATTCACAAAATAAATTAAATAATAAAATACTTAATCATATATCACCTTTGATTTGTCGTAAAATAATTATTATACAAGACAATAAACTTATTATACATATTAATACAGACAAATTGATTTGTAATAGAATAATGTAAAGCTATTTAGTGCTGTATATAAAAAAAAGTTATAATTGAAAACATTAAAATGTTTAAAATTTAAATATTATAATTAAAAATGTATAATTTATAATAAAAATACTGTTTCTAAAGATATACATGAAAAAAGTATGCTATAGTTATTATGATTTGGTTAGGCCTAGACGTGAAGACGAAGACAGAAAGCTATAAAATCCCGAAAATGTCCTTGGGCTCAAATATACTTTATACAAATTACGCACTATTGCAAGTTTACCCCAAAAGAAAGTTGACAAAAAAAAAAAAAAAACCCAAAAAGATAGGGAAAAAAAAATTTCATCTAGACATTAATGTAGAGGATACAGATTTATCTATGTTGCTTCCTCCATCGTCTTCTTCCTCTATCTTGTTAGGGTTTGTAGAGTTTGCACTTTGTCTTCAATTCTCCACGCTCATCGTTCTCATCACCGGCCATCTATAGAACTTTGAATTTTTGCTTTATTTTTGTTTATCGATATTCCATTTTATTAACCCCAATTTTCTACATATTCAACCGTACAATAGAAACTCGCAATTCCTCCACGATTTCGTTTAGGTAACTTCTGATAAGATTTGGTATTTTGTTTCTTGTAAGGATTTTCTCTAATCACTACAAAATTGCTTGATTGTAGTAAAATTGACTAAGTTATTTATTTATTTTTTATTTTTCTTATTTTAAATATTTATTAATTACTATTAATTATTAATTTTTGATTGGTGCCTATTCATTTAATATTTGTTAATAATATTATTGCAGTGAGTTTATAATGATGCTTTCTTTGCTCTGTTATGCATCTTTATTCTTAAGTTCAGGTAATGGTAGCTATAGTTTATGAAGGTCCTTTTCAACAAATTTTGCAGGATCTTTTAGGTTATATCTGGGATTCTTTTCAGTGATTACTGATATTTTTTTTTTCTTTTAAATTATCTCATGATCTGGCTGTTGAAATGTAGTGAACTAGGGATTTGGTTATGAGAAAGAGTAAAGAGAAATATTAAAAGAGGGATAAGTTAGAAAGAGATCAAGAATGCTGGTCGTCACGTGCATTTAGATGATGCACTCTCCTACATTAAGCTTGGTCCTTCATTTGTCAATTATTACTATTACTATTCGATTCAACAAGACTATTAACAAAAAAGAACATATTGAAGTTTCAATACTCCTTTGATTTCAGATCTACCATTCTGTTGGACGAATGCCAATAGCTTTATTGAAAATAATTAGAGTTTTAGTCTGAGATGAGCAAGGATAACAATTTTGACTAAATAGCTAATAAAGTATTGTAAGTTAAGATACTGTGTTGCATGATGATGTGTCATCTTATCGGAGCTGACTCTATTTGTTTATTGTGCCTTATTTCAGATTGATGTATTCTCACAATTTATGAAGTTACTGGGACCTTGAATTAGCTTCTGTTGATGTGATTTCTAGCTAACTACACTGTGGAAGTTCAGATAAACCAACAAACTCTACGTGTTTCACTTCTTATCATTGTAAGTTTAATGAAATCCAGATTAGAAGCTTCTTTTTTTTGTGTTTGTGTGGGTGTGCAGATTGTGGCTTTATGCTGACTCCTTAGTTCATACAGGGAAGTCAAACCAGAGACATTATTGCTTATTGCCTTTTTGCATGAGATTATGATGGGGACTGAGCTTATGAGAATATGTGTTAAAGAAGACAATGATGATTTTCCATCAGTTCCTCCAGGTTTTGAGTCATATACATCTTTCTCTCTGAAAAGGGTAGAAAACAATGAAAAACAAGATGATAAAAACATGACCAGTTGTTCAGCCTCTACAAGTGCTTCTGAATCACCATCAACTCAGGTGGAAAATGATGTTCAAGTTCATGAAACTGCAAAGGTTCCTAGATCCCTTCGACGAAGACCATGGATTAATTATGGACAATACGAGAACCATTCAGATGAAGACTCTGACTGTGAGCGGCTTGATCAAGTCAGTCACATATTGGTTCTCATATATATCTATATATATCTTGATTTTGAATACAATGCACAACATTTCCTAAATATTTGAGTGCACAAAATTCTGGTTAGTATCTTACATATATGAATGTCAATGCAGAATTTCTCCTCAAGACCTTGTCTTCCTCGGGGAGTCATCCGTGGATGTCCAGATTGCAGTTATTGCCAAAAGGTAAATATACATTATTTATTTCTGTCAAATTATTGGCCTCTTTATTAATGAATTAACTATAACTTGTTGTCTCCATGCTCCTCTCTCCTCTATTACTGTCGTTTCTTTTGTAATTGTTATTATGCTAATAACGTAATATAGACATAGATTAATTTGTTTGAAAGATGAATTTATTAAGAAAGAGAAAAGTAGTAATAATGACATTTGTATTGACAAGTTTATGAATCGGGATGGTCCTTTATTGAATGTTAAAAATAGAAGTGGCATGGTCTACCTGCTAATCAATGAGCTGGTTAATGTAAGTAATAACAGCAATGAACTTGAGTTGGTAATTTTATCATATATTATAGAGGGAGTTACTTCATCATAAAATAGGTGGTATTGGGCATTCCTCTTGCTTAATGAGTAATTGACAATTGAAGTTTCTGACAGGTTGTTGCCAGATGGCGACCAGAAGAAGCTCGTAGGCCAATTATTGAGGATGCTCCTGTTTTCTACCCTACTGAAGAGGTTTTGTGCAGTTCCTGTGACACATTTGAATTCACTTCTGTCCATGCAACTGTTCTGTTTAATTCTGTCAGTTCAATTTATCAGAAAACATGCCTCTGACTTTTCATTTTTTTTCCAGGAGTTTCAAGATACTTTGAAATACATATCAAGCATTCGCTCCAGGGCTGAGCCATATGGAATTTGCCGCATTGTTCCACCATCTTCTTGGAAACCCCCTTGTCCTCTCAAGGAAAAAAGTACATGGGAGGGTTCTAAATTTTCTACACGTGTACAGAGGATTGACAAACTTCAGAATCGTGATTCAATGAGAAAGATGTCAAGGGTTCAAAGTAATATGAAGAGGAAAAGGAGAAGGTGCACAAGAATGGGGGTGGATAATGGCGCTAGAAGAGGACCTAATGCAGGATCTTGTGAAGTTGAAAGGTTTGGGTTTGAACCTGGTCCAGAATTTACCTTGGAAACATTTCAGAGATATGCAGAAGATTTTCAGCTCAAATACTTCAGAAAAAATGAGAATGTATCTCATTTGGGTGCTAATACAACAATTTTAAATGGTACCTCAGAACCTTCTGTGGAGAACATCGAAGGTGAATATTGGCGGATGGTCGAGAGTCCTACTGAAGAAATTGAGGTCACATCCTGTAGAATCTCAATAATTTGCTGCTTCATGAAATTATTGTCTATTTGTTGCCCTTGGTATATGCTGCTCTCCTTACATTTAATTTTCTATCACTTCCAGGTGCTTTATGGAGCTGATCTGGAAACTGGGATTTTTGGGAGTGGTTTCCCTAGCAAATCTAGTCAAGTAGGTTCTGCTTCAGATGAACAGTACATAAAGTCTGGCTGGAATTTAAATAACTTTGCAAGGCTTCCTGGATCTCTGCTCTCTTATGAAAGTAGTGATATATCTGGTGTTCTAGTGCCATGGTTGTACATCGGAATGTGCTTTTCCTCCTTTTGTTGGGTAAGGACTACAAATTTTCCTCATTTTCTAGCATGTATTTCATTGGATTCATCACAATTGTGTTTACAATGCTTGAGGCAAAAGGAAAAGATTGAGAAAAATACTTCATTTCTGATTGATTGAACTGTACAAAAGGATACAAGGATAATGGCATATATATAGAAACAAGAACCTAAAAATAAGGAAAAAAATGGAGCTAAATCTAAATATACAATACGATTTACGTAGCTGTTAGGATCCATTTGCAAGGTATGGGGCTTGAACTCCACATTGGAAGTATGAGATTCTAGTGTGAGGTTTATAAGGCTTTGGGCTTTCCAGCTACGTTAGTTAGCTTTTACGGTGTGGTTCTCCCAAGGTTCTTATCAATTGGTATCAGAGTCATCCACTATGTCTCAGCTGTACTGGCGGCGACACCAACATTGTAATTTGCCTAGGACTAGTCAAAGGGATAGCTCATAGCCAGTTTGCATGGGCACTAATGCTGCTGTGTGTCGTGGGATGTTAGGATCCAATTGCAAGTATTAGACCTGAATCCCACATTGGAAGTATGAGATTCTAATGAGTTTCTTAAGGCCTTGGGCTCTCCAACTACTTAAGCTAGCTTTTGTGGTGTGGTTCTTCCAAGGTTCTTATCAATATGTACAGTAAATATTGCAAAAATAGGCTATCTACATAAACATGAATAAAATATGATATAAATAGAAGTAAAGGCAAGTTAATCAAATCTGTAAGAGATCTCCTTGAATATCTCTGTAATCTATGTAATATCTTGACAATAGCTATTAGTTACATACTTATATGTTTATGTGTCTTCTTATGCTCTTTGAGATTGGAGAGGATGTAAGGATGTGCATTTGTGTGAGAATAACAGTATAGGTGACATATAGTATAAGTGACATCCCTTTTCTTCTGTTTGTCCGGATACCAGAACTATTTGTTGTATGTTGAGTGGGGATTTGTTGATGTTGTGTGTGTGTGTGTTTTCACGTGTGGGAGAATGAGTCCTTAGTTAGGATCAAATGTGTGTTTTTACAACAATTTATGGTTTAATTGTGGATGCAGCATGTGGAAGACCACCATTTATATTCATTGAATTACATGCATTGGGGAGCTCCAAAGATGTGGTATGGAGTCCCTGGAAAAGATGCCTGCAAATTGGAAGAGGCCATGAGAAAGCATTTACCAGAACTTTTTGAAGAACAGCCCGACTTGCTTCATAAGCTGGTGTGTAAAACTTTTTCTATCACTTGACAAATGTCATTTGATCATCTTGCTTGTTTTATGTGCTTGAGAAGTGACAACAAAAATTGTAATTATTATATTCTCATTGGGGGGAGTTCCATATTTTATGTCCATTTGCCCACCTTTCTATATTTCTATTATTAAGCAGAGAAATAATTATGTTGGATGATCTTGTTTATTTCTTTACACATATATTCATCTACTGCTTTTCTAACTTCTTGTTGCAGGTCACTCAGCTTTCTCCTTCTATCCTTAAGTCTAAAGGAGTACCAGTTTATAGGTGTGTCCAAAACCCTGGGGACTTTGTTCTGACATTTCCTCGAGCCTACCACTCTGGGTTCAATTGCGGCTTCAACTGTGCCGAGGCTGTTAATGTAGCTCCTGTTGACTGGCTGCCCCATGGGCATATTGCTATAGAGCTGTACCAGGAACAGGGGCGCAAGACTTCTATATCACATGATAAGCTGTTGCTTGGGGCTGCAAGGGAAGCAGTACGAGCCCAATGGGAGCTTAATTTGCTGAAGAAGAATACTTCAGATAATCTACGATGGAAGGATGCCTGTGGAAGGGATGGCCTTTTGGCAAAAGCACTTAAGGTAAATTATGCTTCTCCCTAATCCCTATAATGCAGTATGAAGGGATGATGTTTATGATTTTGTATTAACTTATGTCATGACCATAATAAGGGAGTTGATGTTTAAATAGTCTTGTTTATAGTTATTAGAGTCTTATGATTCACAATTTAAATCCTAAAGAGGCCACCTATCGACTCATATGATAAGATGAATTTCAAATGATTTTGAATCTTATGACACATGAATGAATTGTTAGCCAAAAATGAAAAAAAAAAGAAGGAAAAATCACAATTCAATGATTCCTATGTGTCATTAACCAGTTATCCCAAAAGTTTATGTTTTTAGGTGACCACTCAATCTCGTCAATAGTTTTATATCTTATACCCCCCTTTACTAACGATGCTTTTGAGCTTGAAGTCTAAATGGGGGTGCCAAGATTCAAACTCCTGAACGCTGGAACTTTTATTCTAATTCCCCAATATTGTAACTGAACTCTGAATTTTTGTTCTATTTGCTGAACATTTGACGATCTTGTTTTAACATGAAACTTCTTATGGTCGAGCAAATGTTATCTGTCGATTACAATTTCAAAGTAATTGAAATTCATCCTTCTAATTAATAAGTGGCCTCCACCCCATCATGCAAAGAAAAAAATAAAATATTAAAAGTATTACTCAAAATTAAATGCAAAACTGTGATAAATAAATTAAGCTCTGTGAATCCAAATTCTATAAAAATACGTCACCAGTACCTTCTATTGAATTTTAATATAAATAATCTCTTTTCCTATTTTACTTGTCTTTTCCTCTCTAGATGCGTGTTGAGATGGAGCGAGCAAGAAGAGAATTTCTCTGCAGTTCTTCGCAGGCATTAAAAATGGAGAGTACTTTTGATGCTACTAATGAAAGGGAATGCAACATTTGCTTTTTTGATTTACACCTATCTGCCGCTGGCTGTCGCTGTTCCCCGGATAGATATGCTTGCTTAGATCATGCAAAGCAGCTTTGTTCATGCTCTTGGGATTCCAGATTTTTTCTCTTTCGGTATGATGTCAGTGAACTAAATATTCTGGTGGAGGCATTGGAAGGGAAATTAAGTGCAATATACAGATGGGCAAAGTCAGATCTTGGGCTGGCACTATCATCTTATGTCTCAGCCGGCAAGGAAACAGTACTTAAAGAATTGAAATCACATTCATCCAATTTGTCTCATTCTTCTAGGGCCACTTTGCATAAAGAGATGGCTTTGCATCCACCAGATAAATATATTGATGATTCTCAATTGATTGATGTCCCAATAGAGAATCAAGCAAATAGCAAAGATCAGAGCTATTTTCAACAGAGAAAATCAGCTGAAGCTATTGCATCTTTGAGTTCAATGAGGGATTTGCTAACATTTAAAAGCTCGAAACCTACATCTGAGATGACTAATCATAAGATCTGTGTTAGTAAAGATGAATCTGTTATTTGCAGATCAAAGATGAAAATTCTTGGTTGTCAATTGTCTCAAGAGGATACATCATATGCTTTATCTACTCTACCTCAACAAGGAGGTGAGAAAAGTTCACTTTACAGACATAATAACAATATTATACTTCTTAGTGATGATGAAGACGATGAAAAGATGTCTGATCCAAATAGAAGGAAGGAACTTTCTTCTATGCTTGTAGGTCCTAGAGATAAGGCAAGCCCATGTAACAATATAGAAAATACAAATCTGACCATTTCTGTGACAGATACTGCCATGATGGGTGAAAAAGATGCTATTGCATTACCCCGTGAAAATATGTTTTCTGATTCAACTCGGCTTTTGCATGTGAAACAAGAATGTCATGAACACACAGGAACAGTTCTAGCCTCTACCCCACTAGATCTTTCTTGTCATATGGGTCTTACATGTACAGAATCTACTAAAAATATTCCAGCTCCTTCAAAAGTAGAGGCCAGTGATAATTGTTTGGAAAGTTTGGAGATTTCTCCTCTGAACCCACAACTTTCTGGCACTAAGGTTAAGACTGAAGATAATCACGAAAAGTTTGGAGGATGTGCCACTTCTAATGTAGCAGACAATTCAAGAGCTGTTAATGCGAACCTTTCTTGCGGTCCAAACAATTTCCGTCAGAAAGGTCCTCGAATAGCAAAGGTTGTCCGGCGCATCAACTGCAATGTTGAACCATTAGAATTTGGAATTGTGCTTTCTGGAAAGTCTTGGTGTAGTAGTCAGGCTATATTTCCAAAGGGTATGTATAGCTTGTTATAATGAATTACAGCTTCTATGACACTGTTTAATTGAGTCTATAAGCTGTTTATTTATGCAAAATTAAATTAATTGATGCAGGATTTAGAAGCCGTGTTAGATACATAAATGTCTTAGATCCATCCAGTATGTGTTACTATATTTCAGAAATACTTGATGCTGGACGTGGTTGGCCTTTATTTATGGTACTTTCACCTCCTCATTTTCAATTGCAGGCATTTGTCATGATGGCTTATATTTTTTTTTTAGTATGTCTGGAAAGGTGTTTCATATTTCTGTAATAAGTTCGATGTATTTGGAATTTAAATCCTCTGTTGCTAATATCTTACTGAGCTTTACCCCTTATTACATGGGCAAAAGTTTGATGGAAGATTCCTGGCTCCTCTACACTACTTTGCACTTCATGTCATATTGTAGGTTTAGAGTCAAGTATGTTTTTTTTTTTCAGAAGTTGTTCCTTTTAACGTGTAATGGTGTTGAGAATCAATTGCCCCTTTATCTTATTAATTTCATTTCGGACTATTTTGGCTTCCGGTCATGTAACTTTAAGAATGAAGTCATGGAAAAAATGCAAACAAGTTGTTTGGTATTATGGGGGTAATCTTTGATAGGAGCAATCATGTGTTTAACCTAATAAGCAACTTATTTCCCTATTTAGTTAGATCAAAATTGATTTTCAAAACATTTTTGGTGTTGGATGTATTTGGTTAAGAATTTCTTTGGTCATCGAAATAGGTTGGTATGAGTAATTAGTTGACTGGAACTAGGAAGAGGGTGTGTGTGAATAACTAAAATATTGTTTTACCTCTCAGGTTTCCTTGGAAAATTGTCCATGTGAGGTCTTCATTCATATGTCAGCTGCAAGATGCTGGGAGCTGGTCAGAGAGAAAGTTAATCAAGAAATTGCAAAGCAACATAAGCTGGGAAGAAAGGGCCTTCCTCCTTTACAGCCTCCTGGTAGCCTTGATGGCTTTGAAATGTTTGGATTTTCTTCACCAGCAATAGTGCAGGTAGTTTTACTCAAACACTTGTAGGAAAATAAAATGAAAAGGTTAAATGAATTGAATGTATTTATAAGCATAAGCAAGGATGAACTTATGCATTTCAGCTTTTGGATAAGTTAAATGAAAGCTTATATAAAAGTGAAGTATGAAAGTTTATTTTAGCCTATTTATATGAGAAGCTTAATTTATTTTATTATTTGATTTTCTTCTCCTATTAGGGAATATGAAATTCTTTGTCCAAATAGGGCCTAAAACCCATTTATGATTCGAAAGACTTCATTTATGTGTATAACATGAGCTGAAAGGAAATTCTATTCCTTGTTTCTCGTCACCTTCCATATACTCATACGTAAATTATGCATATAACAAATTTTATAGCTTCTTTTAGATTGATATGATAGTCATTTAGGATTGAATTATACTTTTGCAGTAGGTATTTATATTAGGGAAATAACAAGAAGCGTTTCATCAAAATACAACGAAGCATTTCTTTAACCTGTATTCCGATTTATTGAAAATAATACCAGGAGATGCCCAAATCAAACACTCTCTTAGCTAGTCTCTTGCCATGAGGGCTAATGGAACTCTAGGAGTGTGTCTAGCTTCAATGTTTTTTAACGAATATTTTATCTCCCTTGGTTAAGTAAACACGAACACAACTAATGCAATGTTCAATCTTGTCATATGTTTTACATCTGGATTCTAAAAATAGTCTTATTCTTAAGGCTGTGTTTTAGGGCTTGTAAACTTCTTTCTGGTTTTTCATCCATATTGTTATTATCTGTAATGTCATATTTGATTTTTTTTTCCCTTGGGCATAGTTTTGAATTTTGATAGCTAAGTTAAATATACCTACTTTCTTTGAACAGGCTATTGAGGCGCTGGATCGAAGTCGAGTGTGTAATGAATATTGGGACTCACGGCCCTACTCTCGTCCTCTAGGACAGATTTCACAATCATGCCAAAGCAATGTGAGTGGTGGAAATGGTCAAGGGGTTCTCTTGAATAAGCACATTCCCGTTGAAGTTGTTGCAGGACTAAGGAGCCTGTGTAAAAAGGCTAATGCAGAAGAATTGAACTCGTTGTACAGCATTCTTAGTGACAATAGGCCACAGGCTGACAGGATCCAAATTGCGCAACTTCTCAATGAAGAGATTCACAAATCACAACCGCCCTAGGCAATTCATTATTTGGATGGAATTGTTCATACGCCTAACCTTCTCACCTGTAAATTGTAGTTCCTCCGAGGTTGCACATGCAATTTCATGCAACCTTAATCTTTTCATTTTTTTTCCCACCTGAATGGAGGTTATAGAGAGAGAGAGAGAGAGAAAACAAAATAAAATTAGAAAAAGTGTGGGTGGGGGAAGCCTATTTCCCTTCAAATTTTGCTCTTTACTAGTGGCAGCTGGGAGATGTGGAAAGTTATCGTGTCACTTTGGCTGTATCATGTGAAACTCTGAAGGGTGAGGTTACCAGCCTTTATAATTGATTTTGGTTCATATGTTGTACACGCAGTTTGAAACTACATGTAGGTTCATGTTTAGATTTGATTAATTATTTTAGAAAATAGCTTTACTTGTATTAAGCTGTTTTCTCCAAAAAAGTACATATGTTATAAAAAATTTCAATTTTTCTATTACACGGTTCATAAAACTTTATTATCGCCTTTAGAATGTAGATGATTTCCAAAGTTGAGAGGTATCCTTTTATCCTCAACGAAATATTTTTCAATAATTATATATTTTGAAAATGTAATTTATCAAATTGATTCTTTTTATACAATTAGCATGGTTTTGTCTAAAAATCGATTAAGAATTAGTACAAATTGCAAACATTAAGAAATAATTGTCGTTCTTACTTGGATTGGGTACTTCAAGACAGGTTTTCAAGATCTTTCCTAATTGTTATTGGGGTCTTCGATCTTTCGTGGTGTCTTCGATTTGAGTCAAGTCCTATAATAAGCGAAACTTTTGTTTTGTGTTGTTGTGACATGTGCCTAAGGAGATAGTCTTTGTAACTGAAGTGAGCCAAGGAGCCGAGTGATGCGCCAGTGCTACTAATCGAGTGTCAACACGTAGTTGTGTTCTTAGTAAGAAAGGAGTGGTGCTTTTCAAATTCGAAACACTTTCTAGTGTACGATGTTTCTAGATACTTTTCACTCAAATCAATAAAATATTCAATAAATATAAAGAAGAATTTAATCTAAAAAGCTATCTTTTATTTATTATTCTTTTATTTATATTATTTTTTATGGGCCTTGTTTAAGGTTTATCTTTCTTTACTTTCCGGTGATTAATCTTGCTTTCACTAATTAATCCTAGTTTAAGATTTTGAAGTATATTACCTTTTTTCTTGATCGTGGTATTGTTAATCATACTATTAGGTTATCGCTTTTCTGTTAGTCATGTTTTTTATTATCCTTATTGAGAAATTGTAGGTTATTTAGTATCCATGAAAGACTCCTCAACTACTTACCGGTACAAATTATATTATAAAATAACCTTTTTATAGCTTACTTAGAAAATAGGGATTTATCTAGTTTTTATTTTTTTTATTGATTGCATTTTTGGTACTTAAATTTTATTTAAAATTATTTTTTAGTTAACAAAATTGATCAGGGCGTTTGGTTTGCGTTTTTTTTATACTTGTCTTTTATATTTTATTTTAAGATGAAATCATTAATCATAGAGGTAATAATTGAACTTTATTATTAATTTAATTTAACCCAATCCAAGTCAAAGTAATATAATTTTTTAGGAGATTAAATAATGCGTTGAATATGTATAACTAGATGTCTAATCTAACTGGAGGAGTTTAAATAAAATGAATTATTTTATAATTTCATTCTTTTTTTTTATGCACTTGCATTACTAGTAAAGGAAATAAGGATAATCCTAATTCTTGAGTTTCTGTTTTGTTTTCACATACTTGTGCTTTCCCTGGCATTGTGTTTGCACATTTGTTTCGTATCTTAATTTTGAGTCTAACCTCCATTTCATCATTTATATTCATGCTACCTCTAATCATTCTAGCTTTACAACTCCAGATAGTCTCATGTACCTCTCTCTCTCTGCTTATATTATTTTGGGATGAAATTATAAAAATATAAGTTTGTAAAATCTAAATTCATATTCTGAAATGTGTTTCGAAATTTTGATTGTAAATTTTTTTACTTGCATTTCAATTTGTAAGATCAAATTTGATGAAATTTACTGTTAGATAATATCTAATCAATTTTTCGATCTTTAAAAAAATATATAATTTTTTTTTCTATATTCGAATTTATATATATATATATATATTATTCTTTCTTACAATCTTTTATTTTATTATTTTATTTTTTAAACTTATTTTTATTTTGATTTTTTCTAGTTAGTCTTCATTTCAAATGAATGATAAAACATATATTATTATAAAAAAAAAAGTAAATTGACATATTATCTAAAAATTATTTATTCCATTCATTATGTGTGAATAATTATGATTATTATTCCAACTTTATATTATCTAATAAATTAAACAAAAAAAGAAATAAATCTTATTATTCAATAATTTATAATTATTATCTTTTATTTTATTTTATTTTATTTAATTAAAACCAATATAATAAATTCAAAATTATTTTTAAACACTAATTCTAATTATGAAAATGACAAATTATTAAAAAAAAACATTTTCAAACTTTTAACCTAACAATCTAAAAGGATTGATGAAATTAAATTAAGTTTAACATATAAAAAATCACAGTAATTCAGTCAAACTCAAGTTTTTCTTATTAGATGAAGTTACAAGTTTTAACAAATCAACCATTATAATCCCTTCACACTGCTCATGAACTAGCTTTACACAAGTCTGATTATATATATATATATATATTCAATACATAAAATGCAGCAATCATAACCCAAAATGTCCTTCCTTTGTTTAGAAATTCTCAATCTCTATAACGAAACAACAAATTGCTAAAATCCTCAAGCTTTTAAGAACTCATCTCTCTGTAGAAAGTGACTGAACTCTTATTCTGTCTTTAAAAAATGAGTGGCTTCATTCATTGGTTTATTCTCCAAAAGTGGTCCCAATTATTATATATACATATATAAAGTTCTTCCTAAACTTATTTGAATGGTTGAGATTATGAAGAAAAACAATGAAATAATTAATAAGAATTAAGAAAATGATAATGTTTGTTAGAAGTAAGGGTAGGGGCCCTACGATAATCTGGGAAAGAGGTGTTGTGACCGCTTATCTAGCAATCCTTATCCGCAGCAACGCAATTCAGTGAGCCCATATCTTTTTCTCACTCTTCCTTTTTTTTTTCTTTTTTTTTTTATCTCTCTATCTCTGCCCCTAATTCACCCTTGGACCTCCAAATTCTTCAACCATGGCTACGCCTCTTTTCCTCACACCCACAATCATCATCGACATAATCACTGACCTCGCCGTCTTTATTACTCCCCTTTGGATTGCCGTCATCGTCGGCGTCGTCCTCGGCTGGGCCTGGAAGCCCAAATGGGCTTTCGACCCAAAACATGCCCTCCAAAAGCTTCGCTCCCCTCGCCCCTCCAATCCCCTGAATGACGCTGCTTTCACCCCCACAAGGTTCCTTCTTTCCCCAATTTCCATCCAATTCCTCGTTTCCGTTTCATTTCTTTCTAATTTCGCTTGCTCGCGTGCAGTGGCGGCCGTGAAAAAGACGCGGGCGGGAATGCCGTGGTGACGGAACATGATTTGCTGCATTTGTGGCAGCTGGTTGAGGAGAAAGATGGAGGCCCCGCGTGGATTCAGATGATGGACCGTTCTACCCCCACCATGAGCTACCAAGCGTGGCGCAGGGATCCCGAGGTACGTCTTACCTTACTTGATTGATTAATCTATTGATTGATTGATTGAACGGTGTGATGAGTGAGGGTGCTTGTGTGGCAGACTGGACCGCCGCAGTACCGGAGTAGAACGGTGTTCGAGGACGCGAGTCCTGAGTTGGTGAGGGATTTCTTCTGGGACGACGAGTATCGATTGAAGTGGGATGACATGCTTATACACGCTTCGACTATACAAGAGTGTGCCCTCACTGGAGCCATGCTGGTGCACTGGGTCCGCAAGGTTAGCTTCTTCTACTCTCTTAGTAATGTAACCATGACAAGTTCTTAAGTTGTTTTTTTGATGTTGTGCAATTGTGGCCACAGTTTCCCTTCTTTTGCAGTGATAGAGAGTATATCATAGGCAGGCGAATTTGGGACGCTGGCCAAGCTTACTACTGTGTCACAAAGGTTCTTTCCTTTCTTATAAATTGCAGATTAAATGCCTTCTCTTGTGTTTTCATTTATTGCAAATGAAATGCCTTATAGAAGTTCTTATTCTTTCTTAAGGGAATGTTTGAATAAGTATCTCTATGACAAGAGAGAAAAATTATAAGCACAAAAATTTAAATTAGCTTCTTTATAATCTAAAATTAGTTTATGCATGAAGTAATTTTTGTTTTATCTCGAGTATAAGCTAATTCTTGCTTATGGAAGAATTATTTTATTTTTTTCTTTTTCGAATATTTATAGAGAAGCTCGTCCATACATACCTTTATTCTAATTTGTAGAATCTCTTATGAGTAAACTAATTTTATCAATTAGAGAAGCTTTTTTTTTTCTTCTATAATAGTTTATGAAGAAGTTTATATAGTTAGAGTTTAATTTTGCTCCTTTGTTATGTCCATTATGAAATTAAGGTTGGATGGGTCAGTTGGGTACTTAGATTATGTACTGCTTTATTTGGCTTGTGTTTTTTTTGTTGAGTCCGTCCTTGATGGTAGTTTTTTTTATTTGGTTTGACTTGTGTGTGGAGAGTTATAGAGCTAGTTTTTACTGATTTGTCAGCCTTGTTATAAGGGGGAAACTAAATGTTAAACTAGTAGAAGTTTGTGTACACTGCATAGTCGTCTTATACTTGACTTGAGTCTTTTTGAAAGCCTTAATCAAATTTAACTTACTGGAATTAAATAAGCTGTTTTCAATTTGAAACAGTGACTGTTTGGTAATTATGATAATGTTTTCATTTTTTTCAGGAACCATCTTTTATCTGGTTTGTGATATTGACTTGTGGCTTGTTTTGCTTCTTCAGGGAGTACCTTGCCCCTCCATGCCAAGGCATAACAAACCTAAACGAGTTGATTTATTTTATTCAAGCTGGTGTATTCGTCCAGGTAGCAGACAGTTTAGAGCTTGATTCTTGAAAGCACACTTTATTTAACTGGCATTTCACTTGTTGAGAAATTATTATTAGTTCGTGTTTGTACACATCAAAATTAAAAGCTATGATTTTAGGAAAGCTTACCAGTATGTAGTTTGAAATTGAGTACCGGGGTGTGGAAGTTTTTCCGTATCTATCTTAATAGTTTTGAGAACAAAATCAGTGAAGGCTTTCGGATATTTTATTTGGAGTGGTTCTCTTGGCCTCATATACATAGAATAGTTCTACTTCAGAACCTTAATGCTCGCATTCAACCTTTGACTTATGGTTTACCCTTTGCTATCTTGGTTATTTTGTCAACAACCAAGCCTTTTTTCACCTTAAATGGACCACTTAATGTCATTGAGCTCTGTTAAAAAACACAATTTAAGTGAAATCATTTAGAGCAAGGTTATTTTAACTGATTCTCAATATTATCTGAGGTTTTGTTCCATTCCTTTTAATTGGTCTGGCTACCATTTGTTACACTTTTCTCTATGGAGCCTCTTTTTGGTATTTTTTTGACACCAAAGTACCAAACCACCTTAGGTTAGTTTTAGCCATTTTATAAACTTTCTCTGGTGTACATTCAAATTTAATTTGATTTTCTCTTGTATTTTTATTCATCTACCTCTGCAAATAGCACCCCATTCTCTGCTGCATATCATTTTTCTCTCTGAGGCTTCACTGGCCAAATTTTACTAACATGCGTCATGTTGGTCTTATAGATGTTTTAGAATTTTGACATGCTAGTCTCAAACTATACTTAAAATGTGTAATTTGTTATGATCCCCAATTTCAATCTCCATAATTTTACCACTTGCATCTGATTGAACCTGCGTTCCATGTTCTCTGTCTACTCCTACTTGGACTCATTTTTGAGTTTACCCCTTTCTCATAAAAAAAATCTTAAAATTAGAAATCCAACTGGTCTTCGATTGAACTGGTTTTGGTTTCATATAAAAGATGGAACATGACCATAGTCTTTTTATTTTCCTTAAAGTAGATTTTTAGCAATGGGATGCAAAAATCTTTAACGGGGTTTTCTTCTATTTTCTGCTTATTGGGTCTTGGTCTGAAAACATTAAATACACCCTATTAAAGGCTTCAAATTACATAAATAAATATTACATGACTTTTTTTTATTTTTGATATAATAAATACTTTTCTTTGAATAAGAAGTTTTTATTCTTTACTTCTCATCACGTGCCAATGGGAACATAACATCATAGAAAAAGACCATCTTTAGATTCTGTATTATGTTCATTAATTGCTGTTCTATTGACAGTAGATACTTATGTGCATTTGTTGCTTATCTGGATCCAGTTAAATCAAGAAAAGATGGTCAGCTGACTTCATGTGAAGTATTATTGTTTCATCACGAAGATATGGGCATACCCTGGGAAATTGCTAAGCTTGGAGTTCGACAGGGTATGTGGGGAGCTGTCAAGAAGTTTGATCCTGGACTACGAACATATGAGAAGCAAAGGGCTTCTGGTGTACCATTATCACCCTGCGCTTCTGCTGCTAATATCAACACCAAAGTAAGTATGGACTATCTGAGGTCTCTGGAAAACACGACCAGCGATTTGTTGGAGACTGAAAATCAAGATTCTTCTGACAAACCAGTTGGGAGGAACATACCTAAGCTTCTAATTGTTGGTGGAGCCATTGCTCTTGCCTGCACTCTTGATCAAGGACTACTAACCAAAGCAGTTATATTTGGAGTAGCCCGAAGGTTTGCGAAAATGGGAAGGAGGTTGTGATATATTATGCTTTCAGAAATTGCCAGCCAATTTCCTCTGGCAGTAGAATTAGAAATTGAGATGTTACTTATTGCTTTGGAGCTACTGTTTATTCTGGATCTAGTTGGCAGGCAATGGTTCAAGAGGAATGGTATTATTCTTTCTTCATTTGTTTGTTCTACGAGGCAGCTTTTAACTGGAAATACGAAATCGGAACATTGTATCAGGAATAACATCAATATCCAGGCTTTTCTTCAGTTTATGTTTTTTTATGTTAGCCCTCGCCGTTTGATTTCTATATCATCTTTTTCTAGCATTTGGTTTTGAAAAATACAGTGAACAAGGTTTGGTAACTTTCAAAATTCTGTTACATGAATGTTTATTCTGCATGTGGAGTCTCTGTAAATAAAATTATAAAACCAGTAGTTGATAACACTTTTCAGGTGGTTAAATTACGATTTATTTACTGCTCCAGTCGTGGTTGAATTACGATTAATAATTAATACAGGTTTTTATAATATTATACACTATGTTTATAATGTACTTGCATAATATTACAAGAAATACAAGTTAGGGAAGCTTTTGTATTAACATAAGAATATCATGTATGTTTTGGATTATAAAATATTAATAAAAGGTTAAAGAACAAAAAGTCACTTGTAAATATTGTACGAGTGTTTTCAAGTTCCAAACAAAGTTCTTGAATAAATAAAAATAAAACGATAAACTGATTTTTTATTCTTAAAAGTTCAAATCAGTCTTCTATTATTGATTTTGATTGGTTTATTGCTTCTTCAAAATCATACATTTTATTTTTTGTATAAATGTTAATTAGTAAATATTTTATCTTATAATAACTAAGCAGGCCATTTTGGTTGGGTTTATTATTTTTTATAAGCCGAAAACATTAAGCTCATGTTGGGTTGGAAGAAAAAAAAAAAAACCTATGAAAAATGAAAAGGAAAGAAAATGAAAGAAAGTAGGTAAAATAGAGTTGTTTATTAGAAAAAAAAATAAAATTAAAAAATAACATTTCAAAAAATAATAAATAAATAAATTACAATTATATAATTATATAATTATAAAATTACACATATATTTATTTTAGAAAGAGCTGAGAGAGGAGTGATTTTTAAAAATACAATTGTTTTTTTCATTTTCTTTCTTTTCTTCTTATATATAAACAAAATGTATGAAATTTAATTAAAAATAATCTTTTATTGTCATTTTTTTACTAAATAAAGAAAATATTATATTTATGTTCATTTTAATTAATATCACTATTTTTTATAATAACCAAGAGTTGTAAAAGGTATACAAGCATTTTGAAACACGTGTCAATCCAAACAAATTTTGAAATGAAATTAGAAATACAAAGTATTATACGAATAACATACTGGTACCTTTTTATTGGATAAAATATTTTTTATTTAATTTATTTTTATTATTAATTTAATATTTTTTAAATAAGTCAATATTATTTCTTTCACCAAAATATTTAAATTATCTAGAAAAACATAATATAAAAGAAATATAATATTAATGTATTATGTTATAATAATTATTACAAAAAAAAAATTATTACAATGGAATATTTTTTACTGAATTTTTTTTTGAAAAAAATTAATTATTGAATATTTCCCACAAATTTATTTTTATAAAATTTTTTTATAAATTTATTTATGGAAAATTTTTTATAAATTTGTTTATGAAAAAGTTTTTCATGAATTTGTTTGTGGGGAATTCCCATGGATTTGTTTGTAGGAAATTTCCCATGGATTTATTTGTAAGAATTTTCTCATAAATTTTTTGTGGGAAATTTCCTATTAGCCTTTTACCTACAAATTTATAGTAGTAGGAAATTTGTAGGTAAAATGCTAGTAGGAAATTTTCCACAAAAAATCCAATGAAAATTTTCTACAAACAAATCAATGGGAAATTTTCCACAAACAAATCCATGGGAAACTTTTTCATAAATAAATTTATAAAAAATTTTTCACAAATAGTAAAAAATTTTCATAAAAATAAATCTGTGAAAAATATTCAATGGGTAATTAATTTTTTTTCTAAAAAAAAATTCTGTGGAAAATATTGCATACGTAATAAATATTTTTTTAGTGTAACTATGTCAGATTATTAATTTTTTTATTAGATAACCTACGATACTAAGGAAATGGATAATATTAAAATATTTTTATAAAATAAATTAAATTGATATTGAATTAATAATAATAATAATAAAAAAACTATTTGCGTTTTTATTGTGTTTGTCCTTCACCGTTCATTTTTTGCTTATCATCTCTCATTTTTTGCTACTATTATTTTCTTATCATCTCTCATTATTACCAACTTTATTATTATTATTATTATTAAAGAAAAACAATATATATAATATAGTATTATGAATAAATTTTACAATATAATCTAATCATAATCTGTTATATATAAATTTTTCGATTATTTTGAAATCTATTATCTTAAAATCTATAATTATTATAACTTTTCATTGAGTAAAAATATGATAAATTTTTCATAAAAAATAGATAAAAATTTACCTCAACAATATTATTTCTATCTCCAATACTTCTTAAGTGGTAATTAAATTAAAATATATTTTAAATCTCTAGAGTGAATTTTAATTTAATTTCTGTAAAGTTTCTTTATGTTTATCTCTTTAAAACTAAAAATAATTACTTTTGATCATATGATTTTATGATATAAACATTGAACAAAAGATTAAGTAATTATTTCAAATAATACATAATAGTGATGTAATATAATGTCAACATGTAATACTTAAAAAAAAATCTTATAATTATAAACAATTATAATTTATCTATCTTAAAATTAATATTGAGAATTAAAATTAGTGATTCAAAAATTTGAACGATGAAATTTGTATAGAAATTAAAACTAAAATTTATATATTTCATAATGATTAAAAATAATTATTTCAAATTATATAAAGATAAAAATAAAGAAATATTTTTTACAAGAACCAAAACCGAAAATTATTAATTTTAGAGGAACTAAAATATATTTAATCCTTAAATAATTTTCATATGATTGATATTATCAAGTGTTACGCATATAAAGTGTAGCAAGAGCATGTTGAGCTCTCATATTTCGTTTATTCTTATCCAATTCTTTCATCTTAAAAGCTTCTTATATTTTGATTTGTATATGAATGCTTAAATAGAAAGCTAAAAAAACTTTAAAAATGACTCAAAAAAATGTTTGAAGCATTAAATTATTTTCAATAGTAAAAGACAGTTCATTAATATGGTTATCATCATAAACAACGGATATGCCTGAAATTCTGCAATTAATTCATCAAGAGATTCTCTCACTGCATGCTTTTCAGTTCCTATGCCACATTTTTTTGTTTCATAGCCATGAATCTCTATCACACAGGGACATTTTTCTTGGTATTTTCTGCCTCCTTTTGATTCCTTTTCTTGGTGCAGGAAAATCAAAATCACAATTTGATTTCCATGGCACATATTCATGCATTTTCGAAAGAAGAAAAGAGAAAAAGAGAAGCCTTTGCTTCATTCAACTAATAATAATTCAACAGCCACCTCATTTTGAAGCAACACATTCTTCACTATGCAACACACCTGGCTCATACGTGTCTTAAAAAATCAATATTAAGGTTCGATCAAAAGCCACGACAGAAAATCCGCAGGAACCAAACCTACGTGGAGTTCAATGGTGGAAAAGATCCAAGAAATTAATAAGAATTATTTTCCATATCACAGACACGTAGTGGCCCCACCAGCTACGATCTTGCGGTGCGTAAACATGAAATTTCACACTTGTTGCCACGTGTCAAGACACTGTAGGTCAAGGATGAGGCTCTGCATTGCTACAAATAACGCCACTCACATGATCTTCGTTCATGCCAAACACTCCCTTCGATTCACCTTCACTCTCTTCCCACTGTTCCTAACAACTCCTCCGTCACCGGTGAGTCACTCTAACTTTATCTCTAACAAACCACAATGTCTTGCATCACTTGTTCAAAACCATGTCACGTTCTGATCCTCATTTCTCATTCTGTTTATTTTACACTGATTTTCTTCAGATCTTAAATTCAATGCTGCAAAAACTAACAGTGTGTTGTTATTATGTATTGCTTTAATTTGTTAAAGTAATTGTTGTCATTGTTATTGGTGAATTTTTGGTGCTGCATGCAGAAGGCATTAGCATGGCAACAATGTCGACCGGCTCTTATTACGTGGTGTCAAAACGCGCGTGGCACGAGCAGCTTGGCGCGTGGAGAACGGAAGACGTGAAATCTTTGGGTCAGGTGAGTCTGAACCGGCAGGGACTGAATTACGATGGGTTGAGATCTTCGAAGGATGTGCGAAGCACGCATGCGAGCATAACAAGAAGCTCTGTGTCTGCGAAGAGTAGCAAAAGTGGATATGAGAGGGTTTTGGGGAAGATTGAGTGTAGAATGAACCTGATCTTTGTGGGCACCGAGGTGGCACCTTGGAGTAAAACTGGGGGACTTGGTGATGTTCTTGGAGGACTTCCACCAGCTTTGGCCGTAAGTGGATTAATTGATTTAATTCTCTTACTTGTTTTAATTGTTTTATTCTTAAACTATCATTAAACCCTGATTAAATCAATTCAACCTACTACAAGTAAAAAATAATGTATCAGTGAGAAAAAAAAACAAGAGTAAAAGCTGATTTTGTTGAAGAAAATCTAAATTAGATCCGTAAAAAGCATTCCATATTAAATCTAGCTAAAAAGCCAAAAACTCTAATCATAGTTAGAAAAAAAAGTGTGATTTTTTTTTTTATTATTATTATTACTATTATTTTGTTATATCAGTTTATACAATTGATTTCAAGCATTCGAAATAGTAATATTGGAAAACAAAGTCTTTATTACATCATAAATATAAAATAAATTATTTTTGTTCGATAAGAAAAACCTTATTATTTTAAGGTTTTTGAAATCTGACTTAAATATACCAATCATTGTTTGGAAAAAGTTCAATCACAAGTAAATTTCAAAGAAAAATTAATCCTGAGTTCATGTAGAAAAACGAAAAAATTAATATTAAATTCATATTATTATCAGCTGACCCCTGTTTGTTGCTGATTAATATAGGCACATGGTCACCGTGTTATGACTGTGACGCCGCGTTACGACCAATACAAGGATGCATGGGACACTAGTGTGACGGTGGAGGTAATTTTTTTTGGTTGTCATCGTGTATCTGTATAAATCTATGTAACTCTTGGTTAATAATTGAACTGTTTCATTCTTTTCTTTTCTTTTTTGTACGTAGGTCAAAGTTGGAGATAGAATAGAAACTGTCCGTTTCTTTCACTGCTACAAGCGAGGAGTTGATCGTGTTTTTGTGGACCACCCTTGTTTCCTTGAGAAGGTTATATGTTTTTGTTGGCATCAATAGTTTCACACAATAGAATATTTAGTCGACAGAAGACTATAACTCCTTCAAATTAAACTAAACATTTTCTGCCATTTTGATTTTAAAGGTGTGGGGCAAGACTGGTTCAAAACTCTATGGCCCTAGAGCTGGAGTGGATTATGAAGATAACCAACTTAGATTCAGCTTGTTATGCCAGGTAACTTTCTCCTATAATTAACCTGTATAAACTTGTTAATGATAGAGTACATAATAGCTCATAACATAAGTAATATATACCGCGGTCATTCTCTTCCCTAACTGCTAACACACGCAATTGTGTGGATAATTGCTCAAATTTCCATGTCTTCTGCATCATAATTACACATGCTCTCTCTGCTACAATTGATTTAATTAATTTCTCAAGGGAATGGCAACGTGTCTTAAGACATGTAACATTATCGACTACCTTCAACGGCCATTTGCAGTTTTAATTCGTCTTTGCTGATTACATTTATGAGAGCATGGATTTGAATTGCCTTTGATGTTTGTTGAGAGTACTTATTTGGCACTGGTGTTTGATAGCGGAGAATTACAATACATTTATATTTATTGACTCTGGATATGACATTACCAATGTGTTTAACAACTTTCAGGCTGCACTTGAGGCACCAAGGGTTTTGAACTTAAACAGCAGCAAATATTTCTCGGGACCATATGGTATGGCTCTGGTTTTTCCTTGATCTTTAATCTTCGGTTAAGGAAAACCTTTAAATTTAGTTTTCAAGCTTTTTCTGTCTTCGGGCAGGTGAAGATGTTATCTTTATTGCCAATGATTGGCACACTGCTCTTCTTCCATGCTACTTGAAGTCAATGTACAAGACCAGGGGGATTTACAGATACGCAAAGGTGAGATTTATTTACTTTCTGCACGTTTCTCTTCATCAATCACCATTCATTTTTTCCAGGGAAACTGACTTTTCTTGGCCCATCATGGCAGGTTGCATTTTGTATTCATAACATATCCTACCAGGGTAGGCATGCCTTCGAAGACTTCTCTCTTCTCAATTTACCTAATGAATACAAGAGCACTTTTGACTTTACTGATGGGTACGACACCATTATCTGTTCCAAAATAACTTACAAACATGTCTTAAATTTATTATTATATTTATACACGTGACTTTTACCCATCCAACCATGTTAATATTTCTTATGTTTCATTTTCAGGCATCTTAAGCCTGTGAGAGGAAGGAAAATTAACTGGATGAAGGCTGCAATAATAGAATCGGACTTAGTTCTCACTGTAAGTCCATATTATGCCAAGGAAGTTGTTTCCGGAGAGGATAAAGGTGTAGAATTGGACAATGTAATTCGTAAACGTGGCATCACTGGTATCGTGAATGGCATGGATAATCGGGAGTGGAGTCCAAAAACTGATAAATTCATAGATCTACACTTCGATACAACAACTGTAAGTGGTCTCTTCCCTGTTATTAAATATGGTTTACTAACTGATGAGGAATTATGGACCATAGAAATTAGCACGTGCTTATCAAAACTGTCATTCTTAGGTCACGGAAGCAAAATTACTGTTGAAAGAGGCCCTTCAAGCAGAGGTTGGCTTCCCTGTTGATAGGGATATCCCTTTGATAGGCTTCATTGGTAGGCTTGAAGAGCAGAAAGGTTCAGATATTCTTGTGGAAGCTATCCCAAAGTTCATTGACCAGAATGTTCAGATCATAATTCTTGTAAGTGTCTTGATTCGATCATAGTTGTAGTATTAATCCATATTACTGATACCGCTAATAGATAAAAGTTATGCTAATGTCTATCCTTATTTTTTCCTTCAGGGAACTGGCAAAGAGACCATGGAGAAGCAAATTGAGCAGCTAGAGGAAATTTATCCTGAGAAGGCTAGAGGGATAGCAAAATTCAACGCTCTTTTGGCTCACAAGATTATTGCTGGAGCTGACTTCATACTGATCCCAAGTAGATTTGAACCCTGTGGTCTAGTTCAGTTGCATTCCATGCCATATGGAACGGTAGAGACTATTTCTATTCTCATCTACACCTTGGTGTTCCGTGACAACATTTTCTGATTCTTTAAACAATTAATGTTTGCGACAGGTGCCCATAGTTTCCTCCACTGGTGGACTTGTTGACACAGTTAAAGAAGGGTATACTGGATTCCACATGGGAGCATTCGACGTAGATGTAAGTAGAATAGAAAAATAGCCTTGTTTTTTATTTGACAGAGGAGTGAATCTGAAAGATTGTTCTGGGGTTTTCCTGTAGTGTGAAGCTATTGATCCATCTGATGTGGAAAAGTTAGCAACTACCGTAAAGAGAGCCCTTAGAGCCTATGGTACCCCAGCCATGAAAAAGATAATCCAGAACTGTATGGCCCAAGACTTTTCATGGAAGGTAAGCATGTGTGAAACGTTTGTTTTGCTCATAGCACACTTAAAATAAATGCTACATCCTCTAAGGCATGAGCCAAGGACAGAAATGCAGGTTAGCTTATCATTGGAATGATTATGATACAGGGACCAGCCAAACGATGGGAAAAAGTGCTGTTGAACCTAGACGTTGCTGGCAGTGAAGCTGGGATTGATGGCGATGAGATTGCTCCTCTTGCAAAGGAAAACGTGGCCACTCCTTGAGTATCATCACCATTGAGCCTGTTTCTGAATAGACCATGGTCGAGAACGTTAACTTGCAAGCAGTACCTACACATAATTTGATCAACCAGTTCTAATGAAGGGTGGAACTTCAATTTCAAGCAAAGTATCAAACTAACTAACGTAAAGGTTTTTAATAAGCAAAGGTCTTGCAATCAAGGAAATTTGAAGCACCTGAGTTTTATAAGTTTATATGCACCATAATAAGGTAAATAAATGATAGTGTATGTTTCCAAATCATAGGAAGGAGCATCACATCTTTTTTATTTTATGTTATTGGCTTTAGACTCGCTCTTTATGTACTTCAATATTACCCTACAAAAATCAATATTATCGTTTATGCACTAAAAGTCAAAAGGATTTACAATTTTGATTCTTTTTTATATTTTTAAAAGACTAAAATAAAGTTTCCCCCTAAAAAATGTTATATTATTTTTAAAACAATGTAAATATTAAGTTTGTTTATTATAAAGAAATAATTGTTCATTTTTTCAATTTTAAAAATAATTATTTTTCAGATTTAAGATCTAACGAACATATTACAAAATACGTATTAAATGTTTTATTACAACATAAAACAATTCAAAGATGAATATGTATTTAAGGATATGAAACGTGTCTCTTCTGACAGATTATTGCACCGAAGTCAAACGGTAAGTTCTGGATGTATCCTTTTGCAAATTTCGAAATCAATTTATAAATTTTTAACGTTTGGCAGCCAAAATGCATGTGAGAAAGAAGAAAACGAATTGAAGATTTCCTAATTTTCAAAATTGATGTGAGCATCGCATAAATTAACTTAACTGTCCGAGTTCAATTATTTGGGATAACATAAGAAAACATCTATGACGACAATCTGGACATAACATAAGTGAATTTTGTCTCTGTCTAATTCTGAATACCAGATTTGCTTAAAATATAATTAGACTAGAGTAATAATTGCAAAATGATGACCGTATTCAAAAATTAATAACAACAAATATGATATTTTATTCTTCCTTTATTTTGTTTATCATGCGCTAATATATCTTTCCTTATCACTTTTTTATTTTTTAAAATTTCCTGATTCGTTTATTTCTTTTGTGCAATAGCAGACAAATAAGGTTAGGCTTTTCTGTTTTCTAATAATAAAAAGAAGGGTGTGGATCAAGTCTCGTAGAATCGTGGTTGTAAAGTTATGCATCAAAACTTAAAGGCTTCAGTTTCCAATTTCCCAGTGGTTGGGTGTGGGAAATGTTGATCACGTAAATGTGAAAGTGAAACCTAAAGTAGTGAGGGAACGATTACTTTACTCTCCTCCACATTATCCAGAGTCATCCATAATCAGTGTGTTTATTGTGAATTTATTCGTTTATATTCATGAATTTGATGTTAACATCTTCGTGTATGTCAAACTATTATAAAGTTAAGACCTAACTTGCAAGTCACATGACACTTTTAGTATCTTTTTTCTCTAACATCTTGCTTCACAATTTCTGCTTCAAATTTGAATGCTTAAATTTTGATATTTGTTTTTGAAATTGTAAACATGATACTATTTTTACGATAATAATAATTTTGTTATTGAGCTTGGTTATGTTATAGTAACAATAATAATTTTGCTGGGTGTGAAAAAAAGGAAGCATAGATAGATAGATAGATGAGTAGGAGGGTTAAATGGAGGAGCATCTTATTCCTCTTCTTTCTAAATAATCGAATTTGTTGCACCCATCTTTCCGCGTGTCTCCCTTCCCATTCTTTTCCAGGGAATCTTTTTCCTTTTTCTATCATCGTTTTTTTGTTTAGTTTTTTATTTTCTCTCTAAATTAAAATATCTATCACCTCCTCTCTCTATCTCTGTCTCTTCCCCAATCTAGTCTTCACTCACACCCAAACAACACTTCTTCTCAACTCTCAAATTTCACCGCACACACTCAAACTCACCTCATTCACTTCACATTCCTAATTCCATGGAGGACCATTCTACTTTCCCTCGCTTCTTCATTGCGTTCCTCATTACCAGTAAGTTAATTAACTAAACCATTTTTATTTTATTTTATTTTACTTTTTCATCGGAATTGAAATTGACAATGTTGTTGTAATGTAGCAGTAGCATTTCTCGCAACGACCGTTTCGTCGATTGGGATAAACTACGGTCAAATTGCGAACAATCTTCCGTCACCGGACGACGCAGTGGCGTTGGTGAAATGCGTCGGAGCAACGAAAGTGAAGCTCTACGACGCAGATCCGCGGGTTCTGAAAGCGTTCGCGAACACCGGAGTGGAAGTAATGGTAGGTCTCGGTAACGAGTACTTGTCGAGAATGAAAGATCCAACGAAGGCTCAGGCATGGATCAAAGCCAACCTCCAACCCTACCTCCCAGCGACCAAAATCACCTCAATCTTCGTCGGGAACGAGGTTCTCACCTTCAACGACACCTCCCTAACCTCGAACCTCCTCCCAGCCATGCAGAGCGTGCACACGGCGCTCCTGAACCTCGGCCTCGACAAACAAATAACAGTGACCACCACGCACTCCCTAGCGGTGCTCCAAACCTCGTATCCTCCTTCGGCCGGAGCTTTCCGTTCGGACCTGGCTCCGTGCCTGGCTCCCATCCTGAGCTTCCAAGCGAAAACCGGATCTCCCTTCCTCATCAACGCGTACCCTTACTTCGCCTACAAGTCGAACCCCAAACAGGTTTCCTTGGACTTCGTGCTCTTCCAACCCAACCAGGGAATGGTGGACCCCTCCAGTAACCTCCACTACGATAACATGCTTTTCGCGCAGATCGACGCGGTGTATTCCGCGTTGGACTCTTTGGGCTACGGGAAGTTGCCGGTTCACATTTCTGAAACCGGTTGGCCTTCGAAAGGGGATGAAGACGAAGCCGGTGCAAACCTGGAAAACGCGAAGAAGTATAACGGGAATCTCATTAAGATGGCTATGAGTAACACCAAGAAGGGCACACCCTCCAGGCCCAACTCCGATTTGAACATTTACGTTTTCGCTCTCTTTAATGAGAACATGAAGCCCGGCCCAACTTCCGAGCGCAACTATGGCCTTTTTAAGCCCGATGGCACCCCTGCTTACCCCCTCGGCTTCTCCCTGGCTTCTGCGCCAAACGACGCCGTTAATAACACTATCGCTGCTGGCTCGCCGCCGCGCCCACCCACCTCCTCCACCGGATATTTGTCCATTTCCTCTGCTTCCTCTCTGGTTAGTTACACTAACCCCACTACTACTTTCTACTTTCTACTTACTATAACTATTATTATTAAGCCACAAATTTCATAATCGTGCCCATTTCATTCCTTATTTAACTTTCTTTTAATTAATTATTTTCTTCTTATCTGTCACAATTTTTTATTTTAGTTTTTTTACACACATGTTTTGTTTTTATGTTTTAGTCTGCTTAGTTTTTTTTAATAAGAATGAAAAATTGTCACAAAAGACGTAAAAAAATTGTTTGAAAAAAAATCAAAATGCAGAATTTTTAAGTATATAGCATATTAATAAAGGTTAATAAATGTATTAAATCAAATGATTGAATAAACAATAAATTATTATTCGTAGAACATGTTTTCGGGATTATCTGTGAAACTGGTGATTTCGCGTAGGTGAAGGTTTCTTTTTCCTGAATTTGATCGTGTTATCTATTTTTTCCGCGTTTATAATTCTAATCTAGAGGCTCTACCGAGCTAAGTTTATTGGTGGTAAATATTTAGGAGTTAATTTTTTTTAGCGAATATTTATGATGATATAATTGTGAGTGGAAAAGGCTTTTACACCGATAATGAATAAAAAGTTATTTATGCAATAAACTGATCGAATGTTTTTCTTATCGTATGTTGATTTGTGGTTGGAGAGTAAAAAGATAATTATTTTGAACCTGTATTTTCGATGTTTATAAAATCTCTTTATTTGCCTACTTTTGAGAATATTTTAGTAATGGTTGAGATACACTACAATATTTTTTAATGACACTTTTGTTTTTGAACTTTTGAACTAACTAGTCAGTTTTTGACACACAATATAACCGCTACTGTAATTACGTTGACGTTTTGTTTGGTTTGACACAGGAGAGATGTTGTTTACTAGGACCTTCGTTATCCTTTCTGGTGCCGTTGATGGTGGTGTTGATTCTGAAGTTTTGAGGACATTTAGGTGAAGAATCCAAAGAAAAAGACAGGGGGCATGGCGATAGGGAGAAGAGCAAGGCAGAATGAGAACGGAGTAAAGGTAAACCCCACAACACAAGCTACGTTGTTATTAATAGCTTGTTTTCACTTTCCTTTGCTTTGCTTGTCCCTTACTGTTGGAATTATTGTCCCCCTTCTCATAAAGAACGTCACCATTGTCTCCATTCAAATTTTGAAATTTTGCCGTTGAAGTATAGTTGAGTTACATTTGGATATTGTAGGCGTTTGAGTGCGATTAAAATTGATTTTAAATAAAAAATATTTTCCTTAAAAATGAAGTAACTAATATATTTTTTTTTTTAATGTTGAAAGACAGTTTATGGAAATTTTAGTATAATTTTTCAACGTAATATAAAATTTATTTTTATCACTTCTAACTAAACTAAAGTTTCGAATAAAATAATATTTTTACTTCAAAATAATAAGATATTTATATCTTTTACAATACAGACTATTTACAAAGATTCTTTAAAACCATAACAGTTATGTTTTTTTTACTACTGAAATATTTATTTATAGATATTAACAATAACGGACATTATGTTCTAAGACACAACTTCTGTATGTTTCTTTCTCACAGTATTATATTTTAGTAGTAGCTGGTTGCAATAACTGGTTACCCTAATGATCATTAAGATTGTATTAGGTTAGCATTGACAAAGGACGATTTAAGTAGGAGTAATTTGTTGCATAATTTGTTTGTCACATATAATTATTGCCACTATTGTGGGGGGGAAAATGACACGTCTGAAAAAGGTACCTGTTAGGAAAGAGAGAGCATGAGCATGAGCAATCGTAAGAGGCACTTTTTTGTTGGTTGGGAATTGCTAGTTGGCAGAATAAAGAAAGTTAACCCTTTTGCGCTGCCTTTTGTTGTGTTTGTTTTATTTTGCAGGGAGCACTGGTCGTGTTTGGAGTGAGAAGAGTGAGATTGTAGGAAGGAAGGAAGGAAAGGTGGTTGTGGGAGTTGAGGAGGCTTCTCTAATTTATTATTTATTATTTTTACATTACAGGAGGAGGAATAGATGCAATTTGATTCGTATTTTTATCAGACATTTTTTCATAATAAAAACATTCTACGCCCTACGCTCACATTTTCTAGTATTCAATTCTCATGTTTACAATTCACACATTTACAAATTTCTTTTTCCTGCAATTATTTCAATCACTTACATAAAAGAAAACGACAAGACAGCTTTTGAGGGAACAGATGCTTATCTTGTGTTTGAGCAAAGATAAAAGAAAGAGGAGGTGAAGACTGTTGCGAAAAGTTCTTTCTCTTGTTTAGAATAGTTAATGTCTAGTAAATATAAATTTCCACATATTTCTTCAAATCCTGTCTTTTCACTTAAAAATGAAAAATAATAATTTTAATTATATTTTAACATAATTAATTCCAACCTGACATTAGGATGGAAAAATGAACTTATAACGAAATTTTGAAGGTTGCTTTTGCTTATATACTAATGACGAAGATAGAAGTGGTATGTGGAGTTTAGGATGCTTGCTTTTGATAATTGAAGGAGAAAAGTATACAATGTTTTTATGGACATCTCATTCCCCATTACCACGCTCAGGTGAAGACCACCCTCAAAAGTGAAGAATTACAAAGAAAAACAATGAAAAATTCCTATGATGCCCTTCCATATATCCACATATTTCTGTTATTGCTAGATATTTTTATAATACAAGGACATAATTATAATTATAAAAATAAACTACAAATTAATTTATATACATTCAAATCAATCATATCAATTTACAAATATTTTACTCATTTTATCTCTATTTTACTATCTTTTACTAAATTTAAACAATCTTACTTTTTTTTTTATATTTCTCTTCTTTTCTTTTCTTTTACTTCTTCACGAATCCAAACAAAACCTTAAAAAAATTAATATTCAAACTCCTTTTCCCACTAAAATCTAATACAATACATAAAAACCCAAAAATAATAATCTGATTGCAAAAAAGGGACTTCTTGTTGCCTAAAGGAGATAAATATAACAAGCTCAAAATGAGAAATGGAAGGCTATTATGTAAATATATAAAAAACTCCTTATCGTTAATTTTATTATTCATTTTTTTAATTTTCAATATTTAAGATGAGTTATTATTTTATATTATTAGATTAGAAAAATAATAATAACAAGGATGAAAAATAAACTCTACGAGTATATCCTTCCTATATTAATTCTAACAACATAACGAGGGAAGGAGGGTAAGATTAATTTCTTTCACAAACACAAGCGCCGCCCCCCCTATTTAGGACGATACGAATACATACAACAGTCAAACAGGAATTATGATGAATTCATTATGATCGTTTTCTTTGAACCTCCGATCAAATGAAATAATAACAAATAGTTCATACGCTGCCAAAATTTCCCTATCAAAAAATGATACCATTCACACTCATGTAGTGATTTGTAAACTGATACTACCAATGATATCAAATGTTGTCTCACCTAAAACATTTTTGTTCAATAGCTGTTACGCCACGGTGGTAACATTTTGTCTCGCATTTTACCTAGCAGCTTTGCACTGCAAAGTAAAATAACTATCCGGGACATAAGGTCCGTTTTGCGCTAACTGCTAAAGCATATAAGCCAGGCATCAACCTACAAAATGTCACATCATGGTCTACATTGTATGAACCTGAGATGTCTCTCCTTCCATCTGGCCTTTACTTCTAACTCTCTGATAGAATAACACGTATGCATTAGAGGATTTAATTTCCTCTTCGGTAACAGGAGTCACATGACTGTCATCGAAATGACACCATTTATTGTCCTCGATCAACTGTTAAAATTTGGCATGAACACAAGGTTTAAAATAAACATCTCAAACAGCAGAAAGAATTCACAAATTAACAAAATCAAGACTTCGCATCGCAGCAGGTGCATGTTATGAACTTACCTTGCAATAAGCAGTGTAATGTCCACCACCTAGACCACCATAATGGTTGCTGATTGCATAAAGGTCATACACACTCGATTGTCCATCTTTGCTTTTCACATACTTGGTTAAATCAAGATTATGAATGGGAAAATTCACGAACGTGTCAAGTTTGTTTTTCAGGTATCTACTGTATGAAAATCGTTTCAAGTGAAAAACAAGAATCTCGGGCAACTTCCACAAGTCAAGCTTCTTTGTAGCTTGTCTATGTTCCTTGCATCTAGGGCAGTACCTAGTTAATTTTAAAAAGGAAAAAATAAAAATTTGAAGCAGCAATATCCCTCAAAGCACGAAGCTCTCGGCAGTATAGTATGAAGTCCATTTCAAAAACATGAAAGCAATCTTACCACATGTCATCTGGTCCCAGAGGCTCTTCAGTTAAGAATGCCTCCAAGCAAGAAAACAAAGAAATAGCTTCTTGCTTGGTTTTTTTCACAGTGACTCCAGTTTTGTGAACTTCCGGGAGATCCCTCAGATAGCTAGAATCATACAATTCATTTTCTTTGTCAGTCCAGTCAAGAAAGACTCTAATAAGTTGGCTGGGTTTTATAAAAGAAGCCTTCCCAATGGGTTCACCGCTCAAAAAGCTTTCGTTAGTTAAAAAAAGTTGGAAAGATGACTCCCCGCATGATGTTCCCTCTTGTTCTTTGCCTCCAATTGTTAGACTCTGAGATTCACAGTGATTGGAGATGTTTGATTGCTCATCACTGCCAGCTGAGACGAAACCATTTTCCTTCCCATCATGAGACTTAGTTGAAGAATATGCTCTTCTTAAAGGTGCCAACAATTTATGTACAGATGCTTCGATGTTGGCTCCAAGTTGAGGATCTTCTACCAAATAAGTAACCAAGGGGGTTCCGAAGAGCTTCCTACTGTCCAGTGAACATCAAGGTAATTCAAAAAATCAAATCAAACTATAATAAAGAAATTGAAACATTATCATAGTCGTCTAAAGCAGTGCACCAAGAACAATTTGGTGAAATGTCTATAACGGGTAAAGTAATCATGCTATGGCAGATTTCCCTATGCTAAGCCACAAACTGTTATGCATATCCTAACTCCTATTGATAGTGGTGATATCCTGAGTAATAGTTACCAACTTGAATGGCACCAACAAGACTTCATAGTACTTGAATTGCCCAATAAAGGACAAAATAACCAAAGCACCAGAAAATTATAGGATATGAATACATTCAGAGACAGTTGGCATTAATCACCATTAAAAATCTCTGGATTACTCATTCCCATCTGTACTCTGGAAGAGATTAACGGAGTAATGAAAACTGTGGTGTACCCAATCAGTTACTTCAAAGGAGAAAATTCTATTTAAGCAAAACTTTTTACAAGTTGCAACCGAATTCAATTAACCAGCAGCAGTTAAAAGGGAACCCTAAGAATATATTTACCAAAAAGTTAGGTATTGATTGGAAAGATAATTGCAAACAATTCCAAGAAATTTGAAATGGATGGATATATAATTGCTTCAATTCAAAAATATTTTGTTTGAATAAAGCAATTTAAATTCTTTGTTTGGATGATGAAGTTATATAACTCCCATCATATGTAAAATTTCATTTTAAATATTTATTTTTAAAAGAGGTGTAAAGGAGAAATGGAGAGGAAGAAGCGAAGTGGAACGAGAAAGGTGTGGAAGAAAGAGAGAGCAGGAGAGAAAGGGGAGAGAGGGAGAGGTACACGAAAGAAATGGAGAGAGGAAAAGGAAATGAGAGAGATAAGCACTGAAGAGGGAGAGGGGGAGAGAGTTGCAGAAGAGCAGAAGAGAGAGACTTAAGGAATGAGGGAGAGAAAGAGAAGCCAGAAGATAGAGGATAGGCGTACAGTAGAGACAGGGCGAACCAAAACTTCAAAAAAAAAAAAAAGAGAAGGAATTTCCAAATTCTTTCATTTATGACGTTATATGAAATCCCTACAATTTACTTTTAAAACTATAAAATTCCCATAATTTTGAAAATTCTTTCAAGCCTTTTTGATTGATATTTTAAATCCACCTAAGATGAATTCCTCTCTCCAAACTTCACATCCAAACACCCTGTTAAGGACCAAGATCACACTATAACGTCATCTTAGACAAAAATAACATAATTAGGCAAACACGAATCATTAGAGCTCTGCGCCAATGTAAAGGTATATCGTACAGCACAACACACCAAAAGAGGTAAACTTACTTATCCACCCATCGGTGCATTATTTCAAGTTTTGTTTTCCTGGATCCACTTTTGATTCGATAGGCCACGATGTGTTCATCATCCTTTATTGAATTCAATGATTCCAAGGGACTCTCTATATATCGATAAATCTTATGCTCATAAACCTAAGAGATAGACATATAAAACATCAATCACTGAAATCAAAGCAAAGATAAAACAACTTTTATGAGAAGCACTTACTTCTGCAAGCAAAAGCATTTCATCACTCTTCAAGCAACATGCAGTGCCTAATGCTTGGCAAAGATCTCTACAGGAACCATGCTTCAGAACTGTCACAGTATATGGCATGGGAAGACGACTCCCATCACAATAAAAGACAGTTACCGTCATTGTGCGACTGACAGTGGAAGGTAGTGGCAATGATAAGTACATGAATGGATCGAAAGTGATTGAAATTTTTCCACATACTGGACAAACCAATGTTGACTTGTATTGACCCTGAGCATTTTATTGTAGAAAAATCAAAATGCCACGTTTAGTAAAGGTAACCAGAATGAAATTAAAAGTTGAAACTCCATATTGTCAAGCTTTATAGAAAATGAAGTAAAAAAAAAAATTGATAGAAATCAGAGAAGGGTATTGAGAAGGGAAAAAAAACTTGAGAGCAAATAAAAAAATTATAAATATGGTAAAACATATATAAATATGGTAAGCAATTCAAAACTGCAGGTTCTTCTCTTCACTATTTGTGCCAAAACAGGGGAGTGGAGAAAGAGACAACAGGGCAGAAATTTAAACATTTAGTAAGCGAAGAGACAGCAAATGAAGGATCAATTATAATCCATGCAGTAAGTGTCTATGAAACAACATGGACATATACTCACCTGGCATACATCAACAATCAATGAATCATTCCGAGCCATATGATTTTTCCAACACTCAGATGCAACTTCCTCATCTGGCCTACCATCGGAATCCTTCATTTCAATGTAAGGCTTTTGTTTCACACGATTCAAATCTTCATGTAGACCATCCAATAAAAAAGCAAGCAATTCCTAAAGAAAGAAATCCATTAATCAAAGAATAACTTGAATAAAAGATACAAAGAGTACAAAGGTTGGCACCAGCCTCAAATCCTAACCCTAAAATTGGTTACATATTAGAAAAATAAAAAATACACTGTTATTTTTAACACTCCCCCTCAAACCGGAACATATAGATTATATGCACCAAGTTTGGAACATATAAAATCAATCCTAGGTTTTCTTAGAGCTTTAGTTAGAACGTTTGCAAGTTGGTTATTAAACCTCACAAACACAGTAATAAGATCCTTAGACAACAATTTTTCCCTAACAAAATGACAACGAACCTCTATATATTTGGTTCTCTCATGAAATACCAAATTGGAGGGGCCATATGAAGAGCCGTTTGATTGTCACAATACAAATTCATATGCTTATCTTCACCAAATTTCAACTAATGACAAGTTCACTACCATAGATCTATATTTAACTTTTGTATTGGATCAAGCAACAACATTATGTTTCTTACTATTCCATGAAATAAGATTCCGTCCAATGAATATACAATATCTTGTGATGGATCTCCTGTCAATGAGACAGTCAACCCAATCTACTTTGCAATACCCTAAGATTTCAATATTTCTCTTATCTTCATCCAACAATCCCAATCCTATAGCCTAACATATCTGAGAATGCGAATCACAACATTTCAATGATCAATGTGAGGATTCTGCATGAACTAACTAACAACTCCATCTATATAAGAAAAATCAGATTGTAACAGTGAGATAAATGCGTTATCCCACCAGCCTCCTACATCTCTTTGGATTCAAGATTTCACCTTGGTCTCCCATGAATTTTCGATTGGGATCCATGGGACTATCAGAGGACTTGCAATTTGCCAAACCTATCTCATCCAAAATACGAAGAACATATTTTCTATGTGAGATTTATAACACCTTCCTTTGATTGAATCACATCAATACCAAGAAAAAATTTTAGATAATCAAGGTCTTTAGTTAAGTTTATGAATAAGTGTCTTTTTAATTGAGCAATCCTAATGGTATTGTTTCCTGTAATAACAATATCATCAACATAAACCATAAGATAAACACACTTTTTAGGAGGAGTATGACCATAAAACACTAAATGGTTTGTCTCACTCCGTTTCAAGCCCAAAATCTACACAATATGACTAAATTTACCCAACCAAGTTCAGGATGATTGCTTCAGGTCATAAAGAGACCGATGTAATTTACAAACTAAACCAAACTCCCTGTGACCATCAAATCTAGGAGATTAGTCCATGTAAGTTTCCCCCTCAAGGTCACGATGAAGAAAGCATTTTTAATGTCAAATTGGTTAAATGGCCAATAACGAATAGCATTTATGGCAAGGAAAAGTTGAACAATGTTGATCTAAGCCACGGGAGAAAAAGTATCAGAATAACCCACATCATAAATCTAAGTATATCTCCTTAGCTACTAAGAGAGCATTGAAAAATCTACTTCACCTCTATGACCAACCCTAACTATATAAACCCATCTACAACCAATAGTCTTTTTCCATTGGAAGAGGAACAAGCTCCCAAGTATTATTGTGTTCAAGAGCCTACATTTCATCAATCATGGTCTGTTGTCATCTATGGAGAAAAACAAAGGAGTACAGAGGAGACATGAGTAGATCAAATACCTTTCTTAATGGTAATCGATCAATCATAATTGGAGTCAAATGATGAGGAAGAGGGGTTCATGGTATGGAAATCTAGTGGAGAAGGATCATAATCATGAGAATCTTTAGGTAAAGGTAAAGGAGTTGTCCTCTATTGATATGTGAGAAGATGTAATGATCAATGTCATATATATCTTAGGTTTGAGTTTGAGTTTGAGAAGGAGCAGGAATCATCAATGTATCATAAGATGGTACACAGAGAACATGTTGAAAAAAGGTGTGTCCTCACAGAAGGTAACATTAGTAGACATGTAATACCTTTTGGTTGAGGGAGAATATCTGGAAAAAAAAAACACTTAATGGCCTTTGCAGAAAGTTTGTCAAGACCTGGACAAATATTATGAACAAAAGAAGTACAACCAAACACATGTGGAGAAACTTAATGTAAAGGACTATACAGAAAAATAATGGAGTGAGAAATTTTATTCTTCCTCTTTGCTATACCATTTTGTTGTAGTATGTGAGGACATGTGGATTGATGTAAAATTCCTTAGAAAGACAAAAATGAAGTAAACGTAACAGATAAATATTTTTTACCATTGTCACTTCTGAGTATTTTAACTATCTTCCCAAATTAGTTCTTAATTTCATCAAAAAAAGACATAAATATGAATAAAAGTTGAGATCTATCTTTCATTAAATAACCCCAAGTACATCGATAATATTCATTAATGAAAGTTAAAAAATATCTAAAATCAAAAGAGGTGACACGACTTGATCCCAAATATCAGAAGGACTGTTAGAGAAATCAAAATTACAGTTTTTCAAACTGTTTAGGAAAATAAGATTTAACATGTTTCCTTAATTGACAAGACTCAATCTAAAACTTAGAGTTTTTTTAGATTAGAAACCATCATCTTCAATTTTGATAAATTGGATGTCTCAGATGATCATGCAAAGTTTTTGGGTTTGAGTTGCAAAACTGGATACAGGTGGACTAGGTTTCAAGTAATAAAAGACATCGTGATTCATATCTTTTTCCAATTAGACAACTCGTAGATCAAAAGTTACATAACAATTTAATGAATGAGTCAATTGATTTAGAGAGATTAAAGTGTAAGGACAATGAGGAATGAACAACACAATTTAGATTTAGTGATGGGGACAAAGCCAACTCCTTGATTCAACTTTGGATCCATTTGCAACAATAACAAGATGAAAAATTTTAGGATAAAAAATAAATGAAAATGAAAAACGGTTATGAGAGATGTGATGAAAGGCACCTAAGTCAATAATCCATGGACTATGACCTTTCACAGAATGAAAAATATATGTTGACACACTTGGCATTGAAGAAGATTGACCTTGATTGTTGGATTTCTCATATTTGAATCTCAAAAACGTATGGTACTCTTCATCAGAAATCTTGGAGTCTAATGATTTAGACACATGAGCAACCTTGTCGAGAAAGCCATATAACAATTTTCTCAAGTATGACTCATTCTCTTACAGTATGAACATTGAGAATGTCCACTTGTACTACTAGGTCCATCTCAAATGTTGGGATGTCCTCCTCTTCCACGAGTTGCTACCATTGTTGAAATTTCAATAACTTTAGTTTGATTTTCATCCTTCATTAAGTTAGATACACAACTAAGTCTAATAACTAAACTGTCTATCGAAGGGATTTGATCACCAACTAGAATTTGATCACGTACATGATCAAAGTTTGAATGTAAACTTCTCAGAATCAGGACCATATATAATTTACCAAGTTACTTGTTGAGGTCCTCTAATAAGTTAGTCACAAGAAATCTTCTAACTTTTTCTACTACAGCCCCACTTTTGCAATATGAGACTATATCATGGTTGGTCTATTTGAGAGAGACTACTCTTTAAGTTGCATCAAAGAGATGTTGAATATCATTAGCAAAAAAAAAGTAGGAGAAACCCTAGCCCTAGAAGGGGAGAACTTGACCCACAATCCCAGAACCTTGAAATAGAAAACCAACAGCAAGAACAAGGAGAAACAATGACAATAAGTTTAATGATGGTGGCAAAACAAGATTTTGTCCACGGGAAAGGCGGCACGTGATGCTTACGTGCTTGTGACTGGCCATGCATAGATTGTTGCATGGACTAATGGTTGTTCATGTGACCGTCAAGGTTGGCTTGTGCTCCATGAGGCGCACCTAACCCTACCTTCACCAGATGAAATGGCGGAGGACTATATAAACAACAGCAGTAAACAATGGTGGCCAGTGACAAGTGAAGATAGAGCGGGATTGGACCTGCTCTAATACCAACTTAAATAAAAGATACTAAAAAGTCAATGTGTATTTTACCATTGATGTATATGTATTTATACAAGAAAGAGTACATACTAAGGTTGGACACCAGCCTCAAACCTTAACCTTAAAGTTGGGTTACATACATAAAAAAAAAAAAAAAAAACAATATTACTTACATACAACAATCATAAAAAGGCTAACGTTCAACTTTGTTTGTAAAGGACAATTTTAAAATAACCAAAAGTTGTTACTAAAAGAATTCAAGCAATCATCAAATTTTCTCATGTCTAATTTAAATGCAAAATCAGACTCTTCAAGGGAAGGATTATGCCAATGCAAGTTAAGCAAAACCAAAAGATAAATTACAATAGAAAACTAAAAATTAACTAAGTTACTCTGATATCTCAATTCTCAACTGTGGCTTGAATCAGATGATCAAAGATGGTGTTACATTACTCACAGAAACAATTAATGGTCAATAGAAGGAATTTCATATTATAGTAGATTGGCGGAAGAATGCCTAAAGTTGTCTAGATGTTGCACAAGGAGACAATATTCTAGTATTAAGCGTAAAGTTGTCTAGATGTAACAAGGAGACAATGTTCTAATATTAAGTATAGCAACACTTGAGTTTATTACTTAATAATCTAAAAAATAAGGAACTTCACAATTTGTATAAACTAACCTGAGAGTCATGCTGGTTATAACCACTGAATTGTGGAGCAAATCGAGCCAATTTGCTCTTGAATATACGGGGTGGAACAGCAGTTCGCCCTGAAGACCACAGTTTCCTCAACAAGTCACCAAATGCAAGTGCTAACTCACCCTGCATATCAATTACACGTAACAATTTCAAAATTAATTTGACTGCAAAGTAAACTCAGCATGGTACAGTATTTTTAAGCTTAAATTTTAGATACTGTAAAATAAGCAAATTTTTATTTTGGTCCCTATAAAAAAATTATTTGTTTTAGTTCCTCTAAATTGTTTATGATCCCTGGTACTATATTAAACTCACTAACTGTTTTATGTGTTTGACGAAATGGAAAATAACCATCCTAAGTGACACTCAATGGTGTATGTTTTACAGGGACTAAAATCAAAACTCACTCATTTTATAAGGACTAAAAATATTAGCTTGCAAATGTTAGGAAAAGAAATAAAAAAAAAAAAAAAAAACATTTTTACAAAGAGACCAAAATCAAAATTCACTTATTTTATAAGGACTATAAATATATGTAAACAATAGCAAAAAATACATATAAGCTAATGGACTAGGTCACATACACGCATTCCTAAAGGATTTTCCGTGTTGATTTCATCACTGTAATCTTGTAAGAAATATTCAACAAGCGGTGGAGTGTGGACTAAACATTGAATAGAACTATTCATGAAGCAGGTGTTCCCCAAGTTCTGCAATCCTGCCAATCCACCCGTTTCACCTTTATAGACATCATGTTTATCCTCCGTATTGGTCGATGATGAACTTACAGAAGCTCCCTGATACAAACTAAAACTAGACCCAGTTGAGTGACCATTTGACATGGTAGGTCCCCCAGCAATTGATACAGATGACCTTGAAGGTTCTAATGGTACCAAAGCTAACTCATTTCCCATTGAATCCATGCCAGAATGAGAGGAATGGTCTCTATCAAGTGATACTTCTAGAAGAATCTGTGAGCAAGAGATGAATCAGGAGCATCAAGCTTCTATAGAAAAATCAATACCGAGCAAAATTTAGGATGTCTTAGTATCTAAACATAAATTCAGAAGAATTCCAAAAGAATATTCAGCTCACATCTCTACTTAAAGATAGCCAAATTACCATATATTCAATTACAATTAAGTGCATGTTTGGTTTGGCTTAGGATCAAGTCAAACATGGAATTGTGATCTTCATCCAAGCTGAAGCTACTTTCAGTAGCTTCTGTTTTTCACATTCGAAGCAAGAATCCGAGAGTCCAAATGTCAAACCAAACACACACTAAAGATCTATACTACTCAAGATTACTCACATCTTGGTCCATTGACAAGTTAGCCTCCTCCAATGTCTGCTCTGAGACTGTCAGCAATGACTGTTTGTTCAAATTGAAGTAATCCCAAATACAGGCCTAATATAATGACAACAAACAAAAAGGAAAAAGACAGAAGGAGAGGTGTAAGATTTTATAAAAATGAAATAAATAAAAACAAAAACAAATAGGGGCGCAGCAGCACCTTTTTTTGTTCTACTCCTTTAATTTTGCACACCAGCTCATGAAGTTCACCTATGGTCGCCTAAAATATATTACAGGAATAGGAAAAAAAAGAATCAGAGTGATGGTTCATTCGAATTCATCATCAAATCATGGCATGTTATATACACATGTACACGTTATTGTTTAATTGTATTGTTAAATTCATTTTTAAAATTTTATGGCCATTCTTCAACTAAACAGAAAAACATATGTAAAATTCCAATTTTGATGACCTTAATTAAGCATATAATTATAGGAAATTAAGATAGATTATTTTGAAAATCAGTATGGTAATTCTAAAATTTAAACAAAGAAAATAGTAAAATCACTTCTTGTAGTGATAATCAAAGGCCAATATACAGTGCATATAAATTACCTAGCACCCGTATCAAGCATTGGCATTACTGCAAAGCTAACTACAACAAAACAGTCAGGAACGAAATCAATTGGTACCTTTCTGCTTAATTTTACAATCAACAGGCTGTTATCTCTCGCATCAGTAACCTTCAGACTAAGTGGGTAAACCTCAACACTGTATTGCTTATGTCCAATACCCTGAGAAATTAACTTCCTTGGTAATGCTGGTCCACCTTTGTACCTAGACAATTGTGAGACAGAAATCTACTTACGTGCACAAATAAAGCATTTTAAAGCCCTCTAATGACTTGTTGAATTAATGTCATGCATTTTTTCCATGCCCAAATATCACGAGGTTTCCATAAATTAGACATACGTGAGCTTCAAATTTTCAATATTACATTTGGACATGTAAAAAGTTCAACAGAAACATTGCTTATGAAGATTCAAGGGGAAAACTTTTAAATGTTTTGGGCTCTTCTTTTATCATATTCTCAACCCAGTTCGTATAAGCTATTAGGAAATTGCTTCCAATTTGTGCTACTAAATCTGTATTCACAAATTATCCATCAGATGCTTAATCACATGTATTAAGAGATGATTTTATCACTCTTTCTTCAAAGAAAACAGGATCAATATAACTTATGCATATATGGCCCTTCTTTTAAACTTCAAATCACTAGATCATAAATTTTCTCCAAATTAGAAAGCAAAATCTATTTTCGTAGTAAGTTTACCATTCCAACAGCCTTTCCCACACTTTTTCAGGAACCAAAACATAGTCTGTACCCTCTTCCAACATTGGACGAATATCTAAACTATTGCTGTCAAAGATGTCTCCCTTTGCAATAATATCAGAATTATCAATAGGCCCAGGTTTATCTGCAATCTTTGTGTGAGTCATGTTGGTATACTGACCATCAGAAGATTGTTTGTCACTTGAAAGTATACCAACACAATGCCCAACATAACTCTGCCACCTTGAAAACCACCTGCATGCATGACAAAATGAATAGGTATACATAATATTAACACAATATAGCGTGCATTTATATAAGCTTTACACAAAAACACTTTCATTACATTTTTTTATTGTTTCTTTCAGAAGCTACTCATTCTAGCACACGAGAAAAGCACCAAGGGCATAATTGATTGAGTTTTTTTGTGATAAATAATCACATATTCCTCAAATATTCTCTAAAAAACTGGCAAAACTCCATAATAAATAGAAATCAAACATTAAAAAAAAGTATAGCTTTTAGCTTTTCTCAACAAAATAAAATATATAATTATCTTTAAAATATCTTTGGAAAAAGACAAAATAAATGAGCTCATAAAACACAGTTGAAAGTTGGTTGTTGAAATTTATTGCAGGATCAGGATACAATACAAAAATGCACAAGCATAAGTAAATTAATAGAACAAGCCGTACAAAAATTGTGTATATGGAAAAACATCTTGTGAATTATGAAGGATGGTAGTTTTCAATCCCAGACAGCAGAATAATTATAAATGCTCAAATTGTTGTTAGCAAAATCTTCTGATCCAATCGAATTTTGCTGTCAACCTATTTGTATCATAAGATGAATCCTAAGTGACTTTGTATCTTGTGATAAATGAATGAATCTATGTAATTTCATATAATCAACATGATTCCCAAGAATTCAACAATGCATATGTTTTTACTTCTTCACCAATTCTCATGAAAAAAAATTAAGAAGTCATCTGAGTTTTAATTTTTAAATGAAAAGGAATTTGAAAGGGCACTTATGAACTTATCCTATTTGATTATTCCACATTTATTTGTCACTCACACATGCAATGCATGTGTTGTATTTAGCTATTTAGTAGCCTTGTTTCCTTTCTTCAAAAATTAATGCTTCACAAAGTTTAGTTTTAGATGTCTTCTGCTTAAATTGTTTTATCTATTTTTAGTTTAATTTCTTTACACTGACCACTTTATATCTTCTATATGACGTGTTTGTAAGTAGTTTTCAATTCCGATTAGATACAAGTTATGATTCACAAATCAAAATATAGCTTGGTAATTCATTATTAATCTTGGCTCAAATATTAAAAAGTTGCAACATATTAAATATAAATACCATTATTAATATATAAAGGCAGACATGCAATCACCATCAAACTACGGCATAATAAACAATTCAATAACAAGAAGGCTGAGGAGCTGAATTGGGCTGGTTGTGATTGAGCCAATGCCAGTACTCCACCAATGGATCAGAATTAATAATTGGCTCAAAAAGAGACGGTAGCGAGGATGGAATCATGGAAGAAGTTGCTCCAAAAACAAGGAGCTAATCTGTGTGTATGAACTATGAACAGAGTCAAGAAGAAAAAGCAGATTATTCAGAAGTTATATGTGGGGGTGCTGGAAAAGCAAGGACTAAGCCTTATAATGCATCAACAGCTATAGATGGGCGGTGCAAGGTAACAGAGAAGCAACCTGGTATGTCATTCTTTGAAAGGGTTCAGTGAACCCTGTTTCATTTTGATTTGGGGGGACTATGAAATGTCAAATATCACCTAAAAAGTCAGAGGATAATACAAACAAAAAGGAGACCAAACAAGGATTGAATGACTTTTTTACCATAGTGGCTGTAGTTTATCGACTATTTGTCTGCAATTCAGGCTGTTACGTCTGCTCTGCATAACTGTAACAAAATGCCCCTTTTATAACAGCCAGGCCATATGACACATTGCAATAGCATGATATTAATTCTCCTATGAACAATCAGATAAACAACAATAATTATAAGATGGTAATTACCCCAGTACCCATCCTTTTTTTCTCAAAAGGGCTTGACACCAAATGTGATTTGTCAAACATTTATGGCTTGTTGATCATATTCAATCCATTTCCAAACATTTATGATAATACCAACAATTGTAGTGCATAGAATGTTTTAGTAGCACGATTGTGCCGTCAGGGCCACCCCACTCCACTCTTCTCTGTTGCATCGCAGCTAGGGCAGAGCAATCACAGCTGAGATCATGGCATTATTGAGCACTACTGGGTTATATTACATCTGAATACCTTTTAGCCCCTGAATTGGCGTCATTCATACATCATGTTTTGGGGGCACACTTGTAAAATACCCAACCCTCTAAATCTTAGTTGTCGTTTCATTATTATAACCTCCTTTTCTCGTCACCTTCTTCGTACCCGAGCCTGACCTTACTCCTTCCGTATACTACACTCGTCCTAACCTTGCTCCAGCTGCGCTGGCTTCTGCAAACACCTCTTCTCTGGCCAATCCTCAGCATCCTACATCTGTTACACTTCTCTGTCCACTTCTTTCTTCACTGTTACAATCTCCGACCAATTTGTTACAATCTCCGACCAATTTGTTACAATCTCTCCATGCTCCAGCCTTGAAACAAAATGTACAGCATCTTTTACAATTTCTGCCCGATCTCCGGCCTTGATTATTAATGACAGTTAGAGCTCAAAATAGCAACCATCCTGCTATAGCATTTTTTGGGGTTGCCCCTCCATGCCACTGTTTGGGACTGAGTACTATGGTACCAGTAATAATCAACAAATATTAGACAACTCGTATCAGCTCTCAGTCGCAGTAACGCTACCCTTGCTCCCAATAGCAACTACCTAACGAGATTTTTAAAAGAGCTACACTGGCAGGCTTTTAGGGAGGGGAAAAACGAAAGATAAGATATACCGAAGCAAACATACTAGCATAAGCATGTCTAGGTACTTGCACAACACAACATCCATTCACTCCATGATGGGGTCACAAATTAATCGATTACGTACGAAGGGGAACAGGCGCCAATCGTCATAATTTTTCACTTGATAATCACATAGGAAACCATCACGCTCATCACAACATAGCATAGATTCGTTAAAATTAAAAAAAAATAAACGATATAAGATTAACACCTGTTAGAAACAACGTAATATAAGTTGCCTTCTTTCAAATTAAGCTCCGATTCCTTGATCAACTCCGATACGATCCGGTTTTCCTCCTCCGGCGGAAGCTCTATGCAACTCGCCACATTATCCATCGGAAAAACTGAATCGGCGATTGTCATGATGAACTCTATGGACGCAACGTACAATGGCGATCTCGAATAAAGCCCTAAATCGTCGGGATTAAGTAAGTGCTAATGTTCAAATCAGCGTTAAATTGAACAGTGTGAAGAAATAGAATTCGAAATGAAGAAGAAAAGAAGAAGATGATTGCCGCACGGCAAGTACCAGAAATGAACAGATCAAAGTGGATGAACAGTGACGGAGAAATCAAACGGAAAAGGATGAAAGGCTAAGGCACGATACAGTATATTCGAAGAACCCTAGATTGCAGGGAGAGCGACAAGGACAGGGAAGGTAATGTGCAACGTAACGAAATGAAACGATCTCAACACTGCACAAACCTTTACCGTCTTCAACTGCCTCTTCGCTTTCTTGTTTCCCCACCTTAAAAGTTTAATTCTCACCAATTTAGAAATTATTCACTACCACGGTATCTTTTTTAAAAACTTTTACTGAAATTATTTGTGGATTTTCTATTTGGGTAAAGAATATTTGTTATTATCGTTATTATTTCTGTTACGGATAACTCACAGTTCAATTAACTTAATTAAGTTGATTAATTATTGATGTAATGTTCGATGCTTTCTTTTACATCATCAAATCTTGATTTTCAGAGATCTTAATTAAATATAATTAACAAAAAAATATATATTTTTAAACCATTTCCAGGCTGTCGATTGAAAAGTTACATAAACTTTTATCTTATTTAAGAAGGAGAAAAAAAAAATAAAAAAAAAATAGAAAATATAATGATGTATAGTTTTTTTTTCAGTAATAATAGAATATAAATATATATATACTTAGTTTAAAAATTATAGAATTTTCTTTTATTTTTGTATTATTTTAATCTAATAGTTTGTAATCTGTAGTATTAATTTATTTTAATTATTATAAAAAAATAATAATAATTAAGAATATATCTCTACATTTTTTTATAATAAATGAATATGTATGAAAAGAGATTGATTTACTTAATTGTATTCTTATAAAGTATTTTGTTATAATTTAATAATCTAAAATAATAATTTATTGCAAGTACTAGATAATAAGAAAATGAATAATAAAAATAAAAAATAAATTTATTTTATTTATTTTTAAAATAAATATATTGCCCTTTATTTATTTATTTATATATATATATATATAAATATAAATGATCACTTTTTTTAAATATCTTTATTCTTATTCTTAAGTTTTTATACTTTAATAATCTAAAATAGTAACTTAATAGTTAAATTATAAGAAAATAAACTTATCATCTTTTATATATATATATATATATATATAAAAAAAATTGCAAGAACTCATTTCTCTATTTTCTCTCTTCTCTCTCTTATCACTACTTAGTAATTATCCGTTCCCTATCATAATCTAGGATTTTAAAATTTTTACCCAAAACCTTCCGTCATGGAAGAAGGGGTTGCATCCAAAGTAATCGATCCCAATATCGCTGCCACCGTAGACATGGGCGTTGAAAACGTTGAGGCCAAAGACAACGATGACGAGTCTAACCTGAAGTGTGTTAGGGACGAGGAGCCCCTGGACAACGACGTTTCAAAGAAATAGAAGGTGGACGAAAAAAAGTCTGGAGAGGAACAACAATTGGAGAAGCACAATGATTAGGGAGAGAAAGAAAAAGAAGCAGAGGAAGAGGAAAAAGCCGAAGCAGTAACAGAAGAAAATGAAGAAGAGAAGGATGCAAATGGTCCCGTCGAGTTGGGATACAAGAACTTTAGTTCTTCCATGGAGATGTTTCATTACTTCTACGATATTCTTCATACCTGGCCTCAATATCTCAATGTTAACAAGATCCGAGCACACCATTGTGAAGTTCTTGAGGAGTAGAGCACTTTGGACCAATTAGAATCTCAATTTGGATAAGTTTTCAGTACTTCATTTCTTCTAGGGTTTGAAAAGGGGTTACTGATTTGGGGTTCCTTGAATCTGTGCATGTGATGTTTTGGGTTTAAATATGTTCTATGTAAAAGAAATTTTGTGGTAATGGGTTGGATTTGTGGTTTAGGCACTCGTAAAGTACTTTGAAGCATTTGAGAGTTTGATCAAGGAGAGAGATTGCAAACTATCTTGAAAATCTTTTAAGTTAAGGGAAGTTAGTGTTAGGTTGAGTTTTGAATTGTAAAGAAATATGATTTTGGGCTTGTTATGGATTGATATACCCTAGACTGTGATTAAATCTGTGTGTTAAATGGTTGAAGAATCTGTACTTGTGAATTACTGTCATGATTTGTAGAATTGATAAATTAGACTATGATAATTTGAGTATTGTGTCCATGTGGTATACTTGTTATTATAAATTGAGTTTACTTGAATTTTGAATGATAAGAATCTGGTTCCAGTTTGTATGAAAATGTGTAGATTTGAGAGTGATGTGGAACTTGTGATTTGACTGTGCTGAAATATTCTTATATTGAAACATATGCTAAAATTGTGAATGAGTAAGAGTTAGATGGATTGACTAATTTGTATCCTTTTGTGTTTATTGATGTGTTTAAAATGAAAGGTGGTATAACTTTCAATTGAGTAAAACCTTGTTAAACTTATGAATCTAATTTGAGTTAACTTGGTGATGTGGTAAACTGGAGTTGGGTAATTGAAATTTTGGAGAAGAATTTACTTTGAATTAGTGACCCAATAATTTAAGAAAACATGCCTAAATTAATCTGATGTGACTAGACTCATGACATAAATTTTATTTAAATCCTTGCATAAAATGTGATAATATGATATGAAGCAAATTGACTGATGTGGGATGAATTTTGTTTGAGTTAAGCTAAATTGAATTCTTGTTTCAGTTGTGAAATTTTATAGGATAACCATCTTGAACTACCTGACCCATCATTTTTTCTTGAGAAGAGCATAAGATAAGTTGATTTAGCAAGTTTAGATGTATCAAATTTATGAATTAGGTCTAGTAAATCAAAATGGCTTTTCAGCAGAATTTCTAAATAGAGCAATTAGAGCTTGGCCTAAATTTGGGAAATAGAAAAAAAAAATATGAACAATCACACCCAAGCAAAGAAAGTTAGTCTTAAATTAAATTAAATAGGATTAGGGGAACATAGATTAGGAACTGAGTAGGTAACCTGTTTCTGGATTACTACCCTTGATTGAGAGTGGAATGTTGGGTGTGTTAAATGATGAATGTGAAATCTGTCCTGTTTAGATTGAATACTGTAATTTAGGAATCTGCTAATTGGACTGTTATATTTTGAGTAATTGACCATGGGTTTGGTTGTTGTTCTGATTGAGTGTGTTTATGTTGCAATAATGAAGTGAATATGAGATGTTGGGAATTACTTTAAATGCATTGTTCATGTAACTTGATTAGAAATCCAGTGGTATTTGATGAGATTATTATGCAAAATAATATGTTCAATGGCCACTGTGATAGTGGGATTTTGAATTGCTGTAATTCCTTGTTTAGTTGCCTGAATATGATTGAACTGCAGAGTAGTACAATTTGAGATGAATAATGAGTAGAAATGTGTGATTGAGAATGATGAGCATGAAATAGGCAAGAGGCCGTGTAGTTCATATTGAGTAGAAGTTTATAATGAAATGAATGATATTTATGTTGGCATGAGGCCTTGGTGCTCCTATTGAGGGGAGCTTGATTTTATGATATGAGTATGATGTTGGTAATGTAGTGTGTATGGGTTTAGGGATATGTTATAAAGTATCCAGACCTTAATGACTCTCTAGGTCACATAGACTAAGATTGTCATGTGGTGAAGGTCGATGAAGGTCTTACCAATTGTCTTTATGATAGTTGGTGAGGCTACCCTGATGTAAGATTGGCGTGATAATGTTTTATGGATGATCCTGAGGTGAAAAAGACTCAGTGATCGGCCGGTTAGGCCCGTGGTATTGGAGTACACATCAGGTACTAGCCCTAGATATCTAAAATTCATACAGTCTTCCGGAAGGTATTGTTTGTGATGTGTGAATTTTATTATGTGTAGGTAGACCCTTATACTTGGATGAGATTGTGTTGAATGTCTTATCTATTTTATAAATTCATATATGTTCTTTTATATCACTAGCTTACCCTACTTTACTGTGTTGTGTATATTAACTGCTATGATCGTGTATTTTTGTACGGGAATAGATGTCAGGTCTATAAAGGGTTCATCAGTTGGGCGACAATAAATGTAGGATGATTGTAACTAGAATTAGAAAAAAAAATTATAATTTATATCTTAAGGTCTTATTTAGTTTTGTCGAACAATGTAATAAAATTAATTTTTTTTAAATCTTAAAATATTATAGAATGTATTAATATAAATTAATATTTTAATATGTTACAATAATTATTTGATACAAGATATACAAATCTATAGAAAAAAAAAAATATATATATATATATATATATAAAATAGATATCTTTGCTGTAATGAAATTATGTAATTTATTTAATGTGATAAAATGTATCGTTTTTAATAAAAAATTTACTTTATATATTATATATTTATATTTTAAATATTTAAATATAAAAATATATTAGTTACTATTCAACTTATATCACGTTCACATCACACACCACATCTTTATAATATAATAATATAATTAGGAAATAATATCATGGTAACATTCAAAAGACTAAAAAAATTTGTGGGACTAACATGTAAAAAAAACCTTTGAAAAATAAAAAGTGAGAAGATAAATATATATATATATATATATATAAACTAAACGATAACATTTTTTTCAAAAACAATATTTAAGAGTAAAATATGATCTATAATTTAATTCAAAAATAATAAAAATTTGTGAAGGTAATTTAATTAGAATTTTATTTAATTACTTAAAATAATAAATAATTTAATTTAATTATTTAAAACGAGATAATTTTAAAATTTATTTTAAACATAAAATTTTAAAATTTTTATTGCATAAATTTATGTGCCTTCTTCTTATATTATTTTATTAATCAATTATAACTTAAAAGGTAGAATTTTTGAAATAAAAGTAAATATCGGGTGAAATTTATCGGGTTCATGAAAAATTTTGTTTATTTTTTTATCAATATTTTAAAATGTTTAATTTAAAAATGAAAATGGATAGAGGTTCTTACAATAGGATCAAAACATAGAAAATTATATAAACCACAATGTTTACCACTCCACTTTAAGAGACATTTTATAATGATATAACTAATTATAATATTTGTAAAGTTGCATGACCAACTATATTAATAACTATTTTAATAACTTTTGTCAAAATAAATTAAGCAAATAGAAAGTTTTTAATACAGATTGAATTAAAAAAAAAATAATCGTAAAAATATAAATAATATCTACGAAAATTATTTGCAAGCAGACTTAAAAAGAAAACTAATTTTTTTCATGTTTAAAAAGAAATAAAATGAAAAAAAAAAACATTTTAACTATTTCCATTTTTAACTTTAAAACTAATGAAAATTAAATTTTTTAAATGTTGAAATATTAAAACATAACAAATGTAAATGCTAGTGTGGATTTAAAAAAAAAAAATTAATATATTAAATAGAAGATTGAAATAGGAAGATAATAAAACATGAATTTAAGTGATTTGTAAAAAATTATATATATATATATATATATATATATAAAAAAAAAAAGGTTTCTTACTATATAAAATTATTAGTAAAAATAATAAATCAATAAAATTTCTAACAGTAAATTAAAAATGTAAAAAAAAAAAAAACTAAAAGAAAATTTGTATCTTTTAAAATTTTTTAATACAAAACATTTATCTATTTAAATCAATCTATCCAATAAAAAATATACTATTATTGTAACATAATTTTTATACTTCATGACATAATATATATGATTAATATGTATTTTATCATTATTATATTATAGTGTATATAATTATATGTTATTAAAAATTTGTATTATTTGATTAGGGTGAAAAGATGATCGTAAAAAATATTATTTATGTATTATTATGATAAACAAATTGATAAGTTTTAAAATATTAAAATTATTTTTTTTTATAAATTTTATTGTACTTATCTATATTTAATTTTTTATATGTTTATAGTTGAATTTTTAGTATATTTATATTTATTTATATTTTATATTAAATACTATATTTTGAATAATATATATAATGTAGTTTTATTTTGATATTCATAATAATAATAATATTATTATTATTATTTTTTTATAATTATTTATAATATTATTTTTTAAAACTTACGTATATAATATATCTACATATTTTTAGTTATAAGATTTATAATTTTTTAATACAAAATTTATAAAAACATATTTAGTAATTAATTCAGTGAAAAAAGTTAAATTATAAAATTAATTACTAAGTAATTTATTTTCGTTACTTATTATCTTATTAATTAAATTAATCACTATTTTAATTAGTTAGTTGCTGATTTTATTATTGATTTGATTATTTATTTGATAATTAATTTAGTTATTTTGATTTTTAATTAAATTTATATTTTATTACTAATTTTAATATAAATTTAATTATTATATATTAATGATTAAAAAATAATAAGTAATACAAATTTATTGATAATTCGGTCATTATTTTAGATAGTAATTTATTTTATTTTTTTAATGGCTAAAATTTTATTTAATATTTTTTATTATAATTATAAAATCATAATTAAATTATTAATTCTTATATTTAATTTAAGACACCAATAAAATCATACTTAAACATTTTTTTATACCGGAACACTTATGAACATATAAATAAAATAAATAATAATTAAAAAAATAATAAAAAAAATACAAAAAAAAGTAAAAAATACACTTAAGTTAGACTCAAAATAAATAAGATAAATAATTTTATTTTAAATTTTTATAACTTTAACAAATTTTAAAAAAGAATAAAAAAATTACTTTTTAAAACTCTGACAAATTTAAAAAAAAAAATAATAAAAAATATAAGAAAAGAAAGATAATTATTTAACTAAGTTAAACATTTAAACTCATTGAAAATGAAAAGAAAGATTCAAGTGTAAACTAAACTAAAATTCCGTCTCTAATTTCATCATTAATTTAAAAATTTCTTTTTTAATTTTGTCACAAATTTTAAAAGTTAAAAAAAAAATTATCATACTTTCATTCATTTATTTATATATATATATATATATATATATATATATATAGTTTAGGTTGAAAAATCCCAACCAATGGAGACGAAATTAACAAACTCAAATTATAATTATAATTTTAAAAAATATATAAAATTAAATAAACCTATTCAAGAATTACAAATATAAAAAATTTATTACATTGTACTATATAATCAAATAAGGTCTTTGTGTGTGGATTGTGTTATGTCGAACATGTTTACTTTCTGAATGAAAACATATCGATCCCTTTGAGGAAGTAGCACGGAATGGGATGATGTATCCATTGAGACCGGGTCAGGCTCATTTGAATCCGATCCATATGAATCCGAGCCAAATAGAAATATCGCAAATGCCCAACCCCGACAATCCCTTTCATTTTTTTCTTCACCTTCGCCATCTCCGTGTGTCCCCTGCTTCCAGTTCCAGTGAGAGCGCAGATTCTTCTCTTTCTCCTTTCATCTTTCCCACTCTGAACCAATTGCGATATCCTCAGCTGTCAAAGTCGCTCCCCATTTCTGTGCCCTCAATCAGCGCGCAGAATGAAAGGGGGGCGATCGCACCGCCCTCAGAGCTCCGACCCGCCGGACGAGTGGGTCGACGGGTCGTGGACGGTGGACTGCATCTGCGGCGTCACGTTTGACGATGGCGAGGAGATGGTGAAGTGCGACGAGTGCGGCGTGTGGGTGCACACGCGCTGCTCTCTATACGTGAAGGGAGACGACACCTTCGCATGCGACAAGTGCAAGGCGAGGCACAACAACAACCCCGAAGAGAACGAGGTGGCTCAGTTCCTTGTGGAACTCCCCACCAAAACCATCTCCATGGACAACAAGAAGCCCCTCCCCTCTCGGCCCAGGCTCTGGACCGAAAAGCCCATCCAGGACCGGGTCCACGTCCAGGGTCCACCTGGAGGCGACCCTTCCATCTTTTCCACGACCTCCGCCTCCTCGATTTTCACGCCCCACCTCTGGAAGGCCTGCGGGTACGTTCCAAAGAAGTTTAATTTTCAGTACCACGAGTTTCCCTTCTGGAACGATGATGATAAGGATAACGATAATAACGAGAATGGTGGTGCTGGTGCTGGGGCTGGAGCTGGGGCTCTTGTTTCCTTGTCTAAAGACGGTGATAATGGTGCTGCTCCTGTTTTGGACTATTCCTCTGTTGATGCGAGATCTGGGAATGTCAAGCAAACCGAAACGGACAAGATTGGGAGCGAGGATGTGCCGGCACGTGTCCACAGTGAGGTGAAGAAGGAGAGGACTCTTCTGAGACCTCCTGTTGTTCATAACAGTAAGCGCAGCAGCAAAGGGGATTTCGGGTCTTCAAATTCAAAGGACCGGAGCGGGAAAAAGCGGGTTAGGACTACTTCTGACAGAGAGGTGGATCCCAAGAGGAGAACTCTGCATTCTTCTAAATCAGGTTTTTTTTCGTGTCCCCCTTTTTTTAAACTGTTCTGCTATTTGCTTATGTCATTTTGAGGAATTGAAGGTTTTAAATTGGGGTCGTTGCGGTTTTGTTGCTATTCTTTATGTTGTGGACTGATGCAACTGCAATTGTGGTAACAGACCCTAAAAACCTGGCTGCAATTGATGTGGTAGACTTTTCTTTTAAAACCTTTTGTCTTTTTCTCTCTTCGACATCTATATCTTTAAAATGATCTGTACTCAGGGGTTCCCTATTATTACCGCCGTTGAATTACTCGTTACTAGGGAAAGCGTTATCTCTGTGGTTGTTTAATTATGTGACCATGAGCAAACATCATCAGCTATGATGGTGTTTTGCATCTTGTCATACTTAATCTGCGCATGTTGACTCCATTTTTTTCTTCCTAATTTTGGTTACTAGTGTTTACACCCACTGGTGATGCAAAACAATTGGACTTTTATGAAGAGAGAGGACCGAAGATTTTCAAGGCTGATACACGGAGCATAAAGAATAAAAACTTAAAAGACATAGTGGTTCAAGAACATGTTTCTGATGATTATTTAGCTGTGGATACCATCATGGAGGAGCCAAATAATAACTTAACCACTACGGAGGACTCTTCAGAACCATTATATCCTGACATGACTAGACATGGTGTTTCTGTTGGAGATGTATTAGCAGAAGAGAAGCCTAGTCATAAACCTCATACTGTGGTGGAGATGTCTGCTAAGACTGATGACGCTGTTACATCGGCTTTAAAGCAGAATAATGTTGGAAATGCTTCAGCTAAAGAAAAGGTATGCATTACTTACACTTTAATAATCAAAGATTGGCAAATGAGTTTCAGGTTTTGTGAGTATCATGTGTCAATTAGTGATGCTTTGTTTGTGCCCATTCCATGTTTAATATGGTTGCATCAATATTGGAAATGCTCTACTAGGTTCTTGTATTACTGCATACTACTTTTTTTCTGTTTAAGAAAATAAAATTTTAGAAAACTTCTTATATCTCCTGACCTGAGTACTAACTGAACATTCTCGGCCTGTATTCCCCTCGACCCTAATTATAGGATCTTCCATGAACGCATTTGTTTCTTTTTTTATACTCAGCTTGTAATCTTACTAGAATATGGGATACTTAAAATTTCAACTTGGGAGCCATTATGTTATTTGCTATTGTCTAAATATCTCTAACCATTCAAAATATTTTTACTAGGTTTATACATACATACATACATGGTTTTATGGATATTTTGTCATGTCTTTTATGCCTTTAGACTTGATGTCACACGGCATTTGGATGACATTTCTTGCTTTTATAAACAAGGATGGAGATTGCTCAGTAGCTGATAATGCAGATGATACTTTAGTAGTAAGAAGTGCTGCAAGTCCTCACACAGAAGGTCATTCTGGTTCTGCACCAGAACTTGTGGATAACCAAGTTTCTCAAGATCTTGACCCTAACATGCGAACTAGCTCTACAAAATGCATAGTTAAGATGAAGAGAGAAGATGGTGTTGATAATTTTAGGAAGCCCTCAATTTTTCATCCTTCTCCTATTAGTGATCTTAAAAACAATGAAAAACCATCTGATCGCACATCTGATGTTGTTAAAGTGAATGATGCGCCAGTTCCTAGTTTACCATCATCTGAAAATAAGGTTGGTGGTGTTGACATTTCATCAGAAGTAATCCCTGCTGATAATACCAATAAACCCAATGAATTATCTGGTGATCTTTTTCATAGAAAACAAGAACTGGAGGGGTCTGAAGGTTCCTTGGAAACACAAAGGGGATTTTCAGAAACAAAAGATGGTTCGGATTCTGCTAAAGATCCATCAAAATCTGAAGCACTCGGATGCCTGCCTAAAGTGCTAGCATGTGTTGGAAAGTCGTCTCCAACTTCGTCAACCATGAACTCTAAATCATTGGGTCATGACATCAAATCTGAAGATACTGAAACCGCTAATCCTTTTACGAAGCATGGAGTGATGGCTGACTGTAATGTTCAGATAAAGAATGAAAATTGTACAAGTAATGTTGCCAGGGATGAAAATCCAAAGAAGTCTGTAAGAGAACGACCAAAATCCTCCTTGAATTCCAATTCAAAAGGATTGCCTTCAAGCAGGAGTGTGCATAATTCTGTCTCCAAGCAAGCAAATTCAGATGTGAGAGATTCTGTTCATGTATCTTCGAAATCTTTGATGCATCAGACTGCAAGTATTTTAGGCTCTAGTGAGTCTAATGCATCACTGCACAATCAGAAGGTTCTACAAGTGCAGAATAAGATTTCATCTTCAGCATCACAGAAGGTTGAAAAACTTAACCAAACAAGCATCCCCACCTCCTCTAAGTTGAACCAAGGACATGTGCCATCAGTGAATCCTTCTCCAATATCAAATTCTTCAATGCTGAGTGATGAAGAGGTCAGAGCTGGACTTCTGCTTATTAAATCAATTTACAAAGAAATTTCTCTACAAAATATTTTTTCTTGTTTCCTTTTTTCTATTAATTTGTCCTGTTGTGTTTTTGTGGGCAGCTTGCTCTGCTATTACATCAAGAACTGAATAGTTCACCTCGTGTACCTCGTGTACCTCGTGTACCCAGAGCACGCCATGCAGGTAGCTTGCCCCAGTTGTCTTCTGCTAGTGCTACAAGCATGCTAATGAAGCGAACATCGGGTGGAGGAAAGGATCATTATTTGGTATAATTTTTTGCCAACGGCTAAATTGATAAATATGGTTTCATATGCCAATTCTATTTAGAATTTTCACAAGCTTTTGCAATAAAGTTGATCAATTTGACTTTGTAATGTGAATAATTCCATTATAAATTATAATTTGCACAGGTGTCTAGACGAAAACACAAGGATGCATCTAGAGATGGGTCTGGCAGTTCTCGTGAACTGGAAGATGAAGCTAAAAGGATAGAGAAGGAGAAGGGTCCATCCTCCTCTGATCAAAGGAAACAAGATATGCCATATGCAGAAGATGCTCCTGCAAGGGAAGAAGGCCTTGCATCTACGACCGCAGGAAACTCCATCACAAACAACACTGTTTCTTCCTCCTCTGTAATTGCAAACAGTGATCCATCCTCCCCTCCTGAGGATCAGAATTTATCATCTATGCGTAACTCACCTAGGAATATCTCTGATGATGATACAGCAACTGCTGGAAGGCCAATTCATCGCACCTTACCTGGTAGCTTCCTGTCAGCGAAATAATGAATACTACTTTTGTGCTTGTTTTGAATTTTAAATCGTGTTGTGTTTCTCTGTTATTTAATAACTGGACTATAAGATGAAACATTGATGGTTCATTAAACAGTGACTTTACAAATTTTGATTGCTGGCCTTATAAAACTCATTGAATCACCTAAGCTTTTGTTTCAGTTTTCAAGTACGTTGACAAATACTGTTAGGAGTGTCAATTACGGATTATAAAAAGTTAATAAGTGAAAGTTTGTTACTATAGCTATGTGTGCGAAGATTATTTCTAGGGAAAGTGACTCTCAGAATTGTAAGAATTAATTCAAGTAGTCTTAGAAATCATCACCTCCACTATCAATAGAAGCTCTTGGGATGAACAGAATCACCCTAAGGTGAAGAGTGATGTATCATATTAGAAGAGATGTGTGAGCGTCTGTTGTGAGTGAGAGTGTTTATCATGCTGAACCACAATAACTTGTGTTATGTTGCTATTTTTGTTTGTAGTGTGTCTTTGTGTTTTATCCGTTGATCTTTGTTGTGTGTGCAGTGAGTTTTCCCCCAACTATGGTATCAAAAGTCATCACCACTATAAATAGAGATTCTTGAAATGAGAAGAACCATCCCAGCTTGAAAAGGGGGTTGCATACCCAAGTAGAAGAGATGTGAGTTAGAGGATTCTTATCTGTTCTTGTAACTTTTGAGTGAAAGACTCAAATTTGTAGGGTGATAAACTTTGTAGAGTGTTTTTCAAGATTTTTCAAAAAACTTTAATCTTATGTGATGAGATAGTGAAACACTTTTGAGATGGTTTTGTTGACGTCAATAAGAGGTGTCAAACCATGTTAATTTGTGTTTTCTGCTATTTTTATTTGTGATGTGTTTGTATGTTTTCCATCCTTTGATCCTTGTTTCCTCCGAACAATGGTATCAAAGTTGATGGTGTGGCCATGTGATCAATTAGATGAGTATTAAAGTGATGTTGTTGGTGGATCCATGTGAGAGTCTGTGTCAAAATTCTTCTTGGTAATGTGAAAGCCAAGCGGTGTGTCCTATTGGTGGTAGTTAGCTGCGGTGCAAGTACAAGTAGTGTCACCATCTGATATTTGTAGAGGAATATTGAGATTAGAGAGGTATGATAGGGAGAAATTTAAAGATTGTGCAATAGAAACATGATCTGAAAAAAGAAATACAGATAGCTATGGTGAACTTTCCCCATGACAATGGGAGTTGAAAAGGCTAATGGTGTGATTTTGAAAATTTTAATTGAGAGAGGGATTGTTAGGATTTTCAATTCCAAAATTCCAACCAATAGTTCAAGTGAGTAATTTTGAGATTTTATAAATTGATAAAATGAAAGGTTGTAACTCAGTATGTGCGGTGTAATTTCTAGGGGGACAACTCTTAGAATAGTAAGAAACAATTCATTAATGCTTATTAAAAAAGTCTTTAGAAGTCATCATCACCACTATAAATAGAGGTTCTTAAGATGAGAAGAACCACCCCAAGTTGAAAAGGGGGTTGGTCATTCCTTGTAACTTTTGATTGGAAGATTTGAGTTAGTAGAGAAATATTATTTAGGGAGAGTTTTTCTACCTTATTTAAAAAACCTTATAATTTTATCTGAAATAATCAAACATTTCTAAGATGGTCTCGTGGGCGTAGTAAGAGGTGTCAAATTTGTGTTCTTCCACTATGTCATTTGTGGTGTCTTTGTGTGTGTTGTATCCCTTGATTCTTGTTGTGTATGCAAGGGGGTTTTCCCCAACAAACACATGGATTTTATTGCAAAAATTACTTCTACATAGTCAGTCATAAAATATATGTGCATGTAGGTCTGGTCAGCTCTTGTAATTTATGAAGCATGGACTCTTATGCAGCCACTTTGACACAACTTATGTTTAAAACATAGGACACAAACACACCACACATATATTTACCTTTTTCTTATAATAATTTGCCTCAAAAGAATACTAAGAGATATTATTTTATATTGAAAGAACTTGGTCTCTTACAGAAATTCCAAATAAAAAATGGAGTTATAATCTTTTAAGAAAAAGATATATTCACCTGTTTTAAATCAAATTTTAAGTTTTCTTTTTTAATGATAACAAACCTCACAAAAGATGTGAGACATTATTTTAATATTTTATATGATACTTTAAGCTGACTTTTCTGCAAATTAAAAAAAATGAATATTTTTAATAATAGTTTGTATCTGCCCATATGGAAGTGTCTACTCAAATCCCTAAGTAGTATATGTGTCAGTTTTGGTGTCTAAGCCAACAAAAAAACATTTTTTTAAAAAATTAAACACATAATGAGAAGTGTCAATCACCTGTCACTTTGGCACTTCAAATGGGAGAGGATTGTTTTGTAGCTTGTAATTTAGGCAGACAGACACTGAATATCTGAGTTTAATAGGTTTATAGAGCAATTTGTGGATAGTTTCTTACTAGACATGTGTATCCCAATGCAGGTTTAATTAATGATATTATTATTATGAACAAAGGCAGACGTATGACATATGAAGAACTCTGTAATGCTGTGCTACCGGTATGATTCTTTATTAGTGTTGCTTTCGTGGTTCCAATTTTCTATATTGTCAAGTGTTGAAATAGGTTGTCCGTGAACATGTTTATTTTTCTTGTGTTTTGTCACAGCACTGGCACAACTTGAGGAAACATAATGGAGAGCGTTATGCATACTCAAGTCACTCCCAGGCTGTTCTTGATTGTTTGAGGAACCGGCAAGAATGGGCAAGGTTGGTTGATCGTGGTCCAAAGGTAATGGATGTAATTGTCATAACCACTCTTCAACTGTCTATATTGCTCATTGAATGATGAAGATTTCATTTTCAAAAACACCCTGTCAACGGGAATTTAATTAATTTTGTATAAAATTCCATGTTACATCAATTTGTGAATTATTGGGAATCTTGGTTGCTCTTGATTTTGTTACTTCTGCATGAAGATTTTTACTTTAGTCAGGATGTGATATGTTAGTCCTATTTGATCATACTGTAGCAATTTGCCCTCCATTTCCTTTTTGTTTGTTCCATTGACTTTAGTTAGGATGTGATATGTTAGTACTATAAATGTCTGCCATGTGTAACTGGCTGTGTGATTCTGTATCAACCAATTTGAAGATCTTACAAGTTTCTTCAACGAATGATTTACATTGGTTGGTTGGGGGGAAAATGAAGGAAGGGATTTTTTAATTTTACCTTGTTTGGTTTAAAAGTTTGGAGGGAAGGGGAGGGGGAATGAAGTGTACAAAATCCCTCCTGTCTTATTTTTCTCTCCCATTCATTATTGCGGGAACTTGGACGAGAGGGAAAGTGATTTATCTGTGAACACTAAATTGTACCGGGATTTTATGTTACCTCTCTTTTTCCCCTCTTACAAACGAAACAAAGTATACGTTCCTTTCCTCCCTTTCTCTTTAACAAATGATGTAATGCTTGATTCACCAAAATCCTCTTTTACACCATTAGTAGTAGCAAAGTCAGCCGGTTCAAAAGGCCGAGATGGATTAGATGATGGAACTAACTTCATTTAAGAAGAGCTGTTCACTTGATTGAAGCATGAGCACTAAGCCAATTCCAACCTGCAGTCCAAGAATAGTTTCCTTTCTTCCACGGACGAACACAAACATGTGAATCCACCCATTCTCCTCTAGTACTCTATTTTCTCCTGTATTTTTGGTCATGAAACAGTGTCTTGGGGCCTCTGTAGGGTTCTATTGCAAACTGAGCATAGTTGTAGCTGAGGATTATCAAGATCCACCGCCTCATTGTGCTTTATGTGGTGGGTTGATGGTACTACCTAGAAAGAGTTATTAAAATGAGTTTTTGACCAAATGGACCCACCCAAATGACCTGAAAAAATTTGTAACATTTGCAGGGACTAAACACATTTAAATCAAATATTATTTATCTAGTCTTTCCTTGCAAGTTGCAAGATGACTTTCTATTTATCTTTGTTTACTTTCTGTGACATTGCTGCCATATGTACTGTCTAGAAAACTTTCAATCTTAACACGAATGATTGTTTCAGACAAATTCTAATAGGAAAAGGCGTAAGCTGGAGGCTGAAGAATCTGATGATAATGGATACGGCAAGGGAAGAACTGCAAAAGAGGCGGAAGCGAAGAACTTTGAGTTGCAAAAGGAAGAGTTCCCTAAAGGCAAGCGTAAAGCTCGAACACGCAGACGCCTTGCTCTACAGGGAAGAGCAGTGAAGGATGTCAGGAGGAGACAAAAAACTGACTCGCAAACGGATGAGGATGTTGGTCCATTCTCCAATTCTAGTGAAGAGAGCATGTTCAGTGAAGATGAAATTCCTGTTGGCAGAATATGCCCTACAGGAAGTACATCAGATGAGGCAGGTAGTGCCTAATATGTGGTGGCTCATTATCTGAGATTTGTTGTTGCAAGAATAAGAATTATTGGCTGGCAGTCTTTGCGAGCTTGTTTAATGAGAGGATGGATTGCGGTTGTTTGATGCGATGTAACGCCGTTTCAGTAGTGTAAATACTTGTAGCAGTAGTTGTGTCTTTCTTCATGAGTGAGGCAGAACTGAGTAGGTCGTGTAGAATTTTTTAAGTGACTAAGGATTTAGATTCGTGTAAAAGGGGAAGCAAGAATGTACAATTGGATTTGATTAGGAAATACTAATTTAGAAACCACCCTTGGTCGCTGGTGGTCTTGAATATATGATAATCTAATTTAACACTCTTGGTGGTCTTGAATCATGGGTGCATCGGTATACGAGGAAATGTAGATGTGGTAGTTTTCAAGGGACAATGTATAGGATAATTACTGATTGGCAGTTATTATTGATTGATTGTTGTAAAGTTGTTATTGTATAACATTTAGGCTTTGCATTTCTCTCTCTTGCTATTAAGAAAACTCTTTGCTCTATTTCTTCTTATTCTCTTGCATGAACGCTGTGATCTGAATCCATTGCTTGATGACAAAAAATAACAGCTTGAACTTTGGAAGATGTTTATCACATAATGTTATGACAAGAGGGAAAACACACTTGTCTTGTTATAACTAACATAATACATGCATAGTTTGCTAAGCACCATTTTTACTCTGATAATACATTTACATTTTATTGATAATACATTTTTACATAAATCATGATTATTGATTATTTTAGAATTAATATTTTATACCAAGTTTTCACATGAAAATATCATATGCTATTATTTTCCACAGATAAAATTCAGAAAGTGTAAGCAAGAAGGAAAATTGAATCTTCTTTTGAATTATCCGTCCTAAAATAATTAACTTTTTAATTGATGAAAAATTAAAATGAAGATTTTTTTATATCCATTATGCTAATCCTTTCATCAGATTATTTACTATTTTTCATATAAATGAATTGATTTGATATAGTGACTAAAATAGCTAAGCAAAACAAAATGAGAAATATAGCTCAACAGGATTGTTTCAAAATTAAACACAAACAGGCCTAGGTATATTAATATAGAGAAAATATTGCAGAAAAAATCTTCTAAAATACATTATAAAAATTTGTATATAACTACTAGTAGGGATGGAATAATATCATTTAAGAAAAAAATAAAATAAAAGAATTTGGAGTAAAACGGAGCAAAATTATTTTTACTCATAGGAGGATATTTGAAAATTGATTTAAATAATTAAAAAATATGATGCTATATTTGTACACTGACTTTATGAAATATAAAGTGTAATTTATAAAATTATAAATGTTATTAGGATCTATAATATTTGAATATGCAGTTTCAATATTTAAAATTTAAATTTATTTTTAAATATTAATGTCAGGGTAAAAAGAATATAAAAACCATTAAGAATTGGACAATTTAAATATTAAAATAGGAAAATAATTTTTGAAAACTAATATTAAGCTCTATATTAATATTGAAAATATTTCAATATGATATAATAATATTTAATGAATGATATTAATATTATCAAATAAAATATTTTATTATCAAAATTAATATCAAAGTCAATTATATATATATATATATATAAGAGTCCAATATCTTTAACAAAATAATTTATAATCTTAGACTAAGTTGTAAGTAAGACTTTTCTACGGAAAAAAAAGTGTAATAAATGTTCCAACTTCAATTGTTGTTTTGATTTAGAATACTTCAAATGACTATGGTTATGAGAGAAAATTTTGAAGATTTTTTATTTTTTTTCTCTTTCTAGAGGCTCATGAAACATTCGAATTATATTTATCTTTATTTATGATTTACACAAAATAAACATTAGTGAATTTTTTTCTTTCATTAGCTTGGTCCCACATTTGATAAATTGCTTCTCTTCTTATTATATAAGAAATTTTCTTTTATACTTTCAAGAAAAAGGAAAATAGAAATTGATGTATTTTTTTTAATTTGAAAGTATTTGTAATTTTAAAATATTTTTTTAATAACATGTTTCCATTGTTTTCCTCGGATTATTAGTTTCTCAATCTTAATGTATTTTTTTTCATGATATTTATTAATATTTGATTAGTTGAATATCTAAAGTAAATTAATATTTTAAATTAAATTTGATTAAAATAAATTTTTTATTATTATAAAATAAACTAAAAATAATAATAAACATATTAAATATATAAGTAGATTTTTTAAAAACACTAAAAATCTAAGAAAAATTACATAATATAAATTCTAATCCTAACATTTAATAAAAGTTTTACTAATCTGATATATTGTTCAATTTATGTTACCCAATCTATTTTATCACCTTTAAATGTATAAATTGTTCTGAATAAGTCTAGTAGATAGATATGGAAGATCATTTACATGTATATTCCAAAACATGTGAATCAAGTAAAATGTATAGTTAACATTAAGCATTGATTTAAATAATAATCTATTAACTTTTTATAAAGAGTTCAATAGTTCTTATTACACTTTTTTTTCTCTCTTTGCTTTATAAAGATCCAATTATCCAAACTTGTTAAATAAGCACATTTTCTTGTTATACAAAAAAAGATACAACACTGGCAAAAGGAAAGTTTGAACAGAAATTTAATCTAGTAGATACCACTGGTCGTAAGAACATTGACACGACATGCAGCATAATTATGTGTTCATATATATATATATATAATCATATCATATCTTTATGTTTATCTAGTTGTTGTGGTTGGTGCTGTTCCAGATTTCTTCAAGCTCTCGAGCAAAGGCTTTCTGTCTTCCAACAACAATGGTTATGTGATCTTTGTTGTCAATAACTCTCACTTTGGCTCGAGGAATTCGTTTCTGAACCTCATAACTGCATTCTAATGGGATCACCTCATCGTTTCTGCCATGAAATATGGTGACTTTGCAGTTCTGGTTTTCTCTGACAGCATCCAAGTATGATCCAACTTTTGCTGCAGTTCCACATATGATGTTGTGTAGGGTATGCCATGCTGCATTATGGGTGTGTGAGAAGAATCCTTCGAGCAAGAAGGTCCTCACCCTGTTCGAAGAAGTTGAATGTGAATTAATATGAGAGTTCATGTTAGATGAAGAGTCTCCCTCACCAACAACACACTTGAAATTACTCTCATCTCATTCATTCATGGCCATCAAACCTAGATTCATCAATTAATGCAACCATAAAATAAAATCTGATTCTTCTTCTTCTCTCTTTAGATTCTGACACGTTTGACTAGTGATCCCAATTGTGGGGTCTAGCTATTAAACCCTACCAATATTGTACCCTAATACAGTTTAAATGGAACAATCCAAAGTTACAAAAAACACAAAAACAAGAAAAAATAACTCAAGGAATGGTTCCCACCATGTTTCTCAACCCCATTGTAGGTTTTTAGATACTAGAATGAACATATCATTATCATATTTAGGAGTACTACTATATATAACGGTGCATTAATTAAGATATCGGTGCATTTATTAGGATTATACAGTATTTAATTAAGAAATCGGTGTATTTATTATGATTACTTAGTATTTTTATTTTTTTTTCAAATGAAAATATCAACCAATCTTCTTCTCCAATCTTAGTATTTATTAAGTCCTGTTCTACCAATTTAGGGTTGTTTATCATGATAACTATAAGCATACTAATCTTAGAATTACAACAAAATAGAATTTAAATTATTTTCCAGCTGTGTGTCTCTGAAATTAGTGAAATAATTCCAGAGACTGAAAAAAAATGTCCCTTTTTATTTCTTAAATAGAGTTGGGCAAGACATGACATGTGGTCATGCTCTAAAGTTTTGCTCAATCGTGGCTTAAAGTGTGACAGCACTATAATTTTAGATTGTGGCTTGAAGTACATAGTCTTTTTTATGTTTTTAGTCAATGGAGAAATTTAAATAAATAATTTTAATTTTTAAAAATTAAAGTAGAAAGGAAATTTTCAAAACCATTTTTAATTTTTAAATATTTAACAAATTAAAACCATTATATTAAAAAAAACTGGAAAGAGACTAAGATAAAAATGAAAATAAAAAATACAAACTGCTTTGATTGTAAATATTGAAAACTAAAAAAATATTTTAATAAATAAAATAAATAAAAAAACCGCAATTGCAGTTGCATAAATTAAATACTAATTTTGGTAGGTATGAATGTTTTGTATTTACTGAAAAGAAAAGAAAAAGTATAATAATCACGTTACTGTCACATACGAGGAGTTGAGAAAACAGCGAGGGTCAAAAATCGGCCAACCAAACAGGGATTGATAAAAACACGGAATGAATGAAAGAGAGAGATTTTGATGAAAACGGGTGGAGTTAGTTGCGTTGTTGAGACTTGAATTCAGAAGTTGCAGAAGATGTATATATAAAAAGAGAAAGAGAAAGAGTTGGGTTTACCTGTTTCGAGTGATGAGTTTGGTGAGAAACTCCCAGATACGGTGGTTTTTGCAGATGACTAAGCAAATGACCCGTGTTATGTGTTCGTACCAGCACGCCAAGGACGCACCAAAAGCCATGGGTGGCCAAACGCGCCTTGGAGCAACCTTTCTCATCACATACTGTGTGGGTTGTGCTTCACCCTTTGGCACAGGGTAGAAGGGCTGGTCAATTCATTTCACAAATCAGTCTCAAATGAAAACAAAAAACGTAATAATAATAATAATAATAAAACCATGTTCATGAATTAGTAATTACTGGAGCAAGCAAAGTGAGTGACTTCACAGATTGAGGGTGTTTCACAGCAAGAGCAAGTGCCAAAATGCAACCCAATGAATGTGCCACAATGTGGAAAGACTTCACCTTGTGTGCTTCCAACACTGATCTCTCTATCATCACTAAATGCTCTCTTAATGTGTACATCGACTCACTTGGCTTTGGACTCCTCCCAAACCCAAGCAGATCAACTGCGAATAAACGGTAACTCGACTTGGCTGCGCTGGAAAAGTTTGGGAATAATGTCTCACTCCAAAATAATGACGATGAAATGAACCCGTGTATGAACACCACATCTTCTGCTGCTTTTTCACCTACATCATTACAGTCACCACACCACCATTCTCGTGTCACCATCAATTCATTCAATTCCATCGGTGAATTATAAAGACATCATCAAACAGTTATGCTAAGTTGAATAACATGTTTGTAATTGTAATTGTAACATTCTATGATTTACTTTACATTAACAAAGTACTAAAATGAAGAAGATTTTTGTCATTAGTTGATGACTAGTTTTGGTACCTGTGGTGGGGCCTTGTGCCTTTACAAAGAGGGTGGCTTTGGCATTGGTGTTGTTGTTGTTAGGAGAGGATGAATTAGAGATCCAACTTGTGCATAGTTTGCAATCACAGTCAGACCATCTAGGAATTTGGTGAGGTTGATGTCTTCCAATTTTTCCCTGGATCATTTCCACGATGGTGTTGTTGACAGTGAATGTAGAACAACGGGAGTTTCCTCTCTTGGACTGTAGAACTGGGTCCTCCAACTTGAACCTCTTTAGTTCATTGAGGGTTAGTTTGGAAACCTCAGAGACCAAAGAGGGTCTAGAGTAAAGGGTGTCAGAGATATCCTCCAACTGAAGCTTGGTTGAGCTAAGGGAAACGATCTTGGATTCCCCACCTTGCTCAGAAACCAAGATCTTCCCACTGCTGGTGATTGCTTCCTTTTTGGAAGAGCAATAGCAGGGTCTAAACTCTGCCTCAATCCACAAGTCCACAGCTTTGAAAACAAAACACAAGAGAAAATCAACAAGGTCCAGCACACAGAAAGCAACGAAGCTCACTGCTTCATTCACAATCCTCCCACTCATTGCTAAAACGGATCTAGCCTTGGCCATTACACCCATTTGCATGCAGATCACACAACACAGAAAAGAAATGAAAATGGAAATGAAAAAGGGTGGTGAGTGTTACAAGCCACAAAGGTGAAGAAGAGAAAAGTTTGTCTATTTATGTATCCGGAATGGAGTGGGGAATGCCATGAGAAAAGTGGAAGCAATGATGGTTGCTAAAGTTGCAAAGACAAGAGAATAGGATGTTGGGATGATATCTTAAAGGGTGGGTTAGGGGAGGGACACAAGGGAAGTACCACTACCCTTCTTCTTTAGTCATGTTATGTTTGATTTGATGAAAGCGTGTGGGATTCCCTCTCTTAAATTAAAACTTCAACACAACCAGAGAGAGAGAGAGAGAGAGGTGAGAAGAGAGAGAGAAGAAGTGATGAAGGAATTGATGGTTCATTAAACAGCATTTGTTGGCCAAGAAAAAAAAAAGTAGTTGGTTGTTGAACCCCCTCACAGAAGAAACAATTTCCCCTTCACCCAAAATATGCACCACACCACTCTTCTTTAGATGAAGTGCATGTTACCCATCCAATCAGTATATATAGCAAGAAAATAATTCACCCTTGCCTAATACTAAGAATTAAGTCACTTTCTTGTCCATACGAAATTATCAACACCAACACCAATTTCCCACTTTTCTCACCAGTTTGGGTTTGGGAGTGTTCATTCACTGCTTCTATTCAATTTACACAGTTCGAATTCCATAAAATAATAAATAGTTAAATTCGAACCAAAACCTCTTGTATTTAATGCAATCTGTCAGAGCCATGCCATTAGGTACCGATTTAAAACCGCCCTCAATCACTCGTCAATCACAATGCTTTCAAGACTCTTTCAAACCGAGTTTCACAGCTTCAGTGTGCAAGAATATACATAAACATATTTAACTATGCATTCTCCTCATGTAATAACTATTTCTATCAGTCTGTGATGCTAATTACTATTATGTTTTCAGACCCAAGTAAATTACTTAGTTTTTCAATCAAATGAACAATTTTTCTATTCCAAACTATATACACTTAATAATCTTTGCCACCGACTACCTTCATTTATGATGCCACTCACAAAATAGTCATAATATGTATTTAAAACCAAGGATTAGTCCAACCAGGTTTTGAAAAATCAAAATACTGTTCACAAATTAAGGGTGTATTCAGTATGTTTAAACTCTGTTTGGAAAGGTAACTCAGTTTTTACTATCTTTAAGTGTTTGTTTGAATTGGGGAGATAATTTGAGAAAGTGAACAAGAAAAGAAAAAAAAAAAGAAAAAAAATAAAAAGTAAGATTGTTTGGATTAAAAGAAGAGAGTGGAAATGAAAAGAAAGTATAATAATTTTATTTATTATTAATAAAAAAATTTAATTTTTAAAAAATAAATTTATTATTTTTAAAATATTTTTAATATTTTTAATATTTTTAATATTTTTAATAATATTTTAATAAGAAAAATAAAAAATAAATTTTATTTTAATAATTTTATTTATTATTTGATATTATTTATTTATTATATTATTTAAGAAAATATTTAATTTTAATTTTAAAACACAATGCTGTAGACACGTGTCTTTTCACACATTTTTCTTTAATTTGTAGAAAAAATCTCTCTCATCACTTTTCGCTTTTCGTTTTCTCCGTTTGCTTCTAACAATGGGAAGGGAAGAGGCGCTGATGTGCAGCGAAAATTAATCAAATTCTGATATACAGTATTTCTCTTCAAAATAACGAAGAAATGAGTTGAAAGTTGGAAGCGCTCCAAAAAAAATTATTATATTAAAATATAAATATATTTTATATATTATTATAATATTAAATAATTAATATAATATTAAAATAATAATTATTTTTATTTTAATATAAATAATTAAAAAAATTATTAATAATATTAAATTTATACTTTTTATTTTTATTATAATAATAATTTAAAAATATAATAACAATAATATTTATTTTTTAATTTATATTTTATAATTATAATAATAAATTTTTAAAAAAATTAAAAAAATTATTAATAATAAATAATATTATTTTACTTTCCACTCCTTTTTATTTCTTTTCACTCTTTTTCCCTTAATTTAAACAACTTTATTTTTTCTTCTCTTTCTCTTCATTTCTTTTCTTTTCCACTCTCTCAAATTCACTCCTTAATTCAAATATACCCTAAAAAACAAAAATCTATTATTGTTTGTTTTCGCCTTTCTTTCCGCTTGCACGGAAGAACATCTGTAAAAAGAAACAAAGCCTAAAACTATATTTGTGTATGAAAAGTTTATCAGCAACTTAATTTTAGCAAACTTAATTTTAATTTAAATTTAAGTTTGTAAACTTTAATTCAAACATGAATAAAAACATTGTCTGATTAAGTATTTTTTTTATTATTTGAAAATGCAATCAGGTGATTGGACATGTTATAAATTTTCATAGAAAATTTTCATATTTTATAAATTTTTTATATATTTTTTATATTATAAATTTATAATTATAGAAAATTTATTTTTTTATAAATTTGTAAAAAAAATTGTGCGAAATATAAATAATTCTTATTATTTTTTATATTTTTATAATATTTTATTGAAAAATTAAAAAATATAATACATTTTCTTAATCTTTATAAATAATTATTGATTTACTGTATATTTATTACTTAATCAAAAGTTAAGGTGTAAATAAGGTTATAGTTGATAAAAAAAAATTATTTTATTTTAAATTTTAAAAAATACATATAAACAGAAATATTTTTTACTTCAAAAAATGACATTTAAAAAGTAACAGAACGAGGACAGGAAATCATCTTAAATATATTTTTAAAATAATATTGTTAAATTTCATTAAAACTTAAAAATGAATTAAAAATAGTTACTGCATAAAAAATTATTAAAATAATAAAAACTATCATTAATTTAGGTAGTTTATTAGAAATAATTAAAAGTAAAACTTTAAATTCCAAAAAGATAAACATAATTAGAAATAAATAAAATTTATATTGAAAAATAAATAGAAATATGAAAATATTGAGTGGTTTTTATTTCATTTGTATACTAAGAGCATCCACGTTGCAGAAGCTGTTTTCAAGACTCACGCGTTAACATCATTATTTTTTTTTTTTTTCAGCAACTCTCTTTAATTGTTCCAACAGTTTTACCAAAAAAACTTTGCTAAAAGTTCAAATATAAATATAAACATAATTAAAATATTTTATTTAAATAATAAAAATTAACTTCATGTAAATAGTAATTAAATAATAAAAAATTATATAATTCAAACAGTAACTAATTTTGTTAATTATCTTATCAGAATATTCTCAAATATAATATATAATATTTACTTAAAAACTGATAATGACATCACGAATAAACTTCCTTTCTCTCCATAAATTCAAGGATTAGATAAGATTAATATCAATTATAAACACATAATTAATAGATGTTTATAATAGTATTTAAAATTATTATATTATAATGTTCATCTTTCAAAATTATGTAATGCATGTATTTATTTTATATATATATACACGTGATGTTGACTATCTTGTTAGATGAGACACAATAATAAATTAATATTAAAGTATTTTAAATATTCTATCCACATTCTTTTTTTCTACTATTTAGTGTTGAATAAAAAAAAAAATTATTATGATGTGGTCCTCGAATAATCTTCATAAATATTATGTAGGCAATTCTCTTTGTAAAATAATTTATTTAATACATTAATTTTGATATTTGAATCAATAATCTCAAAATATACATCTTAAATTCATAGTTATGGTAATACAACAACTTCAAGCACAATAATGGGTAGGTCATCACCACCACAACATATTTTGTTTTTTTGTAATTTTTTTACCAAAAAGTTAATTTTTTTTTTCTTCCTCCCACTAGTTACATTCTAAACATTTACTAATGAGAAAAACTTTCATACTCCTTTGATCATAAACATGAATTGTGATGTATTTTTTTTTTCTGATTGTGATGTATTTTTTTTTTCTGATTCTACATTGATTAAATATTCTTTAATTTGATTTGATTGAAAAGTATTATGAAATAATTTCTCAAAATAAAAATTTAATTTAATTTTTTATTTAAATTTAAGAGTTAATTAAACTTATAATTATTTTTTACATAATCTTAATTCATAAATTAAATATTCACTTTTCATTAATATTTTTGTTTGAGAAAATTACATATTAACTAAAAATGGAATTGAACTATAATTATATAAGATATAAATTTTATCTTTTGAACCGATTTTAGAAATGAATTAGGTCTATAATCACTCTCTACACTTTTAAATAATTTTTTTTTACATTACATATAATTACATATAAGCGTTAAATTACCAAACAAAGCATTTAACATTGAAGCAGATGAGGAGACTTTCTCTCCTTCTCACAGTACTATTTTCCACCACACTCTCTGAATACGCATTCAATTTCATTCATAAATGTGTCATACATTTGCCTAAACAGTTCTCAATATATCAAATATAAACAATATAAGAAACAACATTTACACATCAAGTTGAGATCATGATACGTGATAAATGAGATAAAAAAATATTACATTAAAAATCAAATTTTAAGAATTGAATCAATGAGATATCTCCTTTTCAAAGAAGACACGTAGGGTGAAAGATTTTGTTACCAACCTTGGCTGGGCATGCAACAGTGGTTGTCTCAACAATTTGTCGCAAAACCAGTGTTCAAAAGAAGCCAACACATGTTTGTTCGAAAAACCTGAGTGGAACCTAGCTAGGACACTGATATGAATCCAAGGAAATAGTAGTGCTACATTTGTTGGTCATTCCTTATTTGTAATGCTGGTCACACTTATCTGCTTTATGTTATGTACCTCTTTTTCTTTCTTTCACCTCTCGAGGTTTTGCGTTTCTAAACTCTCATCAATTCTGGAAACAAAAACCACCACCACCACTGATTCATCTTTCACAAACGGTTTCAACGTCATCCTAATCTTTTCTGTCACAGATCCACATGCTATCCTTTTCAGATGCATGCATCATGTACTAATGGCCGAACCATGAACAGTCCATAAAGCCACTTTGTTTCTTTTCTCCTCGCCGTAAATTTTCATCCTCATGCACTCTCAACAATATTTCATTTTCTTAAGAGAAACTGAAACATATTCATCACAAATCTCAGAACACGTTTCGTGTTTCTGTATAAGCAAAGGAACACCAATATCAGTTTATCAGTTTTCTCTAAATATTACTTAATGAGTTTTCTTCTGATAAATTTTACAAAACCTTTGATACTTATTTGGTGGTTAAAATATGAGAGAATAGCAGGAACAGTAACATGATAGAATAAAGCAAACATTATGAGTTATTGGTTCATTGTAATTATGGTGAGCAAAACCTTTAATTAGGATTGGATAGTTTTAAAAATGAAAACATACTTTTTAAAGAGTGATAATTATATTGAATCTAATAAAAGACAATATCTAATTTAAAATGTAATTATTTAATCTGTTATTTTGTTGAGAAAGAGAATTTATTGAAATGGGGCATGAGATTAGGTTAGTATAAGAAATATATCTTTGAGAAGACATAATAAATAGTTTAGTGATAGAAGAAGAACAATGACAAATAGAGAATGGAGCCATAAATAAAAATAGACCTAAATAGGTCCCTAAGCACCAAGTGTAGTATGAGAATGCTTTCTTGATGATTGATGTTGGAACTCAACGACCTATTTATGCGACAACCACTTTTTTTGGTATATGAATAGAGTTTGTAGTAATACAAGTTATTAACCTAGAAATTCATGTGCGTTTATCAGGAATCAAACTCACATCATTTAATGGCGGATACCAAATTAATCTGACATGGATCTCTTTCTCACCGATGCACAACTATTCATTCCTCATCTCAAAAAATAAACAAGGTTGTTGTTTCCATCTCCTCTAACCACTTAACTTTTCACCAACACAATTCAATTAGGATCTTTTTAAATCTTACATAGATTAAAACTTTCAGAGCAGTATAAAATTATGATTAAACTTCTCTGTGTTAAAAACATATATTAAATCATTATATATATTATTTTTTGAGAATTATGTAAAAATTTAATAAAAATTATAATCCGACCTAAAATAAAAAATTATAATTATACAAATATTTAATCTTAAGATTTTGAGATGAAAATAAATTCATATTTATTTATATAATTATAATTTTTTAAATAAATAACACTTTCAAATATATAAAACAAAAGTGTCTTTAAAAAAATTAATTTAATAGGGTTAAAAATGTTAAAGAGAATATAAAATTACTAAAATTTAATAACAAAGTGATGTTGGAAATAAAGTCGAGACAATCAATTATGTAATAATATATACCTACTTTTTCTGTTATAATTATTAAAATGATTTATGTTTTGTGTTTTTTTTCTATAAAATTTCATACAAAATAGATTTGATGTAAATTTATAATTTTTTGAATATTAACAAATATTTTTATAAAAAATTACTCTAAAAAACATTTGTACCAACATCATTTCATAATCGTTTGTAGTAATTTCACGTTTAAAACAAACACTTAACAAGTGTCAAGTACTCTTAAATATTAAAATATATATATTTATATATATATGGATAAAAAAAATATATATATATATATATATATATAATAAAAGCTTATTATTATTTATATAATTATACGAGTATTACGTTTATAAAATATACTGTTATACTTACGAGAATAAGCGTATGTCATAGATTCGGTGATTTATTACGAGAAAGTAACGTCAATCTTACTTTCATTTTTAAATAAGATAAGTTGTATTTTTTTATTTTAATTTCTATATTTTAGAAAATTCACAATTTTTATATAATTTTTAAGTTAACGTTTCTTTTATTATTTATTTCTTAATAGTATCTTAACTAAATAGAGTAGACTTAAATTAAAATAAAATAAAATAAAATAAAATAATATATATATATATATATATATATATAAAATTTGTAAAAAAATAGATATGGTATTTAATTCAATTATGTGAAACCTTTTAATACTTTCAACAAACTTTATTAAAGTTAGTTGTTAGGGTAACTAACTCAATTTTATGAAATTTATAGATTTACTTGAACTCATCTTTAATTAATACAGAATCTTTAATAAAATTGAATATTTTTTAAAATCAATAAATTATAAGAAAATATTAATGTTATATGTAGACAAATTTTTCTGTGTGAATATAATGGGTCTAATCTCTTTAATTATTTACAGTAATTTGATTCCTAAGAATAATTATGTATTTCACATTCAAATTTTGTCCAATGTGAAATTTGTTCCTACCTAACTTACTTGTATCAATTTGCATAGCGTTACGACTAGAATCGCTTTTTTCTAACAAATTTATAAATTCTCAAACGTGAAACTACTCCTAGATGTTGATATGCAATAAATATATATATATATATATATATATTTAATATTATCGATTAAAAAATATTTCATTGATATAAATTTGACTAATATATTCTTAGTTTTTCAACTATTCTTATAATAACTACATTCTATCACTTTTAATGTAAATAATAGCGGATTTGGTTTGTCTTCTTAATTATCTCTATCTAAAAAGTATTTATTGGAAATTTTTATAGATATTTAATTTCTTTTTCATAATATTTATTATAACGTAATTCAATAATTTAATATCCTAACACGTGTTAATCATTCTTAAATTTTTATTATTTATAATCTAATAATTTAACATCTTAATATATCTAATCATTTTGATTTTTATTATTCATAATTTAATGTTTCCTATCAAATATTAATTATTAAATTATAAATAAATAATATATATATATATATTCGATATTCTGAATAAACAATGTAAATCGTAACAAACTAAAAAAAGTTAAAATAAACACCTTTTCAATTTGATCTACGATTTATATTGTTTCTTAATCTTCAATAAAATAAAAATGACTTCTTCATGTTATTTAAGCATAGTTTTTATAAAATATCATATATATTTTTTACTTTAATTCTTATTAAATATTATGAATATGTGTGTTTTTATTAATAAATAATGAAAATATAATTATAAAAATTATTAATAATAAAAATAAATTTTTAATATATGAAATAATTAATATATGGTCTAACCATTAATGGATACGATGAGATGAGAAGTACTTTAACACATAATTTTACGAAGCGCAATTAATAAAATTTATTTATATAAAAAAAAAAAAAAAGTGTTTGTTATGTGACTTATAAATGAAATGTCGTTTTAGTTGATTAATTAGCAAATTCGGTGTTTAAATAAATTTTGGACTCTTTCACGTTGAAATCAACACATTCCTTGGAATTCTCAAATCTCTTTAATATTCCTCCAAAATATTTCCTTAGTTTTATTATTGTTTTTTAATATTCTTTCAGTAATTTAATTAATCACTAATTATTTTATTATTTAACATATAATTTAAGATTTTTTTGGATAATTTTCTCCATAATCATTTTAAAATAAAATTTTGTTCATTAAAAACAAAAACTGACTTATAAGAGAATTAAAAAATCGTTTTGCAGTTAATAGAGGATAATTTTTTTATAAAGTAGTTTATGTTCAATTTAATTTTAAGTCTTAAAAAATTTATTTCAATTTTAAAAAAATTATTTATGAAGAAATTTACTTAAACAAACCTTTTTTTTTATACACAATTACATATTTACTTAACCCACACTTCATTTTACAACTTAATTTATATCTAACTTAATTTAAATTTTTAAAGAAGTTAATTCACTTTTTTTACTTTTATTCTTTGAAAATACTTAAAAAAATCCCAAATAAACCTTAATTGATTAAAAATAATAATTAAAAAATCTTAAAAATTAAGACTAAACAAAATTATTATAATTTAAAAAATTACATCTTTTAACAATAATATTAATATAAATTAATACTATTATGGAGCTTAAGATCTATAAATATTTTAGAAGTGTTTATTGAATGAGATAATGTGACAAAACCTCATCTAATCTAAATAAAATGAGATGAACTTGTTTTTATGATTTAATAAAATTCAATTCAACCTTATTTGTTCAATTTTTATATAGATTTTATGACGAGTTTTATATTTGAATTCAAACTAAATGAAAATTATTATATAATATTATATTAAATAATACTAATTACATTATTATTCAATTAATTAAAATTATAATTTTTAAATATTTAATTATTCAATTAATTAAATATTAAATAATATATTAAAGTACTTAGAACTAATTTTAGATAAATATATTTTATTTTAATAAAAAATAAAAATTAATTTAATTAAACTTTTTAAAAATAGAAATAAAAAATTAAATTTTTTATTTTTTATTATTTTAAAATTATTATTTCTCTATTTTTTTTTAAAATCTTTTAATTTTTCTTTAAATTTTCTCATCCATTCTTTTTATGTAAGTTTGAAATGTTTTACATATTATTATATAATTATGTAATGAGAATGAGTCTTATAATATATGACGAATGAGAATGTAAAAATTATGATAGGTAAAAAAAGTAATGAGATCGAATATTTATTATAGTAAAATATTGTATGAAAAAGTAATTATCGAAGCTTGTCAGTTAGTGTGTATCTAATAGTTAGTGTGTATCTAATATGTAATTGCTCATATTGGGTAAGTGGGTAAGATATTCAAAGAGGAAGGTTAACACCGGAGATATTTTTATTAATGGGGTAAATCAACAATTAAATAAGGAAATACGACTTTACTTTTTATCCAAAATCTTAAGATTAAGAGTTTGCATGTCTTTCTCACTTATATAATGAAGATATTTTTATACAAGAATAAATAGTGCTATAAGTATTTTAAGAAGTTATTAAGAGAATAAAAAATAAATATAATATATAAAGTTTTTCGAAGTATATTTTTTGTATTTTATTAAGATGGATTTAATAGTGATATTATGTTTTAATATGAGTTTTGAAAGTTATTATGGCAGAGTAAATCATATGTTAGGATGATATAGGAAAATGGGTTTGTTATACTAGTTGTGTGATAGGAATTATATAACCTCAATTGAATTTATAATGAAAATAATATCTAGAAAATAGGAAAGAGAGAGATAAAGAATAAAGGGTAAAGGGGTGGGAGCATTAATTGAGAGGCGAAGGTTATAAAGAATGAAAGGTCAACGGGAGAGAAAGATGGCAGCAACTGTATTTGCAGGCTTTTAATTTTACTAAACAAAAAGTCAAACAAGTCCCACACCAAACCACAAACCATACGTGTCTAAAAGAAATAGGATCAATGTGACCTAAAATCACTTATTTCGATATTTTTGGTAGAACTCTCAAAGACTCTTCTGATAAGGGACATGGGAATTTCAACAACACAGAAATCATCATCTTCCACCTAAATAATTTATTATCATTTTACCTTTTCAATGCACACAAAAACCTTTCTTCTTTCTTCTCTTCATTGGTGACTTTTTCTTCAACCTCCTTCCTCAGTTATTATCTTCTTCACTTTAATTACTCTTTCATCATCACTTTTCCACGTGTATTGTCTGCATTTCCTTAATCTTTCACATCGTCTCATGTTCTTCACATTATTTTAAAATATATCAAAACAAGATCATTAGATCTATTAGAACAATTTAATTTAATAAAAAAATTATATATATTATATATATTATATAATTTATTCTTATTTTAAAGAGTTTGATTTCTATGTTATTAATCTATTAATATAAATTACTGTGTTTTTAGTTATTTGTTAAACAAATTCAAAATGACATTTTTCTAGGAAACAATTTCAACAGAGGAGAAAAAGTAGAATTCAAAATGTCAATGAGTTATAATTGAAGCAACCATATCAGAAGAACTTACGTAAAAAAAATAGATAATTGTATATTTGTTTCATTAAAAAAATAATGAAATAATGACTTGTTATTATTTTTAATGTTTGTATATAAATTTATTTTAAAAAAATATATACTCTTTCTATGAATCGATTTTAAATTATTTAAAAATAAATCACTTTTTAACCATCACTACTTTTTTTTTCTTTTTCTTTTTCCAGTATTAAAATTGCTGATTTTGCTACTGTATTTTTAAAATATTTAAACATTGATATTTAATTTATGTGCATAATAAAAAAATGTATGAACATTATACACATGGGTGGTCTTAAATACATCGTGATATTCACATTTGGATGATATTGTAAGCATGTGACTATTACATTTTCATGATTCTCATTTTATTTTAAAACTCTTTTCCGTCACACAAAAAAAATTTCCACCTTAAATTTAGTCTTCACATATGACTAACGTTACTTTCCACTTTAAATTTCATCATTGTCATTTTAGTTTTAGTCCTTATTTTTTTTTTTATATAGATCTGATTTTACTTAGATTCCCAAAATAAATTAGAATTTTATATAATAATTCGTTATAATTTTCAATAATTAAAATTTAAATGATATAAAAAAATAATTATGATATATAATTTATTTTTAAAATCAATTTAAAAGGTAATATTTATTATTTCCATATATTATAATTAAATCTTATTTTTAAGTTAATGTAAAATATTTTTTATATAAATAATATCCCAATATTTTAATATTATAAAGTTGATATGTTTGAAAGTAAATTGTTTAATTCGTACTCTTATAATCTTCTTTTTATTATAAGATATATCTTTTAGGAAAAATGTTATCTTTGATATAAAATATTTTACAATTTTAATAATTTTTTTTCTGTATACCCTATTGAAAACATAATTGTGTGTATTAGTATTAATTAATTTGATGATGATTAATAAGTAAAAAAATTAATCAAAACAAATTACAAATTTAAAAAATAAAAAAATAATTATATTTTAATTTTTGTGATTTTGTTTAAGGTATCTTATTAATAAATAAAATAAATGATAATTAATATAAGGAAAGAGTCTCAATAATATAACATATATTTTGTTTCGTATAAACTTATAAATCTTAAGGAAACGTGGAACGTGATTTATTATAAGTATTTAAAAAAATAAATTAAATTTGTGTATAATCTAAAATGAATTTATAGATAAATTAGAATAAAATTTAGATAAAAAATATATAAAAGGGTTATTTTAATATAACTTATCTATAAATTAATTATAATTTATGGATTTCTTTTTTATTTTCAAAAGTGCTTATGAAAAATTTATCTAAACATATTTTAAAATACTAGTAATAGAAATTTCAAAACAACACGGACAAACATATTCTAAATGAAGTACTATTTTTAAATTTGTTTTGATCTTACGTTGGGCTAACATAATATTTTGTTCCGTTTAAAAATATTATATATATATATATATATTTAAATTATATTAATAAATTTATATATACATATATTAATAAAATAATATTATTTTATTTTTTAAAATATAATTATTACTTATAAAATGAGTCAAATTATTAACATACAAGATCAGTTTAAATTTATATAGATTATAAATTAAACAGACTCAACTAAAAATAGTTCAATCCAATTTAAATTATAAATTTTGTTATATCTTAAAATATTTCTTTTTACCGAGTAGAAATACATTTATGTGATTAAGTTAAACTCACAAATGAACAAATTAAAAAATGTTAAATAATTAAAATAGAAACTTAAATAATAGGAAGAACGAGTCAAATACGTTGATATTTATTATGTTATTATTAATTATAAACAACTTGTTTATTATGTTATTATTAATTATAAACAACTTTGTGAGATATATCTATCATATCCTTAAATAGACCCTAACACTACTTGTACCAAATCCTGCAATTTAGGGATATTAGGATAGAGACGAGGAAAGACAAAAATTATGAAAAGTATAAAACAAAAAAATGGTTTAATGTTAGGTCATAGTTTTGAACAAAAGTGATTTGTGTAATATTGGTTATGTTTTTGTCTTAGATTTTGAAATGTGGTCCTCACTTGTACCTGCTGTCTTAACTTTAGATTAAATCAATTGATGAGAATAAGTTATGAACATTTATATACACATTTTTTTAAGACATTTATTACAGACATGAATCATGATAATTTTTATAACTATTTGAATAGTTAGGTATATGTTGCTGTGATACATGTGATTAGAATGTTTATATCTCCTTTTAATTATAAATTCATCTTTCTATTTTTAAGACAATCAATCAAACATTCCATAATTTTTTTTTAATTAACTATAAATATTCATTTTTGTTTTGTTATTTATACCTTTTTACTTTTTCTTCATCCACTATCTGTAATTTTCTGCAAATTTACAACTTCTTCATACTGTTTTGTCCTTTTACTTTTTCAATCCTTAGTAAAAATTGAATATTTATACAACTTGTTTATCAAATTCTTAAACAAACATTACCATTTAACTTCTCTCACTATACAACACAACATCAACTACTCACTCATAATTTAACTTCAAATTTAGATTAAAGTTAGTTTTCCTTGCCTTCAACTTTTCTTATATTTTAAGAAACACTTAATCAATTTAAAGAGACAAATCCTAGAAATCAAAATATCCCAAATTCAATTTCCAACCTAAAATTCTCTCTCCAAAAAGTTCAATGGAAGAAGAAGAGGGTTAGAAAGAAAAATGAACTCACTCAAGGTAACACTCCATCTTGTTGTTTTACTATCTCCTACCTAATTTCCACTCTTAACAAACACAAAATTTATTTACAGCCCACAACTCAAGCCCAAAATTTATTATTATATGAAGATGCTATTCTCACCCCTCCAACTACGTATTAATCTAATTAAGTTAAATATGCAACATATTTTAAAATTTAACTATCACTTTTAAATTATCTTAAAGTATTAAAGTAAGTCTCTGCCATGAATGGCGATGAGATTTTTTTCACCAAGAATGTGCAGCAACGCAACTTCCACGAAGTTTCTTAGTCTTTTTCTAAGATGTTTTGCTTCAACCAAATTAGATACTTACGTGAATTGTTAGATTACATGCATGCGTGTCGCTCTTCTTAAGCCATTTTTTTAACTTCCTAAACTTTTTCTATTACAAATAATAATCATGATAAGACCTACATGCATCATCATGGTTACTGGTGATGTTTTTTAATTAAATTTTAAATTCTGCTTCAGTCATATATAATATGTTTTATTTTCCTTCAAAAAACAATAACCTAAGACCTTAATCAATAGATTTAATTAAAAGTTAATTCTCCTTAAACCAACAACATCTTGTTCACTTGTTCGTATATATCTTCAGTCTGATTAAAATGAAGTAAAAAGCATTTTAGTGGGGGACTTCAAAAGTGTAAGATTCACACAAACTGAAATATTAAAGGTAGAAACAGAAGTACTGATACATATTAAGTTATTACACATAATAATAATAATATTATGATGATGATGATTATTATTATTATTAAAAGCGTGAAGAGAGAGAGGCACTAAAGCGATTCAACTCTTGTAAGCGGGCTCCTGAAGTCTAGAGAGGGCCTTCTCGAGCTGGGCCCATTTCTGGTCCAAGGTGCCAATGTACCCAATGGACATTCGGACAAGCCCAGGTGAAATTCCTGCAAGCTTCTTTTCCTCAGGGCTCAACTCGCTGCTGGTACTACTTCCAGAGCAAGACATTAGGGTTTCGTAGTACCCTAAGCTCACCGCCATGAACCCGAATTGCCCATAGTTCTGCAAGTGGTTCATCAACCGGTTCGCTCTCTCCTCCGTCTCCATATCCACGCATAAAAGCCCACCGTACCCGTACTCCACGTTGTGCATCGACTTCAGTAACTGGTGCTGCGGGTGCTCCTCCAGGCCCGGGTAGATCACCCTCAGGCCCAGGCTTTTCAATCTCGTTGCGAAAACTAACGCGCGGTGACTGTGCTCCTTCATTCTTAGCCCCAGGTGCGGGATTCTCTCCGAAAGTTCGAATGCCACCTTTGCGTTCATCGTAGGGCCCAACAGCATTAAGGCCCCCTGTTGCAGGTCCATCATCGCGTTCACCAGGCTTGCGGGCCCGCACACGGCCCCTGTTAAATTCCCACTCATAATCATTATCAAATCAAATAGAATTTTCCTATGGAAAATTTATACTACATATTTATTACACCTTTTTATGAAAAATATCCTCCTTTTCACTACTTCTAAGTTTATATAATTAAAAAAAAAAATTAAAATGAATGTGTGGGGAAGGAAATAGCGAAAACCGAGGGTGTAAAAAGTGAGACAGGTCAAATCCGTGTGAAATTCACCGCTCAATTATTAATTTCTATGACGTGCGTGTATCATAAATTAATCAATTAATAAAACATTAAACTTATTTTAAATTATGAAAAAATGTATTAAAAGTCATAATGTTATCTCTTGTTATTTAAATTTATAATTTACTCATTCTTTAATATTTTTATTCAAATATTGTTCTGGTAAAAAAAAAAAAATATATAGTAATGGTATAATTAAAGGTCATACATTAATTAAAGTTATGATACTTTTAAAAAGTATCACTAAATGAATTATATTTTAAAAAATAGCTTTATAATTAAATAAGAACGGAATATTCAATATTTTAAAATAGTAATCCTTTAAATACATAATAATAAATGAAATTATATATTTTGGTATGAAAGTAAGTCTTTTATTTCTGGCTAAAAACAAATCCTTTTAAAAGCAAAGTAACACGTGTAACACGTCGAAAAGAAGGGAGCACAAGTAGTTAGTCACGAACATTCACGTGGCACCACTACTCAATAGTCGGGGAAATTGGCATCACATCAGTTCAAAAAAGGATATTCTATTTAATATATTCACTTCTAAAATGATTGGTATACTTCTTATGCGTATATACGCCATAAAAAAATTATTTCACTTTTTTTTTCGAAAATTATTTTAATAATAAATTAATAATATAAATAAAATTATATTTATATCATAAATTAAATTAACTTATGCACGTTAAAAAATAAAATATAAGACAAACGTAATTCATTTTTTTTCTACTAAAACTATTTGGGAAAATTGATCGAAATAGGACTTTAGTCGCTTTAAGAGTTTATTTTGTATTATAAAAATCGAAATTAAAAATAGTTATATGGGAAGTACAAATATATTTTATGTTAATATTCAAAACCAATTATTATATATATATATATATATTAAAATTATTTACTTTATAGTATATAATTTAAAAAATCAACTAAATAAATTCTGGGTGACAAAAAAATAATAATAACATGCATAATGAATTAAAAAAAGATTGTGGAATTAATTTAACAAGGAAAAAGAAAAAGTTAACGAATGACATTGAAGTCGAGAAAACCAAGTTTAACAACTCCACTTACAAGTTTCCAAAGGCAGCGGAAAAGAGTGTGAGGTAATGACAAAATTACATTACCATATGTTACATTACATTTCTTTAATAAAAGTTATTCTAACACAGTCGTGTCATACTCTTATTAACTGGTGAATTGTTGAGGATATTTCAAAATCTTCTTTCCATTTTTAATTATATTATTCATTCACAAGATCATTTGTTTTTATTTATAAAATAAAAAAAGTTAGGGACGCATAATTTCCATCTTTTGCTTTTTCTTTCCTTTTTCTCCTTTTTAATTCCTTTAATTATCGATATCTTTATATCATATTATTTATTATAAATAATTGTGTGGAAATTTTAAACAAGAGTCTGTCCAAAGTGACCTTATAAACATGCCTGAAAAAACATTAAATTTTGTCTAAGAAAGTTTAATGGAAAATATTATTTTTGTTAGTAATTATGAAGGTACTAATAGGAGTAGAACAGATAGTTCAACATGTGAGATGGATAGACATCATTATCAGGATAAACTCGAGGACTTGTCCTTTCTGGATTCCTGATCCATAAAATTAAAATATTGTTTTTATAATTCTTTTATTTAAACAAATCCCCCAAAACATACTACTAATAAATTAATACACGACAAGCATCTTTTTTTAAGAGATTGTTTTATTTATACACCTAATTATTCTTTTATCTAACTTTTAACCCTTTTCTTATTTTTTCACTACATCATTTAATATAAATATAAATATTTTCTTTTTCTTATTTTCTCTATCTTTCTCTTACTTTCTTTATCTGTAATATATATGTAAATGTAAGTCTTTTTTTTATCATTTATTATATTTATAGATTACTATCTTTCACACATAATACACCTTAAACATGAACCGAGTAAGTAGACTTGTTTTTTTTTTTTCCTTTTTAAGAAGTAATTATTTATAAAATATACGAAAAAAATAATATTGATAAATATGGTGATAAATCTAGTATTAATTAGTTAATTAATTAATGAATAAGGAAGAATGAGGAAAGAGAGTGAAGGAGAATGAAAAGACGACAAAGATACCTGCGATGATATCGGCCCCACCGCTGATGAACTTGGAGATACTGTGAACCACCACATCAGCACCCAGACGCGCCGGCGAAAGCACCATGGGCGCGAAAGTGTTGTCCACCACCACCGTCACTCCCTTCCGCCGCGCCAAACGGCAGAGCTCCGGTATGTTCGCCACCGTCAGCGTCGGATTCGAAATCGATTCGAAGTAAAGCACCTTCGTCTTCCCTTCCACCATCGCATCATCCACCATTTCCAGATCCGTCACCTCCACGAAGCTCGTCGTTATCCCGCACTTCCGCGGGAGGAAGTGCGAGAGCAGCGCGTGGGTTCCGCCGTACAACGCTCTCGACGCCACCACGTGGTCTCCGTGGCTGCAGAGCTGCAGCAGCACGGCGGTGATCGCCGACATCCCGCTCGCGGTGCAGTACGCCGCCTCGGTTCCCTCCAGAGCAGCCATAAGCCGGCTCAGGTTCAGCACCGTAGGGTTGAAGTGGCGGCTGTAGATGAAGAAGTCGCGGTCAGGGCCGAGCTCGCCGGCGAACATCCGCCGCATCGTCTCCGGCTCCATGACGGTGAACGTCGCCGAGGCCTCGATCGACATGTTGACGCCGCCATGCTCCCCGAACTCGTGGCGCGCGCTTGCCAGCGCCGCGGCCGGGTCCGCCTCGTCGTGCAGCATGAGCTTCTTGGCGTCGCCGGCTTCGGCGTCGTCGGAGCGGTTGCGCTTCTGAGTGGCCAAAACGTAGGTGTCCCCCATTGATGGTAGTAGCAAGGTTTTGTTGTGATAGTAGTTACTAGTTTGTTTTACAAATCCAATTTGAGAATCACTTCTTCTATTTATAATACTTTCACCATTCATTTTTTAACCTTCCACGTTCCTCGATCTTTGTCTGCAGGGATATTAGTGGTGGGACACCCCGTCCTTATTGCCACGTGAGGACTTTTATCTTCTTTTTATTTTATTTTATTTTATTTTTCCAAAATAATTCATTATTATACTTTTTAACTACTTTTTTTATGATATTAATTCAAAATATATCATTTCTCTTAATTTTTATATGCATAGTTGTTGGAAAATTATTCAGAGAGCACAATTAGGCTTAATCCTTTCACCTTGACACCTCATTCTTGTGTCAGCATTGACACACTTCGAAACAAATATCGTATCACTTGTTTCTTCTTTTTCTTCAACATTTAAACTTAAAAATGTCTCCAAATTTGTTGTAAAAATTCTATAAAAAGAAAATGAATGAATATTCAAACAAATGTTTGTACGTGTAAGAAAATGATGTCACGGGTGAGAAATCGAATATACGTCACTTATACATAACACGCTGTCGTATCGTAGGTATTGACTTCACCACGTCCACATTAGACTTAACTTTGTTTTTAGGATCAAATTAACGACTACAAAACGTGTTTAATTCAACTAAAAAAACTATTTAGTATGTTTAGATTATGAAGTTGTTTGAATTAATATTTTCGAAAGATGATTAATAAATCAAACCATTATTATATATTATCTTTAATAGAATATCTCTTGTCTCGTTTACCATTCGAAAGCATAATGAAGCATAATGAACAACCAATCTTATCTTAAAAGATACCAAAAACAAATAATTAGAGAGAATTATGTTGGCGTAGCAACATGCATGCATGAATATATACTCAATAAAACTAACACATTTTTCTTTTTTATATTTTCTTGCTGTTCTTATTTTAAAACATGTTACATGAGTTATTTCAAAAACTTATAATCGAATGCAACGATTAATAATGTGTTGTCTTTTAGTGCAGCAGTAAAATAATATATATAAAATTATTTTCAGGGTTATTATTAATATATATATATATATATATATATATATATATATATTTAACACAGTGAATTGATGAGAATGTATGTCTATGTACTGTGCATATACGTGGCATTTTGGATGCATGTGCAGTTGTAACATTAGCAGTTTGGCCTTATTACGTACGCAGACACTTCTAGAGTTTGATATATAAATAAAAATTATTTTCAATTATATAATATTGTTAATTTTAAATCACAATTATAGTGACCAGTTAATTTATATTATACAGAATTATATTAACGAGAACAAACTAAGCAGCAATTCAAGATAATTAGAACTATTATTGGTAACACAAATTCATCATTCTAGCTACATTTCATTATTTTAAAACTTGAACACAATAAAGTAGAACTATTTATTTCGTAATTCAGATTTTTTTTTTATTTTTTTTACTTTTTAAAGTTGAATTCTTAATTTAGACTCACTTTCGTTAAGTCAATTTCTTAACTTGGACTCAATTTCATTAGCCTGAAAATGAGTTTAAAATAATGGGTGAAATAAAAAAGAAAATACAGTTTCACAAAGAAGAAGAAAAAATAGGTTTTTTTTATTAGATATAAAAATTTAAATTTCGTAATTGTGTTTTATATTTAAATTGAATTCAATAAACAAATTAATACGATAAAACGTTTACATTAAAATAATTAGTCAAAAGTTTCGTTCTTTGTATATATTATTGTTTTAATATTTATTAAAAAAGGCATCTCATACAGGAGCCAGTCATATATATATACAATCTCTTATCATTCAAATGTCCAAAAAATTTGGATATATTTGATTTAATAAAATATTTTGTCTTTGTATTTTTACAAATAATTATGAAATCATAACTCTATTATTTTTTTATTTTTTTTTGCATTTTCGTAACTATTTATTGATTTTTCAAAGATGCCATTTTCGTTGTTTCTAGTGAATAGATTATAATGGCATTTGTCGGATTCTGTTTTCATTCAATGATCTCACCACATTTGTTGGAGAAAATTTTTGAAATCACGTGCCAGCTACAGTGCTTTGTTTGTCACGTGCTTATTATGTTCAGCTTCATTTTATTTTTATTTTCTCATCAACATGTTTTTTCTAATAAAAAATTTGTAGTATCTTGTGAAGATATTAAACCCTTTCATTGAGAATCTTCACATAATAAAAATTAATTTTCATCTGATCAGTCACAGGCAGAAGACGTATTAATAAGAAATAGAATGTTGTTGGAGAAAAATTATTTAAACCCTTCGCAGTGAGAAAATATTACAATAAATGTTTAAATTGATTTTAACTTTTTAATTTATATTTAGAGACCAAAATTATATTTTTTTTCATATTTAAGATATTAGAAATTTTTATTATAATTTAAAGGACTAAAAATTATTTTATATTAAATTTTAAAGATTAAAAACCTAATAAATGGAAAGCAGGAATGAAAGGGTTGTTTGTTATGTTAGTTAGACTCATCCAGAGTGGAGACAAAAGACAGAATAAGAGTTTAATGAAAAAAAAGGAGGTGGAAATTGGAAAAAGATAATTACCAATAGCATGGGCCTTTTTTTTCAATATTGTTCTTTAGGGCCGTTGCCTCTAATGTTGGGCTTTACTAGAATTTTTGTTATTGTTTTTGTCTTATTTGGGCCGAAGGAGTTGAGTTTCATTGTTGTCTAGATGATCATTCTGGAGTTTTATTTAAGAAGCTGGAGTTTTGTTTTAAAAAAAATTAAAATATTAATAATAAAATATAAATAAATATATTCTAAAAATTAAATAGAATTTGTGAACATTTCAAAATCAAAAAGTTAAAAAAAAACATTAAATCCAAATATAAGATTCGTAAATTTTCAGCTACTATACATCGTTATTAATACTTAGGGAATGAGCAAAAACATAATAAATTTAAATTAAATTATTAAAAAAAAACGTGCTTAATTAAAAAAAATATATTTATTCTTGTTCTTTAATCTTAATAGAATTATATTTGGCATGTTACTAAGTACTTAAAAATTGAAAATTTTATTTATGTACATATATTTTTTAAATTACAATTTTTTACTTAAAAAAAAAAAAACTAAAAAAGTATCACTATTCTTAATTAGTGTTCTAGTTACACTTGTTAACATTTGTCATATTAAAATATAATAAAAATTTTTTTTTAAATGAAAGAAAAATCTATTTAAGTTTTTCATTCTAAATTCTAGTATGTTTTAATGTTTTAAAAAATTATATATAAAAATAAAACTAATAAATGATTTGACATTTCAAACAAAAAAATGGTTGATTTTTTCTTTGTTAGTAGTTTAACCTCAATTTATTACAAGAGAAGAGATTATTTACAAAGTGAATAAATATTAAAGATTAGTCGAGATAAAATTGAAATTAAAATATTTTTATATATATAAAAAATGATTTTTAATGATTAAATTAGGAAACTAAAATTTAAGACATCCATTTGTAAATAAGAAATACTTTAAATTCCTTAACTAGTGTAATGAGAATTTAAATTTAAACTTGTGTTAGTACCATCATTTTAAATAATAATAATAATAATAGTCACAAATAAAAGTAATATAATTTACACTTTATTAGTTTAAATGTGGATACAGTTAAATGAAATAATTTTTTTAACACTTTAATAGTTTTGCTGTATTTGTTTTAATAACAGTGATAAAAAAAAATGGAAAAGAAAATTGTGGGAATTAAAAGTGTCTCCTTCGTTCAGTCCTCGCAGTTCCTCTTTCTGGACTCGGATCAGAGCAAAACTCTCCATTCTCCTCAATCTTCCATTCCACTCTCTCTAAAACCCTAGCATTCCGAAATGCCCGAACCGGATTCGCCAAACGGACACGAACCAGCGTCTGAATCAGAACCACAGCAGGTAGAAACGGAACCAGTGCCAGCGGAACAAACAGAGGCACAATTGGAACCGGAATCGGGATCGACGCCAGAACCCGAACCCGAACCAAATCCGCAACCAGTAACAGAACCCGTGCCAAATGAACAAGCGCAAGCACAATTGGAGCCGAAATCGGAATCAGAAGCCGATCCCGCGGTAAACGACGCAGATCTCAGGGAAACGACGGTCCGTTCCAATGACACGCACGCCAATCCTTCTCCCAACCCGCAGCTCCGGAAAGACGAAGGAAGCCGAACGTTCACCATGAGAGAATTGCTGAACGGATTGAAAAACGATTCCGAACCGGAGAAAGAAGAAACCAACTCCCCTTACAGGTTACTGCTCTTTTGCCTCATTGAATCAGGAAAACGAAAAACGACAATGCGTTTGGTTTACTTGTTGATGCAATCTTTTGCTTAGCTACGGAATAGTAGAACACAGGAATTGTAGATCGTAAATGGCGTGTAAAATAATTAATTAAAAAATGGGTATAATTCTAGCTTCTGTTAGCGCATTTCTTTTTATTCAGCTATTGTAAATCAAAGTGATATAGATTTAAGGGTTTCACTTTTGGGGTGGCTTGTCTTCCTATTGTGCACACTTGAAATGCAGCTTACATTGTAGTTTTTTAAAATTTTCAGCCCAGAACAACAGCAACAGCACGCAGAGCAGAACAACACTGCTATGGAGTTGATAAATAGCGTTGTAGGTGTTGATGATGAAGGCCGGTCCCGACAGAGGATTCTTACATTTGCTGCCAGGAGGTAACATGACCACTTCTTTTTGCTTCTAAGAATTACCCACACTGGAAACTTGCTGCAAAACTGCAATCTGCTTTGTAATCTTTTGTAAATAGTAGGAGCTCCTTGGCAGGGGCTGCGCTTGTCCATACTTATTAAAATTTGTGACTTCTTAATTGGATTTTCTAGGTATGCTACTGCAATTGAAAAGAACCCTGAAGATTATGATGCATTGTACAATTGGGCATTAGTACTTCAGGTCTGATGTCAGTGGAGTCGCTGGATTTTCATTCTATATTTTATGTTTTTGCTTCTTGGCCTTTTTTTCTATTTATGTTTTTGGTTAGAATACTTGGGTTGTACGTTTTCAATTTGTTGTTCAGTATAAATTATTCTGGCATGATATTCTATTAGTGTGATGGGATTTTGTTAGCTACTTATATTCTGCATTATTGTAACTGAAATAAATATTTTCCTTTTTCTAATGAAATGGGTTACAATTTCATATTATTTTAACAGATAAAATTCCTAGGATATCCATTAAACAAAGTTATATTGGTTTATGTTAAACTCAAGAGTAAGCACAATGAATTATGTATTTATTACTTGAAACAATCTGGTTTTTAGGCCAGAATTACAGTACAAGACATAGACAATGCATGGTTTCCCCCCAACAAGAAGTTTCCTCCTTCTGCTTTTAGCAACTAGTAAGAAAACTACCCAATGAATAACCACCCTTAATCTCCACACATATTATGCATGACATCACGCACTTACTGTCACTTCATTGAACTGACCATTCTATAACTCTTCCTAATTAACTACATAAAGACTGAAATAATACACAAAAGCAATAATTTGGATCCATATACCTCAAGACACAATTTCTATGCAAACGTTAATAATGCATGCCTACTAGGTTTCAGTTTCCTTCTTATCCTTTCTCACATAAACTTTCCAAGTTCTATCTATATTGGTTTGAATTGTAGTTATGCTAAACCTGGTCCAAGCTATACATAAACTGTATTCAATCCTTTCTGGTTTGCAGGAAAGTGCAGATAATGTTAGTCCAGATTCCACTTCTCCCTCTAAAGATGCTTTGCTGGAGGAGGCTTGTAAGAAGTATGATGAGGCCACTCACCTTTGTCCTACTCTACATGATGTATGTAACAATATCCTTCTCCTCGATGTTTTAGATGAATGGGTAGAAACATCTTAGCTAGGATCTGGATACAAGTGTAGATGAGTTGAACATTAGAAATGCTTGGTTTTGGCTAGAAGCAGTGAAGCCTAAATGAGTCCAAACCTTAAATCAGACTCAGTATATAAATTTAAATAAATACCACTAGAAAAACCTTCAAAATGGGGATGCACACACATAAATAGAAGTTGTAAATATTATTGTGTATATTATTATTTTTTTAATATTTTATTCTTACACCAGCTATTAACAAGCTGATCCAGGCAGTAAAGTTCTCAAGCTCAGATAATTTATTGAAAGAGTTTCAGTCTTTTTGGTTATTTACAAATGTGAAAAAGACAATATTGGACCATAATTTGGAAGAAGTGAGGGATTTTTGTAAAGAAATAGCCTTGATCAGTATCAATGTGATAATGAACAAGTGACCAAGAATGATACTACTTCTGGTCATATATAGAAGAAACAAATGAAAGTATTTCTTTCGTCCTAAATAATTTCTCTGGTACTTAATTTTAGGTATTTCTAACAGAATCACACAAACCGATAAAAAATAATTAATTTAGTTGATTTAAACTAAAATGTTACCAATGCACCAAATTTACTTTCATTATTAATGACTTTTAAAATTATTTTCTCGTTATTCATTAATATAAAACACACATACTCATAATATTTAATAGGGACAAACAATGAAAAGAGATCTGATGTATATAAATTATAAAATGCCGGATAAAAAGGAAACCATCAATTTCTTAAAAAATGTGCCTTATATTAATGACCGGAAGGAGTGTGAAAAACATGTAATCACTTTCAAATACATTAATTGCTAATTTCCTTTTATATCCTTAATTCATTGTAAAGTCTATTGAGACATCCGCTCATTTTCCATGAAATTAATGAAAGTGAATGCATTTATTAGGTATTAACAATGTAAGTCATGCTGAAAAGTTATCCCTTCAATTATGAGTAGTGTTATTAAATATAACCACCATCTAAACAATTTAATTTTATGAACATTTGTTACTTATATATAGGACCAAAGCTAGTATGATGAAACATTCTCTCGTTCCCAGACCGGGTATTCAATAGATAAACTTATTTACTTCACACATTATTTAAATACACAACCCATTGTTCTAATGAATTGTCAATGAACATATTGAGTATGCTCTAACTAACTAATAACTAATGTATTGACTGAGTATCTAACGTACTGAGTCAGTGATAGATGCCTGTTAGTTACATTGTTGAGTTAGGTTGCAATAGTTTGAACCAAACATGCTATCTATAAATAAGAGGGGAGGTTGAGAGAGAGATCATATTGTCATTTGTAAGAGGAAATTTAGGCCATTTGGTGGCATAGGAAGGTGCAGATCCTCTAATGCAGTGTGTGGGTTCTATTCTATAAACTGGGCAGTTCTTCTCTATCTTTTGTAATAAAGATGCTAGGTTTCTTTCAACTATTCAAATACAAGAGCTCTGATCTTATGGGTATTGAAGATGCAAAGATTCTTTAAGGTAAATCAAATTTCACCAGTGAGTTACAAGCCCCAAAAGATGAGGAGTTGCTGGTCATTGGAGAAAAGATAGTTAGTGACCTGGAAAGTTGACCATAAAATGGGGTGAATATGTGAAGCACTGGTCTTGCCATGGCTACACATGTTTGTCTCTCCGGTTGTCCAGTCAAAGGATTGCCGCAAAAGCCACCAGATTTGTGTTCTTGCACGGATTTGGATGGGCCACTGTCAAAGATGGAGCTCTGTCTCTCATGTGGGCTGGCCCAGCCTCCACGTTTTGATTGTGCCACTTTTAAGGGGGTTGATGAGACAACAATGGAGAAAGGCACTGCCTGTCAATTCCAGAGAAACACAGTCTGTAAGATAACAAATCGAGCAGAAACAAGGTATACCATTTTAACCAATTCAGCATCATCAAAGCCACTGGATCAAGTTTTTGTGAGGATGACGACAAAGGAAGAGTGACTGACAAAGCAGGAGAAATAAATTTATGAATTTAATGGGCCAAACCCAACCCACTAAGGACAGTGAGTACCAGGGCAAAAGTTGTCATGAAATTCACAAGGGAACCAGGATATCTCATTACAACTAAGCAGTAGGGGAGCACTCCCACAGTTGCGTTTGATGCAGTGGTCTGGTTGGGTTGGTCATGAGCTTCAAAGTTAAATAATTGGAAGGCTGGTTTGGGCTTTCTTTCACTAGTTACCCATTAGTTAATACTTAGTTACATTAGTCGGTTGGTTAGGTTACTGAGCTAAAAAAAAGTTTGAACAAGGCATGTTGTCTATAAATAAGAGGGGTGGTTGAGAGAGGGATCATCTTGTCATTCTTGAGAGGAAATTAGGACCTTTTAGCACTGAGTGGTTCAGACCCTCAAAATTCTGCAGTGGATGTGTTCTACACTCCTAGATCTGTTATCAGTATCACCCTTTGAGCTCCTTGTTAAATAGAAAAATTATCTTGTTCATACGTAATACTTTTGGAATTTCCTGGCCATTTAATCCTACAATTCCATTGTATTAATATTAGTACGAGCAACATTAACCAGGCATCCTTCACCAAATATCAGTATCAATACTTGGGGGCAGTAGCCACCTCTGCTGTCTAGCAAGCAGTGGAGTATCGTTAGCCAATCTATATGCAGGAAAATGCTGTCCATATTTGATGACACATGATAGTACCCTTGTTAAAGTCTATTTATATAGTTGGATAACTCAAAATTGTTCCTATTTGCCTATAAGTATGTTTCTAATTTTATACAAAAATGTGAGTCTTAACTGTTCATTTTCCCCTACATTTGATTTTATTCAGGCTTTCTACAATTGGGCTATAGCAATTTCTGATCGGGCAAAGATGCGTGGCCGCACAAAGGAAGCTGAAGAGCTATGGAAGCAGGTCGGTAAAAATAAATGCTGCCTTTTATTAATGGTTTTCATGCATTGGATAATTCTGGGTAAAGAACTGAATCTCATACAGAACTTGAATGGAAGAACTATTCACATTTTGGTTATAGCTGTCAAGAGTCGGTTGATAGAGAGAGGCTTGCTTATCATCACTCATCTAGTTTTTATTAATTTTTTTTCCCAGGCAACAAGGAACTACGAAAAAGCAGTTCAACTTAACTGGAACAGTCCTCAGGTTCTTCTCAATTGATTTTTAAAAATTTGTCTTCAATTTCTTATAATTTTAAAACATGATTTTGTAAAAATCTTTTGTTTCTAGTTATATAATTGCTTCACTAGCATCCCATGTTACTGACTCTCACGGAATCTATTTCAGGCGCTCAATAATTGGGGACTCGCTCTTCAGGTATATTTAACTTTCTTGTATACCAGCATTTCACTACTTCATACAAACGGCAATTAAAGAGAATAGTGTATTTTTATTGTTTCATGCTTCTAACTGCATATTTGGGTCTCCCCCATTGATATGTATGTATAATGCAAGTAATCAAAATTGAACTTTAGGAGAAGCTTCATTAAATGCTTTTTAAAAGCACATTTCCATCTTTCTCTGATACCTGGATCTTTTTACTTCATCTAAAAGCTTTCTTTATACCAAATGCACTTTGGGCCCTTGTGAATAAATCTCATGAAATGTGCAGTCATAAATATCATTTCTAGTATTATAATTAATCATCTAAACTTAAACTTGGTATAGTAGCACTTCTAGCTCAATCAATACTCAAGCATCCATATCCAGCAATACTTAGGGAATGACATAGCATTAGCACAGTTGAATCATTATTCCATGTCAGAAAAATTTAACTTAGTTTTAATTGACATGTGGATGGTCTAATATATTCTCTCCTCTTTTATTTGGCTTTGGGACTGTCAAATTTGGCCAAAAATTCATTATATGGACAAGATTATCTATAAAGCTTCTATAGATGAAAAAAAAGAATGGGACAAAACCTTCAGACCATTGGACCAGCCATATGTACCTGTTCCCTTTGTCTTTTTGCTAATCATACCCAACTCTCCTCTTTTTCAGAATACATTTCTCTATACCTTGTTATTTGTTTGTCTTATCTTTGTTTAAAAAATTGGTTTCCAATTTAGGAACTCAGTACCATTGTTCCAGCTCGAGAAAAGCAAAAGATTGTGAGAACTGCAATCAGCAAGGTAAAATTTTTTTTGAGAGAATCAGCGGAAGTGACAAACAATTGTTTTACATCAGCTTTGTCCTCTGAACATAACATAATTTCCTGTTCCACTTTTGACTTTTCCATATTCTTTGATGCAGTTTCGTGCAGCCATACAGTTGCAATTTGATTTCCATCGGGCAATTTACAATCTTGGAACTGTTCTGGTCATATTGCTTCTTAATTTTACACATATTTAATGACACATTACTTGGTGTCTTGTGTTGACAAGTATGTAACAGTATTAAGACTGTATGATTGACTTGCTTAATGCCTTCACAGTATGGATTAGCAGAGGACACTTTAAGAACTGGGGGAGCAGTGAATGCTCAAGAAGTTTCACCACATGAATTGTACGGCCAGTCTGCAATATATATTGCTGCTGCTCATGCCTTGAAACCAAATTATTCGGTAAGAAGGCACTATTTATCCTTGGATCCTGTTAATTTTTCCCTCCAATTTTAATCATGCAATCTTCTTCTTCTTCTTCTTCTTCTTATTATTATTATTATGTATGCATCAGGTTTATAGCAGTGCCTTGCGGTTGGTGCGCTCTATGGTGAGTACATTTTATCCTAAGTTATGTTAGTGCAGTAGCTTTGATCAGGATCAACATTACAATATGCTGCATAATTTATCATTTAAATGACTTTAAAAAAATACTCTTTAAAGCTTTCTGAATTTTGTTTCAACTTTCACCTTGTTAAGTATCCATGCGGTTTATCGGATTATTGGTTCTCACCTCTCATCCCCTTAATTAGTACTTGAATTGATATATGGCATCTGTTATTATTGTTTCATTACTAAGTAATGTGAGTGTTAGTTGATGGAATCATTCATTTAAATACTAACTTTGACATAACTCAATTTTCACAGCTACCATTACCACACCTTAAAGTTGGATATTTAACTTCACCTCCTGTGACGTCAACGATTGCACCTCATAATGACTGGAAACGATCAGAGTTCCTTTTGGATCATGAAAAGCTTCAGCAGGTAAGATGTGGCTGACAAATTGAATTTTTTCAATTAGTGTAAACATCATTTATAACCTTTAAGCTCTAGTTTCACAACTGCTAATTATGATTAAATAATTTTCACTTTCTTTCATTCAGATACCCAGAGGAGATCATAAACAAGTACCTCAAAGCCTCTCAGGCAGATCAGTAGATGCAGTGAATGGGGATAAGAAGATTATCAAAGTAGATATAGCAGATATTATTTCTGTATCTGCATGTGCTGATCTGACCTTACCACCTGGTGCAGGCCTCTGCATAGATACTAGTCATGGACCAGTTTACTTGGTAAGTGACAGTTTCATTGATCTGAGTTTATCCATATTGCACCAATTTATTGCTTGTTTCCTGTGCACTCTCATCAAACATTGTTTAATCAATCGCATCATATCAATTTTGATTGAAGACAACATAGAGCAATTTTGGACTGACAAAGCCATGACACCCACATCTAATAATGAAATTACCACTTCCGCATACTTGATTGTCACTTCAACTTGTAACGATAGTTTTTGCTTTATTATTAGTCAATCTAGTTGTTTTCTTCTGACAAGTAGAATTTTTTGTGATGTCTTATTGTGTTGACGGTGTATCTGATTATGTCATGAGATTAACAACTTTAAATAGAGAAGGCGGTTATTAGAGGTGTAAAACCGATAAAAAAAATGAAAATCGATCAAAAAATAAAAAATTGATCAAAATCAAACTTTTCATTTTTATTTTTTGGATCTTTTTTTTTTTTTTTTAAATCATGCAGTTTGACTTGATTTGATTTTTATGTTTAATTTGGGTTACTATTTAATAAAAATCTGCGAACATCTTACATGAAACCTGCACTACTGTTGTTCATTCTGTCTTGAAACAGAAATCACTGCACCTAGGGGGCATAACCTCCATGTTTCCAATAATTTCTTCGTGGATTTGCACAGAAAGGCAAAGTCCATTAATGTGTTTCTGTGTTTCCCAAGTAACCTGTCCCCCACTCACCACCAGTGTGTACTTTAAAAATGGTTATCCTAAATCCAAATTTAATTAAATTTACAAGAGTTGATGAAATCTTTGAAATGTGATTTCATCTCAATCTAGAAACACGAGCATCTCTTTAGATTTTGAAAATGCAGCTCTAATCTTCTTTTTATACTTGCATTGTCAAGGTTGCTGACTCTTGGGAATCATTGGATGGCTGGCTGGATGCACTTCGTCTAGTTTACACAATTTATGTGCGAGGCAAAAGTGATGTACTGGCTGGTATAATAACAGGATGAATATAAGTTTTAAGTGTACCATCAATTTAATATGCCAATTTGAATAGAACTCATTCCAGCGTTTCGTACTTCTCCGCGAACTTGTGTATAATATTGAGTTATGTATGAAATAATTTCAATACAATTGAAAAATCTTGGTTTACTCATTAACCAGTTTGTTGAACATTCTAATTTTTGCAAAATATATTTTACAAGAGTTGCAGGATTTTATGAACTGAAATATGAATTAATGTATTTTCTTTACACTTGCATTTCTATGAAATTCTATTCCGGTTCAGGCCTACTTTCGTTGTTTGATCCTCTGCGCGATTTTACACTTAGTCGGTTATACATTCTTTGGCCATTGCCAAGGCTGAAAAACCATGTATTACCCAAGACTAGATGGGTTTCTTTACTATTTTTGCTGGGATGGAGTGTACCTGCAATAGCTGCGATCCAACAAAACACCTTATTTTTGCCAGAAATTTTGATGTTACAAACTGTATGTGATGACACTGACACTCTTCTGCAATGCATATGGATGATGTTTGATCTAGTCCAGAGTGTACGTGTGTTCACCCAAAAAAGAAGGGTACGCTAGCTAATTCCTATAGCATTTAAAGCTTGTTCTGTGGTCGGTCAAACTTTAGGAAGGAACAAATTTCATGCAGATGGGAGGATGGATTCTTGCAAGAGCTAGAATCGCAGCAGGTAGAATCCATAGTCCTTCCCCACAAATTAGTCCAGAAGCAGCTGCTGGAACCATCAACTCTGCCTTTTTGGAGTCCAGCTTGTGCCACAAAAACACAACCACAGTACCTATGAACATGTCGATTGCAAAGTATGCCCCAACCAGAAATGGTACGGCCATGACCATTGGTAATGGCATCCATTTACCAATCTTTTGGGGTGAAAAGTCTCTGGTCATGTTTGCTACTATGGCAAAAGCGAAGAACCCAAAGCAAAGCTGCAAGCAATGCTGGGGCAATGCTGAGAAACCTTGGACACCTATGATTGCCATGTTTCTGTAAATTAAAGCATAAGGAGCTTTGAATTCTCCATGCGGATTTCCCACATCGAATGCCTTGTAGTATAGGAAGAAGCTGAGAGGAGTTGTCACACAGCCCATTGCAATGCCGACTACTTGGCATATGAACATGGCTCTGGGTGAGGTACGTGTGTAATGAGCAGTCTTGAAATCTTGCATTAGAATGCAAGACACCGAGAGCACGGATTTAATGAGACCGCAACCCACAAGTCCAGCCACCACACCATTTTCTTTTCCTGTAATTGCTGCCAGGGTAAAGAGTGCAACTTTCCCATAATTATATGCCATGTTTATGTCGGTGAGACCTGCTCCAAAAGCATTACAAAATGCCAGAGATGGAGCAAATATATAAGCAACCACTATGTAGTACCATTTCAGCTGAGGAAACATGCGTGGGATTATAATTGTGGAAATGATTGTGAAAACAACATATCCAATGATTCCAATCCGCATGGGAATGTTCTCCCTCAGAAATGTCTCAGCTTGTTTAATGTCCTCAGTTGGATTCCCCTTCCGATCAGCAGCCACTGTTGTAGTAAGAAAACGACCTCAACATTAGATCTCATACATTATTATTATTATGATCATTGAAAATAAAAAAGAAGCAAACATGAGTGTGTGTATTTGACTGCTCTTACCATTTGTATTGTTCTTGCTCTTTATTCTGTTATGGACGTTGATGACTGTGGAAATTAGAATCTTGGTGAAGTTGTATATGCCATCACCCAAGATTAAAGCGATTGAAAGAAAAACCTTATAACCGTATAAACCCTTCATGTTACTTTCTTCTAAATTGTCCGGGAACCAGTCTCCTCTAAGCCGATCAATGAGCGGATACATGAGCCCATAAGAGAGCACAGCTCCAAGGAGCAAAGACACGTTCACAAGGTGTGAGCAAATCATTCCTGCTCCAACAAAAGTCATACTAAAGTCGAAATAGAATCTGCAATTTAAATTCAAAGAATATGATCAGTGGCATGTGGGATGGAACCCTCCATTTCGAAGCAATTAATATGCTCAAAATCATACGTTTGCTTCCAAGCTTGCAATCCAAAGGTGGGGAACTGTTCGAATCCACATTCCTCCATCCCTGAGAAGAACCACTTAAATAAACCCCATAAGAAACTTATAGAAAAATACTTGGCGAACCCCCGTACTTGCTTCCTGCAATATTGAATGAAGATTGTTATCAGCTAGTAGCGTTTTTTATTGATAATAATATATATTATCAACAGGACAAGAAAAGTAGGCAAAAAATATTATTTTAACAGTATAACTCTCAGTATCTGCAAATTGCAACAAACTAAAGCTGATGAAGGGTATAGAAGTGTAGGGTACTTGGCCATTTTGTCTCCCTGAGTATGGAAACCATTGATGAGAACAGCTGTTGCCAAGCCACTGGGATAAGTTAATTTGAGGTCAACTATCATGATCTGCAGCAGAAAAAAAGTACTGTAAGCCATAGTTTTTCCAAGAAGTCTTGTGTTACTAGTGAGAGCATTCATTACATGCAACTCAAACTGAACTTCAATACTCTCATCAAGTCAGGGAACAGGTAAATCACAAAAAGAAAAAGAAAAATCAGGGTTCCATTTTGTTGATGAGTAATTCTAACAAGTTCTATATATACATCCAATAATATATGTCACTCCCTGAAAGATGTGCACACACAAGAAAAAAGATATGTAAGTAATACCTTTCTGAGTGGAATCAAGACAAAGAGGCCAACAAAGCAAACCACAAAAAGGTAGGAAGTCATCCAACCTAATCCAGGTTCTTTAATAGCCTTTGGGTTGTTACCCTCGGTTCCTACTCCAGACAACTCATAAGTCGTTCTGTTTAATCCCAACAGATAAGAAGCAAATCCTCCTGCCATATGCACACATACATAGATCAAACTTTAGAAAACAAAAGTATATATATAAAGAGAGTGTAAATTCAGTAAGTAATATGTATGAAGAGGGCATATATTTTCGAAAAGATAAAAGACAAAACTCTAACCTCCAACAGCAATGCTATAGCATGCAACTGCACAAGTCTGTATGATGGTGTTCTCCTGGCGGCTGAAGGGTTTGGCTACAAAACCAGCCTTGTGCAACACTTTGGTCCAGGTTCGGATAAACACAAAGGCAAGGAGTGCAGCGGAAACATTCAGGTTAGGAACCATGCCAGTTGTTAGGTTGAGCTTCATGACTATTATGCTATATATGATTCCAATCAACATGCTCACAAACAATCCTCTCAGTGTTATCTGTTCTGTCCATGGCTGAGACTGGACTTCAGCAGCAGGTAGCTGATCCTCCAAGTCCTGCTCTCTTTCAACTATTTCTAGTTTCTTCTCTTCTTCCATCTCAAGGCCACTTGATGGGGAGATCATCTCTCTAACTGTAGTAGCAGCTGTATGGCCTATGTAACACAAACTTTGAACATCAGAGGAAACACAACTCAAGCACACGAAACCTATAATGTCTGGTTGGTATTAATACTATGTATATTAATTGTGATGTTCGTGCCTAGATATTGAAAAGTGGAATAATAATATACTGTTAATATCTCACCTCACCTTAGTTTAATTGTTCTTTCTCCTTTGGCCTTTTCCTCACCAATTGGATGGACCAAGAAAGATGTTACGATGCTTTCTTTCCACAAAGGCACAGCTACTGTATGGATTGATGTGGGGTACATATATAGACCAGTGTTAACTAATGACTGGGATGGGACAAACAGTAACTTTCCTTAACTTGTTGCACATATAACAATGCCAATTCTTTTGAAGTCAATTAAGTTTAGCATATATCAATGTGTTTAATTCCGTGGATGCTTTATCTAGTTGCAGTGAAATTGGTTGCTCGAACATTGGGCTTATTGGAGTATTTGAACAAGAGTCTCTAAGAAAACAATATATTGAATCTCTGGTGTAAGAAAGTGGAGAAAATATTGTAGTACTTGTTAATATAGTGAAGTATTTTCTGAAATTTGTCCCGTAATTTATCTTTCAGTATTAAAAGATTTTGCACGTTAAATGTTGGTATTTATGTTATTCTGTGTTTACTTCTTTACTACCACCTCTATGTCTAAGATCGAATTTTAACTTACACTCACATTAAGCTTTTGACCCAGGAATGCTGTGGTTGGCAGCTAGTGTCTAAAATAAAATATCGTATCCATAAATATCGGTTTTAAAACACTAAAAAAATAATATACATTGCGTAACTCTGAAAACCAATAGTGTGTCCACCAATCATAGTGTGCAGATGATAATCACATCACTACAATTATTATTCTGGGGCTCTTTGTTCATACAATAATCTCACACAACATTCTTTTTTTATCTCTCTCTCCCACACTCTTATTTTTCTTTTTGTACAAAGTGTTTGTATCAATACAAAAACTTTGTTACTTTTAGGTCCTATACAACTATCACTTCCATTGGTAAGAAGCATTCAGAATGCATAAATAACAAAATGTTAATAAAGAGTTGTTAACTAAATATCAATAAAGATTGATACTTTCTTCATGTAACAATGAAAGTTTATGAATCTCAAAGGGTTAAAAGTATGAGAAATTACTGTATAGTATAAGACTACTGTTTGGCTATGGTTTTAATCAAACTTGGTGCACTGTAATAAAGTTTTTTAATTTATAAAAAACAATAAAACTTGATTACATGATGGGAAAATGTGTAAAAATGCAATGTAATTATTAAAATGTGTAAAAATATGTTCTTTAGATGCTTTAGTTCTTAAAGTGGAACCTGTAAACTATTAAGGTACAGCCTAGAGAACAACAGTTTTTGACTGTTGAAGATTTACTTTTCACAGATACACCCCAACAGTGGCAGATAGCAGTTGAAAAAATGACAAGGTTCATCTGTCCAACTACATATATATGCGTTCAGAATCAGAATATATAGATACGTAATAGGCACACCCACAAATGTAGTGAATTAGATGCACTTGCAATGCCAACAGTGAGAGTAGAATCAGCAAAAGCTTTTCCCTCTTCATTTGGTTTGACTAGTTAACCTTCCTATTGACCTACCCTTTTCCACCTTTGCCCTCGCATGAGGTTCTGATAACATTTCTAGCTAGTGGCAAAGATTCTCTTCCCATAAGGGGACTAAGATGAGCCATTCAAAAACTACACTGATTGCACCCGTTAGTGGATGGGTTGGCCTGTCAGCAATCAGCATCCAGTTTGAAAATGATGGAATTGAGATAAACTTGGATCAATTCCTTTTTTTTCTTTTTCTTAATTGATCGATATATCAGACCATGGTAGAGTGTATTTTGGAGGAACTACAAAATGTGTGGCAAGGCAAACCAAAAGATTATATCTTTCAAATCTGGTCTTGCACTTTAGTCATGTGTGCTGATTTCATCTTGTAGGGTAATAATTGAAGTGTGATGAATTGGGTGCTGAATATGTTAAAACTTTCTGCCTATAGGGTGATGATGATGATGATGATTTAGTTGCATCATTAGAGCCGTTGAATATGAGCACTAGATTGGTTTGGAAGATGCCACACTCACACATCACATCGTGCACAAATTCTGTGTCTGAATGTAATTGTACATATGTAGAGTGAGAGAAGGGTAGTAAGGTAATGTAGTGGTGAAAGGGTTTCTGCATCAATGCATATTATTGTGTGTGGATGGCTATGGCTATGGGTATAGGGTGAGCATCTATCTGTTGGGAAAATGAGGGTGAAGGTTTTTTTCAATGGTGTTTGTGATGAGCACTAACTCTTAGTGGATACTTGAATTTGAATCTAGTGGCTGATGGGTCGATCAAGTGACACACCACACTCACACGTAGCACAAAAATCCTACCTTTGCTAGTGTGGAGTGTGGTCGCCATGTGCCTGATTCGTACACTTTTGCCAATACCTGATTTTGACACTGATTTTCTTTGTCTTTTTAGAACCCTACAAAACTCAAGTTTCTTTCCCTATGAATTTACAACTACAACATTAGCATTAGCATTCTAGCATTGTAGGGGTGTAGTAATAATACCACTCTTAATAATAAGAATAGCAATAATTGTTTAGAAAAAATAGTGATAACAAATGGAAAAAAATAGAGAAAAAGTTTGTTTTGTTTAAAAAAGATAGAAAGTTAAATAAATTTTTAAGTTATTTGATAGATTATGTTTAGGCGAGTACAAATGAGATGTAATATATAAACAAGACTTTGTTAATCTCTGTAGTTGTTCATTTTGATTAATAATAAAAAAAAGAATAACAAGTTAGAAAAAAAAATGAATAACAAGTTATTTTGTAACTATCCGTAATTATTCTTTTTTCTTTCAGACCAATCAAATAAAGACCATAATTATTCTTTCTCTTTCTGACCAATCAAATAAAGACCAAAACCATGTTTGGTTTATCTTTTTATTTTTTCTTATTAACTTCTTTAAAAAATTAATCTTTTTTCTATATTTTTTTTCCCAGTTTAACAATATGTTTGGTTTCTCCAAAAAATACGTTTCTAACTTAATTTTACTTGAAACCAAATTTCAATTAATAATAACTAGATAATGAACTACTGCGATATACGGGATAGAAATTCATGAGAATGAAGAAAACAATTTTTTTTTCAAAACAATTGAAAAAAAAAATAACGTAAAAGAAAAATAATATACGATAGATTGAAGTATTTCAAACGTTTTATTATGCTTATTTCATAAATATAAGAGTTCAATTACTATAAATATTATCATTAATTTATTTATTTAATGTGTTTTTACAATTTTGCATCTCTGTTTTGGGCAGAAAAATGGTAACTGAGACTTTATTCTTTTAATAAATTAAGATATAAAACATTGTTTTCACGAACTCAATTTAGAAAAAAATTTAACCTAAACATAAGTGATATTCATGATAATATATGGGATCACATTGGACATTTTTTAAATATATTGGTGGGCTTATGTATAAGATTATTGGGCCGTACCGAGCCCATATCAATTTCATCATGTTCCTTATCCATAAACCTCAACCTCTTATTAGAAAAAAAAAAACACTTAAACCACTCAACTTGAGTGAAATTAAAACTTAAAACTGAACCACTCAAGTCAAGCTTAGGGAATATTAACAACATATTTTAAATTTTACTATTAAGAAATTATGTAAGTTAACTTTAATTTATAGTTTTGTTTTTTCTTAAAAGAAAACTCATAGTGATCAAGAATATGAAATTAAAAGGAATTATTATATATATTTTCTTTAATCTCCTTGTTGAACATTATTTACTATGCTCCAAACTTCCTCGACAGCATCGATGCTCTAAGCGTTTCTCACAATGATTTTCCCAAACAAAAGTCAATAGTTTACGTTTTTAACGCAAGGTAACACAAAACAGTTTATGTAATGTAATAGATGTTATATATATATATAAAGTGATTATAAATTTAACTCATTTTAAAATTAATTTAAAAAATATCTTGTATATAAAAAACTTTATAAATTTAAACATAACTTGTTAATAAATATGACGTAATTTAATTATGTAAAAATAATTATAATTTATTAATAAATTATCAATATATTAATAATTAATAAACTATCCCATTTAAATTAAACCTACTCAGATGTTATAAACTAATTTATATTTAAAATCAGTTTATATTTTATTTATATATTATAATTATATAAAATTTTTTTAATATTTAAAATTTTATATAAATTCTAATATTATATTAAAAATAAATTTTAAATTTAATTTATTTTAATAAAAAATTATTTATAAAATAAAATAAAATTTATAACTATTTAATATATTTTAATTCGAAGATCTCCATCTTTTGAACATTTAATTTCTATCTAACATAAAATTATTCTTGGTTTTACTTTTTTTGTTCCCAGACGGCAACATAGAGCTGGTGGTCATTGATCCACCATCCATCGATTTCACCAAATTCACTCCACAAAAACCAAAAATGGAAGGTGTCAAAATATTAAAAATTGGAAAAAAAAGACAGTGAATCTATGGTAACCCGTGATATTTGTTATTTTGGTGAGCAAATGAGTGAGGACTCTTGATCACGGGGACCCTTTGGTTGTTGATTTATGCAGAAATATAAATATATGCATGCTGGTGTCTGCTTCATGTCTGGTAGTGCATAAACAATTCGAAAATAAGCAAACACCAAAATTATGTAACTTAGAAAAATACCATTTCCTTTCAATCCCTGTCATCTCCTCCCAATTACATGTTACAATCTTGGACTTTTTGCTATTCCTAAATAAATCAGAGAATCAATTATTTCCCCTTTCACAACTTGTTCAATGCTCTCTGATAAACACAATTTGTATATGTTGGGAATATGCAATGTACCTTACGTAAAAATGCTGTGTCTTACCACTGAGGAACAACCAACACAGCTTCATTAAATATCGATAGTGATATTATTCATACATTCACTTTCCCTCAATATGTTTACTGGTTGGTTGCTGATGCAACTGCTGCAGTTCATAGATCCTTTTTTGCGTAATTCTGTCTCTGTTGTTCAAAATTTTTCCCTTTTTAACAACTTCATCCTGCCTCTTCATCTGGGCTATCACCTACCCTCTAACATTTTCCTTACTTACTTTCTTCAATCAAATTCATCACTGATTTCTTTCAGTTCTTATTATAATGCACATAACCAAAAATGGAGGACCAGGCCTTGATTTGGTGGTGTTAACAAGTGGGATAAGTTCAATGTCCAACTTACATGCACTAGACTGATAAGTTGAATGTCAAGTTGTTTATATTATATTTAGGAGTAACTATCTCAAAAAAAAACTTTACTTCTAATAATCAGAATTATACATAATTGCCTAGTATCAATCTTATTAATAATCAGTATTCTTAAAACTCCTCAAATTATATAAAAACTTTTTAATCTAACCTATCAACAATTAGAATGATTATAATCTATTAATCTATGATTCAAATTAAATCTAATAATCTATTAATTAAAGTTCAGTATATTAATAAATGATTCAATTTAGATTTAATAATCTTAGGTTCAATAATCTTATTAATTTATTTATAATATTATATAAAAAATATTATGGATCTAAATCACTTCAATACTAATCAAAGAGATAAGATTTACATCTCACTTATTTAATATAATTTGACCTTATCTTTTAATTATTATAAAATTTTTCTAACAAATTCAGGTTAAACATGGACAAATACTTCTTGATAATGGAAGGATGCATAATGCATAGTAAGAAAGCAATTGCAAAGGTTATCACTATCAGTGATCAATATGGAAATTCTCACTATTTCTTCTTCAGAAACTCCCTTTATTTTTTCTCGCAGAGAGGTAACTTGCTTCTTCCTTTCAGCTTTTTCAGTCTCATGCAAAACAAAAAAAGATGGAGTTGTTGGATATTTTCAGCAGTTCCAAAATAAGACTCACATAACTTATTCAATGAAGTTACTAAATTGCTTGAAGTATGATCATTGAATTTCACCCTTTCACATGACATCACAATGCGATTGATCAACTGTTGATGTTTGAGTAGCAGTAGAAGGCCATGCAAGTGCTATCAATTCTTGCAGAAAGAAAAATAAACTATGCATATTTTCAAACTTATACCATTAAGTTACTCCTACAGAAAATGTATGACATTGAAAAATATTCATGATATTGAAGATTTGATATTGCAGAACAATTTATAATAAATCATTCACTTTCATTACTCTATAAAGTCTATTCATCAAACAAATACATTATTCCTCCAAGTGGAGACCTTATAATCAATCTTTCTCACTACCCTCCCAAGGAGATGAAATCATCCTCTTCAATAAGACATGATTCATTGATGGTGAGTTATTATAACTCTTAATCAATTAATATACCATTGGGTTCATAATTCATTAATAATGTTCAACACATATCCAAAAGTTTTTCTTGCATTTCATCCTATAAAAGTTACTACCATCATTTCTAAGGATATAAATAAATCATAAAAGTCTGAATTTATACTCTTCAACATTTACATTCCAAATCTTCTCTTTCATATACTCATTTCATTGTTTGAAAACATTCATATACTCATTTCATTGTTTGAAAACATCAAATTTTGAACTTGGTATATACTAAAACAAATTATATTCAACATTTCATCTTTTATGCTTATATAAATAATATACATGATCCCGAAACTGATTCAAAAAATTAAATTTTTATTTTATTTATATAACAATTTTATTAATAATTAAAGTTAGTCAAAATTATATAAAAGAATAATAATTTATTAATAATTAGTTTAATCTAAACTCAACAATTTCTTATGCAAGATTTAGTATATTAACAAATGATTCAATTTAAGTTCAATAATTTTGTTAATCAGAGATACAATTAAAAAGTAATTACGAGTCTAACTCACCCCAAAACCGGTTGAAGAACACTTAAATATTATAATTCGGCCTCAATTTTAATTAATATGTAATTTTTCCAACAAAAGATATTATTAAATATTATATTTAAATATAATGAAATAATAACTATGAAATTTAGTTTTTTTTTTTTATATAATTTTTATGATGAAAAATTATCATTAAATGTTTAATTTAGATATAAAAAATTATACTGATTACTTCATCCTTTAATGAAACGTCACTGTCAAAAAACTTTGTTGAAAAGTTGCTAAAACTAAAATATATGAATTTACTCATTCGGAGGAATCAAAAGCTACTTTGGCTCTTCCTTTTCTTATAATTTCCTTTTACTTCAACATTCCATAAAAACCAAATCTAAAGACAACTTCTTTCGCCTATTTTTCATATGCATCCAAAATTTATCTCTCTTATTATTAATATTTATAGAATGCATACCCACAATTATGAAATAAAAAAATAAAAAAATTAAACTACAGTTTCATTTTTTTTTCTTATTATGTATTTATTAATGTGATCAATTTTTTTTATCTCTTCCATAATTTTAAATTTCTTCGGTTTAAAAATATCGGTTAAAAAAGAACTTAATACACAAAATGTTTTAATGAAAATGAGTATATCGCTTTAGTGATTATTTCTGCCTTATAAGTTAATTATTTAATTAATATCAAAATATCCCATCATTATATCAATAAAATTGAATGTATGATGTGAGTAACTTTACCTAACTATAAAGTTTATATACAACTTATAAAAGAATTATATTTAATCAAAATATTATTACATCATTCAATGGTTACATAGATTTACGAAATAAATATATATATATATATAATATAATATAATCTAAAATAAAATAAATTATTTATTTATAAAATATTTCCTATAAATTTACTTTTATAAAAAAAATTCATTATATATATTTTACAAATTTATTTTTATAAAAAAATTTTATAAATTTTTTTGTGAAATTTTTTTAAAAAAAAATTTTACGAATTTATTTGTGATATGAAATTTTTTTATGATAAAAAATAATTTTTTATTTACAAATTTATGTAATGAAAAGTTTGTAAAAAATTTGTGAAAAAAAAAATTATATTTTTAAATATTATTTATAAAATTTTTATAATTTTTTTTCTTACTATTTTTCTTTATTATAGTTTGTTATTTTGTAAGCTTTAAAGAGTATATGAATATAATTTCTACCATTTAGATAATTTTTGTAATAAATTAATTTTGAATTTCAACCAAGGAACTTTATCATGAAAAGATTGATATTTTATAAAAATATTTGAAAATTTATCATAAAAATAACAATGGTAAATGTCTAAACTACTAATTGAATTACATAATTGAAAAAGTTCAAGCATATTTAATAATTTGAAAAGAAAAACTTGTAAATAAGTTAGATAATTTTTTCTTTAACAAACTGAAAAGGGAAACTTGTAAATAAGGTAGGTCATTTTTTCTTTACAAACTAGGTTATTTTTCATACAACTATTTTAGTTTTAAAAAAAAACATTTGTCAAAATATAAATAAGTATTATAATTCTAATGCATGACTATTTATGTAATGAGAATATTTCACATGGAAAAGTGAAATTGATGTTGAAATTGTTGATTGTTATATCTGAGTTGTATTTGAAAAACCATTTTGAAATTCCATTGTTATTGTATTAATACTTTTTTATTTGTTTACATTTTCAATTTGTAACTAAAACTCTAACAAAACATACTCACATATCTTACTTAAATATATTATGAATGAAAGAAAAATAATAAAGAAAATCACATCACGAAATCATGTATAATTTTAATATAAATAATAGAACCATTTATATTTCCTAATTCATATATTATTTTCTAAAATAATCGAACTAATATAAAGGAACGCAAGACACATTTTCTTAAAGTGCTTCTTATATATTAAAAACTAAACTTTTTTAATTATACACTTGCATTAAAACCTATCACAAATGAGAAAAAAAAATTATGCACTTCCATTGTTATTAATGACAAAATATAATTTATACTAATTTTATTAACTTTTATAATATATACTATAAAAGTCAATTTGTCCGCGTGAAACTTTTATTTAGCACTATCAATATATATATATATATATATATATATATATTTTTTTTTTTTCTTAATTTTAATATTTCAAATTCAGTGAAGTTTCAGAAAATCTGTGCAGAAAATCTGTGCAATGTAATTTATATAAAATTTTATTTTTCTTTTAAATTTCTTATATACATATTTCTGCAATCATAATAAACCTTGGTTGACCCTTAAATATAATTATGTAAAAAATAAAAAATATCTTTAGAATGAAAAGCATAATTGAGAACAATTTAATACATATAAAAAATATAATTAAAATGTTACATTAACAAGAACAATACATATGAAACTTTATATTAATTGAAATAAACTAATGTATATTTTTCGGATATATTAAAATGTGGAAAATTTGATTATTGTTATTTAATTTTCGCAAGATTTAATAGTATTTATTTATGAGAATAATATAAATTGTAACATTATGTAATTGTATGTATATATAGAGAGAGATGTTTTGGGAAGGGAAAAAGAAGAAGAATTATTGTGAAAAGTTGAGAGGTGAGGAATGGGATAGAAGGGAAGAAAGGTAGAAAGTGAAAAAAGAGGAAGAGGGTCCCATTGAAAGGGCATTGGAAGAGTGGGAAGAAGAGGGAGAGAGAGAGAGAAAGAGAGAGAGAGGACGAAGAAGAAGGAACATGTCAGGAGTTAGAAATGGGGGTTGTTGTTTTGTTGGTGAGGTTCAACCTCATTCCTCTCTACTCTTCTTCTTCACACTCTACTCTTCAGTACTCTAATATTATTATTCATTGCTGTTACTCTTTTCACAACCATTTCATTCTCTCTTCCACTCTACCACTCTATTCAATTCAATTCAATTCAGTTCATGCCGGTCAACAAGAGGTGAGGGTCAATTTAGGTCTTCCTTCACTTAATTCACTATCAAATGGGGACCAGAACCTACTCCGCTAATCCCTCCGATTACAAGCTTCTAGAAGAAGTCGGTTACGGCGCCAGCGCCACCGTCTACCGCGCAATCTACGTTCCCTACAACGAGGAGGTCGCCGTCAAGTGTCTGGATCTGGATCGCTGCAACAGCAATCTCGATGACATAAGGAGGGAGGCGCAGACCATGAGCCTCATCGAGCATCCCAACGTCGTCAGGGCCTTCTGCTCCTTCGTCGTCGAGCGCAGTCTCTGGGTTGTCATGGGATTCATGGCGCAGGGCTCCTGCTTGCACCTCATGAAGGCCGCGTATCCCGAAGGATTTGAAGAGGCCGCCATCGGATCTATCCTCAAGGAGACTCTCAAAGCGCTCGAGTACCTCCACCGACATGGACATATTCACCGCGACGTTAAGGCCGGCAATATTCTCCTCGATTCCAACGGCCAGGTCAAGCTCGCTGACTTTGGCGTTTCCGCTTGCATGTTCGACACCGGCGACCGCCAGCGCTCCAGGAACACCTTCGTCGGAACTCCCTGCTGGTACTTCTCTCGCTTCAGTTACCGTTTCCGGTTCCTCTCTGTGCTTTGTGACTTGATTTTCATGTTTCGGTGTTCATGTTTTCGCAGGATGGCGCCGGAGGTGCTGCAGCCTGGAACCGGTTATAATTTCAAGTCAGTTAGTGGTCTTTTTGTTCTGGATAAAACTTAGCAATTTTTTAGGCGTTTTTGGTGTTGTTTAATTAGAATTGGATTTTAACCTTGTTAGCTTTTTAATTTAGGTTGACCTTTAGTGTGGACTGTATTATGCGTATTAACGATATAAACTCCAATTCTAATTCTAATTGAAGAAACACTAAAAGTACTTAAGTAACTGCATCTGAGTTTTGTTAGTTGGTTTGGATTATTCGAACTTGGTTTCTTATTTGTTTGGATTGGATTGGGTTGGACAGAGCGGATATTTGGTCTTTTGGAATCACGGCATTGGAGTTGGCTCATGGTCACGCACCTTTCTCCAAGTATCCTCCCATGAAGGTATGTCAAATTAGTTTTATTTGCTGCAGCGTGTTCAGAATGGTTGCGTTCTTCGGTTTGTAGGTTCTTGTGATTTGTTGTGATGTGAGGGTAAAATAGGGATTCACAGTTAGTTTTTTGTGTAGGTTCTTTTGATGACAATTCAGAATGCTCCTCCAGGACTTGATTATGATCGTGACAGAAAGTTCTCCAAGGTATGGGTGTTCTTTCTGCCTAGACCAACACTTCGGTATTGAATGCATTTGTGGCTTTATTTGGTTTACTGTCTTGGTTTATTAAATGCGAGTACACAAGCATGATAGTGACCATGTTTCTGCTAAAGAGACACATATTCAGAAAATAAAAATATTAAACAAAATAATATTCATGTCAATGCGTAATAAGATAAATTGTTAAAATATATCAAATTTAGCGTCATAAAAGTATAAAAATGTGAACACATAGACATGCTGTGCTAGTGTTTCCGCTACTGATAATGATAATAATAATAGTAATAACAATGATTATAGTAGGAGTGGTAGCAGTCTAATTAAAGTATTTCCAGTTGTGACCAGTCTTTTAAGGAAATGGTTGCTATGTGCCTGGTAAAAGATCAAACAAAAAGGCCATCTGTGGAGAAGTTGCTCAAACACTCTTTCTTCAAACAAGCTAAGCCTCCGGAGCTTTCTGTAAAGAAATTATTTGCTGATTTACCGCCTCTGTGGAACCGTGTAAAATCCCTCCAGGTTTGATATCATGCATACTTCACTGCATGGCTGTTCTATAATTTCACTTAATCTGTTGCTTTTGCGTTGCTTGACAACACAAAAACCTTGCAGATTAAAGATGCAGCTCAGCTAGCACTAAAGAAAATGCCTTCTGCAGAACAAGAAGCTATATCTCAAGTAAGGCTGACAATCTAATTTTATGTCAATGATTCATAATTTTCACAAATGACTGATGTTATCCAAGTTTGTCCCCTCTCCCATTTCCTTGATACTGGTTTCCTTCTCTACTTGAAACCTTGATAGCATATTCAAGTCTGGTTGATTGATACAGTGCATTACTTAGTTAAAATGGTAGACCTTAGGTCGATCTTGCTTCAATATTTGTGGATTTATTCTTACATTGTAAATTAGAATATTGGAGAGTTACACTCTCATTCTCCTCCCTTTCTTAATTTGGCATTCCCAATTTTCTCTTTCTTTTCTCCTTTGGATGTCCATTTTTCATGCTACTCCTGCAGTTGGCTAATAAATTTCTCTTTCAACCTTTTTAAATTATCCTCCTCTTATCTTTATATTTATGTACTTAATGTTCTTAGTCACCCATGTCTTTCAATGTATCCTCTTATTCCTCTTTTATTTATATCTCATAACTAAATTTTAATAGTTTTTTTCAGAAATTCTCAAAAGTTAAAAATAATCTTGTATCACAATTTAAATTGCTCATTATAAATCCAGAACTAAACATTTATTTTGTGCAATTCGCAAACTAAAATACTAAGTTGACAATTTCTATATTCATATACAATAACCAAGATTTCATGCTTATTTTGTGAAGTTTTCTTTGTGAATAAGTGCTTTGTTGAAAAGCTTTTCTATAAAAAGCTTTATTAGAGTTTGACAATATAAAATAATGTTTTTTTCCTGCTTCTGCTTTGTTTCCTCCCCAGTCTAAAATCCCCATCATATTTAAGATGAACACCTAAAAAATAATGATCAAGTAAATAAAAGTGTTTTTCTTAACTGAAATGCCTGTGTTAAGTCAAAGCCCTACCAAATAGTCTCTCTAGTCTTTACAAATGAGAGGGATTCTATGCAATTGGTCCCAGTTCTGAATAAGGTATTTTCAAGTGAGACAAAGAGATAATCATTTTTTTTTTGGAAGCTTGGCATTTTGAAGTTTTTCAGTTAACATCCATTCATTAACATGTATATCAAGGAAAAAAGCCTTGTTACTTTTATAACCATTGAAATCTAATCCACTACGTATTTTATTTTCTAGAGTGAATATCATCGAGGAGTTAGTGCATGGAACTTTGATATTGATGATTTGAAAGCTCAAGCTGCATTGGTATGTAATTGTGTTTTCAGATTGTTTTTACTTGATTAGTTTTTCTCTTGATCTGAACAAATATGGGTTCAATTTTACTAGATGCAGGACGATGATGATATTGCAGAGATAAGGGAAGAAGATGAAAACAAATTCTTCAGCTCGTACAAGGTTGGTTCAACTGTTCTAAACTTTCTATACCTTCAAAAAGATTTTTAAAAATCATTGTTGTTTGTCATCTCAGGGTACAAGTGATTCCCAGTTTACTGTGGACAAAAAGAGTTCAAATAACTTGCTACAAGATGAGTTTTCATTAGAAGTAGGTAGTAATGACATACCACAAAGTGATAAGAGAAATGGATCAGTGGCTGAAGCAACATCGTCTAGTTTAGAGAATGATGTGGGAACAAGCAAAGTTAAAACACAATCAGTGAAACTTGGTAAAACCCAAAGTGGACCCCTGGTGCCAGGCGCAGTGCTTGGTCATTCTTTATCTGAAAGAGGGCGTGCATTTGAAAGGTATGGTGTATTTTCAGACTATATCTTTGTTGTTTTTATATGGGTCTGGTGTTGGCAGTTTGATAGAAAATGAAATGGAAGGAATGGAAAGAATTTGCCTTCCCTATGTTTGATAATCAAAGGGAAAGGAAGTGTGGGTTAAAAAAAGGTGGTCCAGTGCATGCGGCTCTCACCTAGTGGGACTTACTTTGAAGGATGAATGTCTGTTTCTAGGATTTGGACCTGTGACCTCCAGGTCACAAGTAGCAAGATTACTACTGTACCGATGCTTACCCTTGAAAGAGTGAGCTAAATAGTTATAATTATACGTGAAATTTTTTAATAAAACCCTTCCATAATATTTAGAACTTCTCAATGTATAGCATAAAATAGTAAATGAGGCTAGTTCTCAATATAATTAAATCTATTCTCCTTGATTACCCTGTTTTCCCTGAAAATTTGGAGAGAATAAATAATTTGTAAGAGGGGCAATGGTTCCCCTCACATAATGCCCTTGTCTTTGTATTGTTTTAGTAACCAGGGAGCTATTGCCTTCCGTGCCACTCATTCTCCCTTGTGCTTGTGCATTTAGGCTCTTAGTTGAGGAAAGATGAAAAATTATTGGCTTTGATGTGTTAGTGTTGAAGATATACTGCTTTATATAAAGAATGGGACCCATGATCTGGTACTTGATTAATTTGCAAGCTTGAGATACCTTTTTGGTTTGTCTTGATTACCAAGACTTGGAACTGTTTTATGCTTGCTAAACTTGTTGGAAGTATTGGGCCAAGAAGTCAAGGAAATCAATTGCTCAATTTCAAGGACAAAGTATCATTTAGAAGTTGCTTGTACATAAAATAACAGATTAAAAAGTAAAATCCCTAAGAAAAGGAGTTTGCTACAAGAGATATCTCGAGGTGGAGCATTTACTTACTAGACTAGCTCAAAGTATTAACAGTGGAGGATGAGTTGGTTATATTGGTTTATACTTTATATCTTTGGAAGCATTTCACTTCTAAATTACTTTTTGGTTTGAGCATGTGTAGATACTGTAGTGTGGAAAGTGGATCAGCTGGAGGGGGGTATCCTATTGTTAAAGGCAGAAGACACTGAGAAAAACAATAGTGAAATCATTAGCAGGATTTAGAGGTCAATGGTTTGCCTATAAACATGACTCACAATAGAATATTATAATGATGTTTGATTCATGTAGTGAAACATTATATAAAAAAGCTTGTTTATTATTGTAGTTGTTAAAAATAGTAGAACTAAATTTTGCTAAAATATTTTATGTAGGGAGTTTTGTAAGGTGATTCACCTTCATGTGTAAGGAATGAAGATATTAAGTATGGTTTTAAAAGGAGTGAGCTGTTCATAAACTTTTTAAGCTTGACTCGTTAAATGTTCAAATAGACTTGTTTCTTTAACTAAACAAAGAAGCTAAAAGTTAGAATTCAGATTTGTTATATAAATATTATAGGCTTAACTTTTAAAAATTATGAATAGCTCGTCTGTGTATTTTTGTATCAATGACAAAATATTTTAATTTAGATAAGATAGTGCGAAATATATAATATATGTTATCACTTAGTAAATTGTAAATCCTTGAGAATTGTAATTTAACTTATTACCTATTACTACCCACAAGTTACCTACCTTCATTGTTCAAAATATTCTGCACTTTTTCAAAATGTTACTTCATTCTTCTGCAGTAATTCTTGTGTGAGCATAGTTGCACAGCCAATTGAAAAGCTCTGGATGTATTAGATTTTGGGATAATATTATCCAATGGAAAGTTATTAAATGGTGTAAGAGTGAGTGTAATTTGCATCTATGTAAGTTGATCCGTGTGTTCACACGCTTGCCAAGTTGGGATACATTTGGAATTGCATCCGATGGTGTGGAATAGCATTCAATTTAGAAAGTGTTTCTGGTGACCTATAAACAAGGCAATCAATCACACTTCTTTTATTTTTGTGGAGTTCTAGTAAGTTCAAAGTCTATCTTTGTAACTTGCGCACTTCTTGAGTAGTCTATAAATCTGTACTGTGTAAAAAGTGTAGTTTGAAATTTGAATGAATAAATCTGATGTTCTTGTGTGCACTGCTTTCTTGTTCTGTTCTTTACGCAGCTTTGTGATTGAGGTTTTCATGTTGTCACTAGTGTGATCTTTTGCTTGTTAAAATCTGAAATGCTTTTATTACTTTTAGGTTTGAGAATGAAAATCAGTTATCGGGTGAGAAAAGTAATCGTGATATTCGGCGAGCACCAAGCTTTAGTGGCCCATTAATGCTTCCAAACCGAGCTTCAGCAAATAGTTTATCAGCTCCAATAAAATCTTCTGGAGGTATTTGAATCATCATGTACACCGTAAGGCTATTTGTGCAAGTTCTAGTATATTTTAACCAGCGATCGTAAAAACCTTGGTTTTGATTTTGTTCCCCATCTCTTGCTAGGATTCAGAGATTCCTTGGATGACAAGTCTAATAAGGCTAATCTAGTGCAAATTAAAGGACGATTTTCAGTGACATCAGAAAACTTAGATCTGGTGAAGGTATGCGTTCTCTTATTAATCTAATTGTCCCTATCAAGAACCTTAACTGACTTCATCTAATTGCACAGGATATTCCAGTAAGTTCAGTTTCACGCCGATCTTCACAGGTTGGTTGATAATCTAATTGAATATTGTTTATATATTTATATCTTTTCTTATCCCTCATTTGACATTCTCTTCCTGTTACATTACGTGTATGTAGGGGTCGCCAATGAGGAAATCTGCTAGTGTTGGTGATTGGATGGTGGATTACAAACAAATGGTTTGTCATTTGCCATTGGCACTATGCCCCACTTTGTTTAACATCATTTTTATGAATATTTGGATTCTTCGGTTGGTTACAGATTATCTTGGATGTTTCATTTATTATATAATAAGACTTCTCTTTCTTTCATTCGATGTATTTCTCTTCAGCCAATTGGTCAGACCTCCAATGATTCTGCCAATATGAATATTCCTGCATCATTTCTAGTGCCTCATCTTCATAATCTTTTCCAGCAGACATCTATTCAACAGGTGAGGGAAGCTTCAAGTTTGTGCAATGACATAATTTGCTTGTGTGTGAGAGCTGGAAAACGGATAGTTTTAAATGTAACTTTTACCAATTTATAATCACGCTGGAAAGTTCTGTTCAATTCCAGGATCTTATAATGAATATGTTGAATAGCTTGCAAATTGCTGAGGCAATGGATGGTAAGTGAAGGATTTTTCTTTGATTATGTTTGAGCATCTCTTTTCCTTAATATCGGATGAAATAACGAGTACAAATTTTTTTTTCAGCTTCTCAGAATGGAAAGTTGCCACCATTGCCTCGAAATTCAGAAAACAATGGAAGTGTAAGCAATTTTCGTTTGATTTATTCTTTTCCCTTGTTCGCTTATTTTTTATTAACTACCGTGTATGTCTTTCGGCTCAGTCACCTCTATGTTTGTGACATAAATCTGTAAACAATGATTTTTCCTCAGCTTGATGTCTCTTCTTGACATTTGCGTCATTTTATAGGTTGATACAGCAGTTTCAGATAGGGAACATCTGCTGCTAGCCAAAATTTCAGAACTCCATTCTCGGTCAGTAATCAGCTCCAAAAATACTTTCTTAGTAACCTTTTCTCTTTGCTTCAAAAAAGTTAACACACCTTCTGCCTTGTATTCTCAGGATGATTAATTTGACCGATGAACTAACTTATGAGAAGTTAAGATACGTGCAGGTTAGTTTCTGTACAAGATTTTATATTTCATCTTACGCGTTGGATTTTCTTTGCTACCTTAGGTTCTTGCTTGGATTACATACATGTCTTGTCCAAGCTGAAATCCATTTAAATTGAAGCTTTAAAGTTGCCTATGAAACTATTGATCGATCTGGTTATCACTTTAAACAGTTGCAACAACAGCTAGCTGCTCTCTACAGCCAGGAACAAAATGGGGAAAGAGAGGAATATGCATGAAGGTTGATAATTATGATCCCTCTTTAATGAAGTACATGTAAATGTACATCCAGGCGAGTGATCAATCATACTTTGGACTTGGATTCTCTCTTTAGTGAAGGAGAAATAGTCCTTGGTAAATGTCATATATTTCTGATCCAGCCTTCCTTGTGTTCAATAAGCCTTTGTGACGATCTAAAGCCCAGCTAGTGCAAATGATATGTCATAGGTAATCTCATTATTTATTTCATTTAAAGATTCAGATGTAAATAAGCCTCTCTGCTGTATCATACTGCAACCTGCTATGTTTGCAGATTAATCCGGAATTCTCGTGATAACTGCTAAGAAAGTTGTGGGGACTACCCCTGGGGAGAAATAACATCCCCCTACTACATATTGAACTGTTCTTATTATTACCATTACTATCTCGGATTTGAACTTGTATAGGCTTATTGTATTCCACCACCTCAAAAATAGCTTCTGTATCAAATCTCTCAACATCTTCAAATATTCTCCTTCTACTATTTTCTATTTATGTTGTTATACCATCCAATTTAACAGTTTAATTAGGACTTCATTTTCAACATTCAAATAAAGGTTATTTTATGATACAATATTTTGTTTTATAATTCTTTTCATATGCTATTGTTATTGTTTTTAGTTTCAGACGAAAGTGTTAAAGTAATTTTTGCGGTCTTTATATTTTTCTTAAAAAAATCTCATAATTACCATGATCTTTTAAAACATCTTTAATTGAAAAAAATTGTTTTCTTCAAAACTCATCTTCAATTTATTTGTGAGTAACTCGTGGTAAAATTATTTCTTCAATAATTTTGCATATATTAAATTTTATTAATCTAGCTGTTGAATATATTTTGTTATTAATTCAAGGGTTATATACACTATTTGCTAGATAAAATAGATATTATAATTCGATAAGATCGTTTGTTAAATACTTATGTTTTAGTCAGATAATATAATAAAAAAAGTTATAATTGAGTTAAAATCACTTGTCGAAGACGGAGGTGAAAATTAGATTATTAATCAATTATATGTACTATTTATAATTTTATTATTATTATTATCAATTATAATCAATTTTTTTTTGTTTAAGTTTATTAAGAAAGGAATATAAGATAATTAATTTCATTTGAAATAAAAAAAATCAACTTTTACTAAAGAAAAAAAATGTATATGAAATTGAAAGAAAAATATTAAAAATTAATTTTAGATTATAATTTTTCATATTCATAAAAATGGATTATTTTTCAGAAAAAAAAAAATGCTATTTGAACTGTTCTTCCAAAATATATTATTTTAAATAAACAGCTAAAATTTCTAGAAAAAGCTTTCTGAAGAATCTCAAACAGTTTTAGTTTCATCAGTTGCAATTTTGAGAATATTAAAAAAAAAAATGGCAAGATTGCAGATAATATTACAGTAGGTACTACTATGTCGGTGAGAGTTGACTCAAATTGTAATATCTGAATGTTGAAAGATGAAATTGAGTTTGGATAAATATATTGGTAGCTCATCCATATACAATCATACTTATCAAAGATGAAAATTCTAACAGATATTTTATAATTTTTATGTCTTTTTATTTATGAACTCTACATTAATTTCAAATATGTCATCTCTATTTTATCTGGACCAATCAAACATAAAATTTACCACAGATTTTAACTTTATTTTGTATTTATAATTTTGTGGTTTCTAATAAATTTTACATAATAGTGTATTAAAAAGAATGAAATTTAGAGCGTTTGTTTGTTTGTTCTCACTTATTGTATCCTAATTTCTAAAAATTGGTAGAGAATATAAATAACTAATTTTGATAAATAAATTTGACACACTTTCCATTTAGCTAGCCATGTGATGTGCCTGGAGAAATTTGCTGTTTTTCTTCCCTGGCGCACATGATAATGATAATGCAATACTGTGACACAATTATACACACAGACACTTAATATAACAAGAAGAAAGCCACCCCAGTTTAAATTTCCAAACCTGATAAACTAATATAGATTGCCAACTGGTCCATGTGCATATAGTTGTCAAATTTATCTGTTTCTCTGTCTTAACCCTCTACACTCACCACCACTTCCTTTCCATCACATTATTCAATATTCTTCTACCAGTATCTTACTCTTCCCAAACTTATTTTAACCTTAACCATCTTTCTTTTCTCATTTTCTGAATTGTTCAGTTTTCATTTTAGATCTAGGTCTCTTTTAGAAGAAAGAAACTAATGAATGACAACCAACTAGATCAATTAATAAATTGTATTATGGAGGAATAATAGCATCAAAATTTTGACTCATGAAATTATAGAGAAATAGGGGTACTCAAGTAAATTAACCTTTTAGGTATGGCTCTTTTTGGATCCCATTATCATGCCTCCATTGCCCATATCTCGTGGTCCTAGCTGAGAACACTAAATCTAATGTGAGTGTGACTCTCAGAAGAACCAAAATGGCCAATCTTTTAAGTCAGAACAGCAGAACGTTGGCGTTTCTCTTGCTTACATTGGTCCAAATCCAAGCCAAGGTGTTTTGCTACCAATACAAAGTTGGAGACCTAGATGCTTGGGGGATACCCACCTCAACAAATCCACAAGTCTACACAAAATGGTCCAAATATCACAATCTCACCATTGGAGACTCCCTTTGTAAGTTTACACTTTTTGCTACTTCTTATGTTTTCAATTTGGTTTATACAACTCTACACCAATTACCCTTCCTTGTAACAAAAAAAGGGTACAAATCTGATCTCATATATTATCATTGTATATGCTTATGCAGTGTTTCTATACCCACCAAGCCAAGATTCAGTTATTCAAGTTACTGAGGAATCCTTCAAGAAGTGTAACATTAAGGACCCTATATTATATATGAACAATGGCAACTCTTTGTTTAACATTACATCGAAGGGCCAATTCTACTTCACTAGTGGTGTGGCTGGCCATTGCCAAAAAAATCAAAAGCTTCATATAGCTGTGGGTGAAGGAATAATAGAAAATATGGATCCTGCACCTGGTCCAGGTTCATCATTGCCTGCATCAGCACCCTCCTATCCCACAGTATTTGGCAATATTCCAGTAGCTGCTTCTACCTCAACCCCAACCTCAACCTCATCTCAACTCACTTCAACTTTTCATCTTCTCATCATTGGATTTGTGATATGTCCACTCTTTTCTACCTTAATCTGAAGGAAAATGCCCATATCTTTACCCTTAAACGCGTAAACACAGGTTTGAGTATAAATATTCGGAGAGAGAATTTTGTCAGTAATCATACTGGTTCAAATATATGATTACCAGTGCCTCTATATGAAAAAAAATTGTCAATGTCAATGCTCAATAATTCATCATGTTGATTTATTTTTTGAGTTTACCCTTTCCTTGAGTTTGGTATACTGGCCTACCTGAATATATTATACTATAATTCTTTCAGCAATGTAATACTTTGTGATTGGAGACTTTATTAAAACAGTTACAATCCTTCATTGATTAAGGAGGAATATGCAAATGTGGTGTGTGAGCTCACTGAGCTAACTTTTTGCATTGGAAAGAAATTATGGTGGATTATCAGATGTACAATATTTCATATTCATTATGGTGAATTATCGTCGTTCTACACTATTAAACAAACAAAAAATTAAAATCTATTCTATATTTCTAGAGATAATTTTATTTACCTAAATTGGAAGCAGATAATGACCCAAAATAGGGGTTGGAGGATGAAAGAACTATCTTCTTTCTGTTCTTCAAATATGTAGACCAACAAGAAAGATTATTCCGTAAAATAGACTAAATTACACGTGTTAAGAGACTAGTCTCTGTAACCGACCATTTTTTTTTTAAAATAAGTGGCACTGAAATTCTAGAGACTTTTCAGTATATTATATAGTGATAGAAAATCTTTTTAACTTTGCAATTAAATCACTGTGCTAATCAAATTTGACTTGAGTATTAAGTTTAACTTGTAAGAGAGAGAGAGAGAGAGAGAGAGAGAGAGGGAGAGAAATCTCAAATTCTGACTGATTGAGGAAGCAGAAATAAACCCTAAAAAGGAGAACTTGCATATGGAAAAGGGGCATATTTGAAGGCAAGGCATAGTCAATCACCGACTGCTAGAAGGGGCAGGTACCTGCAAATTCATTTTCAAATTGTAATTGAAAATCACAATTGACTGAACACTGAAAATGCTATGTTCATGGTTCATGATCCAGTAACACTATTGATTAAACTCTTTTTGGTTGAAAAGGATTGAGTTGAGTTGAGATAATCTTTGAGATGGAGGAAGTGATTGGACCCAGATTGTACTGTTGCTCTAATTGTAGAAACCATGTTGCCCTTCATGATGATGTGATTTCAAAGGCCTTTCAGGTGAACACTACTCTCAGCTTGAACTTCAATTCTGTTCTCAATTCATTTCATTTGTTCATTTCTCAACATACCCTTCCATCATGATCAAACAAGATAACCATTCTACTATCAAATGATATGATTGGATTTGGAAGAATTTCAGTTTGCTTGCAATTCATTCATTTTAACAAGGGTACTTTTCTAAGATCATTCTCCCTCCATTTGTTAAACATTAGACAAAACTCCTATTTTGTAAATACATCACAATCAAATATCTCCCTTCTTTTTTTTATAGTAATAAGTGTAAATTATTTTAAAAATAAAATTTCAGTGATATAAAAGAATAATAATAGAATAAATTGTTTCATATTCAAAACATGCATTGATTTTTTTTATTTCAATACTTTTTAAACAATTCTAGTTATTGATAATTATTAGTTTTCTTCTATTAATGTAAAAAAAAAAGTTAAAAGAATAGAAAGATGATTTTCTTTTTTTACCTTTTTGCTACTATTTCACTTCATTCTTGGGAAACACTTGGTGATTCCAATTTGTTTTCAGGGAAAAAGTGGAAGAGCTTTTCTGTTTTGTCATGCATTGAATGTTAGTGTAGGAGCAAAAGAAGACAGGGAACTAATGACTGGTCTCCACACTGTGGCTGATGTGTACTGTTCTGACTGCCATGAAGTTCTTGGTTGGAAGTATGAACGAGCCTATGAGGAATCTCAGAAGTACAAGGAAGGCAAGTTTGTACTTGAGAAGGCTAAAATTGTCAGGGAAAACTTCTAGTGCCTTAATCTTGTAACCATTTTAAACAACTTATTCTGTGTTTGTGCATCCTCATTTCACCATTTTTTGTTATTTGCTGTGTATTATCTTACCAATTTATGTATGTGTGGATATCTCTCTACAGTGATTTATTTGTTTTATTTAAATTGTTGATGATCATGAGTTGAGAGTTCTATTTGGGCAGCTTTGAAATTTGGGATTGTAAAGGAAATGAAACTTTTAGAATCAAATTCACGAATATTGAAAAGACCAATGTTTTGATTCTTCAAATTGAAGAAGACTAGGGAGGTTTTCACAAATTGCCTGGGAATATCAAGTTGGAAGGAATAATAATTTGGATGTATTGTTTATGCATCTTGGACCAGCTTGGGGAACCTTGGTGATGCAATCATCACTTTTCTTTTCTTTTTTTTCCATGGAGAAACTTGAGCAAACTGTTTCAAATTGAAATAAAATCTAAAGAAAGTATTTTTTGTGGGTGAAATTGGTATGGTATCCTAATAATGTATAGAAATATATCTGACATCGAATCAAAAGATATAGATGTGATGTGATATGAGGGTACAGTTGGTTAGTATGTCACTTTTTTACAGAACAGCGACCTTTCAGCCGATTCGATCAACAGTTGAAGGCATCACCATTTGCTTGTCTTATGGCATCTTCAAATTACCACTTGTTCCAGCAAGAACCTTCACAAAATATTTCTTTGGACGAATAAACTTGTACGTGATGATTTCTTTTGGCGAGCTTTTTTGTATAAAAGAACTTGATGGTAATGTTCTTGACTTTAAACATTTAAAATATTTTAAAAATAATTTCTTTCTCAACAGAAAAATATTTCTTCTAACTGTTCAAAATCAATTTTCAAGAGCAGTACTAACAAAATCTTAATATTAATAAGCTTCGAAATAGCATATACATATACAGCATTAGACAATGTAGAGAAAACCTATTCCTACCTGACATGGATCAGCATTGTGGAGCACATATAATGAAACAACAGGAATGATAAGTGCTGTAAAAGTACATATTATCAAGAACAGAGATACAGAGCCTAAGCTCTTGCAATGGTAGCCCCTCAGAGTAATTGGTACTTCTGCCCAAACAACGATTCCAAAATCACCAATTGATCTCATTATGTTTGCTTTGCACTGCATGTATATATAGAGCCTGAGAAACTTGCAAACTCAACCCCATAACTAAATATTCTTTACAACACATTATATAATTAATAATTATTCATGCATCTCCCACTAAATATATAAAACTCATTTCCTATTTCCAATATTTTGAAATATTGTTTTAATCTCTTCAAACATTTTATATTTTAGTCTTTACGTTTTGATAAAGGCACGTTTTTTTTCCACTAGTAAGAGATTAAAACCATTTTACTTTCGATATAAGAACTGATAATATGTAAATTTTATATGGATTAAAATCAATATTTCAAAATATTTGACCAAAAACATATATTACCTTTGATAAATAATAAAAAAAATGGTCTATCAACATATTTTGATCAGAAACAAAATATAAAGAGAGATTACAGTAGGAACTTCCTAATTATGTGAAAGGCCAAATATATTATATATCATTATTCTAAACCATCTCCACATGTCGCTATCTGTTTCATTGATTCAATTGAAAATAAGAAAAACCAAAACTACAAAAACCACGACAACCTATGCATCTAACGCTTATAATTGTTCGACAAGTCAATTTTTTTAAATAGAAGAATGAAACACCACAGAATTTCCTATTTGCAGGTCTTATCTTCATGTATTCATAAGATTATTTGGCAAGTTTCATTCTCATGAAGCGAGCTCCACAAATAGGCTGGCCTGAGGATGCAATCCTGCCTCCTTCAAAGACAATCCAAGTTTTTCTTGTCCATACATAACCCGTGGAAAATTGGATACCAGGCTGTAACTTTCAGCTTCTAAACATCCCAGTGAGTCAACATAGTCATATAAAGACTGAATTGTCGCTGTGCTGTTGAACCTCCTTCCCTTGCGTTCACCATTTGGAAACCGTACCAAAACCTATTCATTCATCAACATAGATGTTAGTGTCATGTAAATTATAAACATAATCAAACAAAAGTTGAACAGAAAAAAAAATGAGAAACCAAAGAGGGAAGCTAAAGCAATTTAAAAACATACAGGACTACAAGATCATTCATCATGTATATAAGTTAAACCACCAAGAATTTTAAGAAGTTCAACCATATTATATGAATTAAAGCTGAGATCTTAAGTACAAGTGAAACTACATAAGCTGAACGGTTATATAAACTAATGAAAGATGGTGGCACTAAAGGAAAAATAAAATCACAGCTAAATCTTTGGATACTGTACCTGTGTAACATCAGGTCCTTTTTCAGGTTCTTCACCAAGAGACTGAGCTTTTTCTTGACGCATTTTAGCTAATGCAGCTTGTTTCTCTGCAGCTTCTTGTGCTGCTCTTTCACGAGCATCCTCCTCCTCCTTGCGCTTCCTCTCAGCTTCAGCAGCTTCTCTTGCAAGACGTTCTTCTTCTTCTCTCCTCTGTCGTTCCCTAGCCTGAACATATATACAATATTAATCCACAACAACAGTAACAGGCCTGTTCTTTCTAAATAAAGGCCTCTGCAAGGAAAGTTGAGATATAGATAAAACAAACAAGCCATTGAGTAGAGACCATAAAAAATTATATGAAACAAGCAAAACAACCCTAAACTGCAAAAAAAGCATACCTGATCAGCTTCAAGCGCAGCCCTGTATGCAGCATCTTGCTCTTCCCTTAAGCGCATATTATTTTGTCTTTCTTCTGCATCAAGCCTAGCAGCAACAAGAACAGGAGAACTTTCTTCAAGAACTCTCTGCAGTGTCACTAGCAGCTCCTCACTGGATTTTGGACCTTCAACCTGCATTACATAAACTAGATTAACAATGAAAGCATCATAATCAGAATAGTTTATCAACTATAATACTTGGCACACCATTCTAGTAGAAAATAAAGAATATGCACTAAATAAGCCTTCATAGAAAAAACTAGTTGTTGAATTTATGGAGCTTTATATAGGTATATGTATAGAGGGAGGAAAAGAAGATCAAAGAGACTGAATAAATAGTTGAATACAATCAAATTGATAGACTTGATTTAGTATAATCTCTTACAATGAGATATAAAACATGAAGAATTAACTTCACTTATACTAATACTAGATCATAAATAATATGAACATTGAGATAATAGGGAAACTAATCCTAAGAAATAACTAAGAAAATTGTCAAGCGAAATTAAATGTGAAAAGCTTGAATGCAGAAGGAGACTCCTTGTCAGCGGAAAAGCCAGTGTTGTCTACGTCTTGAATTGTAATTTGAGTGTACTTATTTTCGAGTTTAACATTTTCTAAAATATAATATTTTTTATGTCATGAGATGAAATATTTTTCACATATTCTAACAATACTGATGGAATTGAACCTATATAAAGTTTTCCTAAGGATACTTGTGGCATAACCACTTGAAATCAACAAGTCATAAGCGCAAGTTTTATGCACCAACTGGGGAGGAAGAAAATATTTTCAAGTGACAAAGGACCAAGCCGAGCAACATAGAAACCTAAGTTATAAACAGCGAAGCACATATTCCCGTTGTCCAACAAAAGCTGACACACATCCTGATGCACGCTGCCTAAGACTGTATGCGAGTGAGTTTGCCTTCCCAAGGGAAGGATTTGCAGAGAATGAAAATGTCACCTGAATTCTAAAGACTTGCACAAGGTAGGATTTGAATCCAGCTCCTTGGATTGGTTAAGCTTAACCAGTGATATTATTATTCATATATGTACCAAATTTATTTATATATGCGATTTATAACCATTAACCCACTACAGGTCCAGTTTTTAAAACACTATGAAAAACTAACCAGAACAATAACAACCAATCCCTATCCTACTAGGTAGGATTAGCTACTTGATCAAACAATCAACTTCAAGGCAGTGGATAACCAAAACTCATTCCACAATATCAAGTGAATCTTCATTTAGTCAATATCAGCTCTTGCTACATGATAAAGGAAAAGGTAATTGATATAAGAATGTATTTCTAATGATGATTAATGTGATCCATTGTTCTAGCACTGAAGTAAATTGCACCACTCAGAAGAGTAGATTACATTATTTTAAGTCTAGTGAAAAGGAAGAGAGGAAGACCAAAAAGAACATTGGAGGAAGTAATCATGTAAGATCTCATGGAAAATAATATTCCTGAAGCTTAGTTTTAAATGTGCCTAATCGTATCATGTGATCCAAGTAGCCAGCCTCACCTAATGGGATAAGGCTATGTTGTTATTGTTGTTTTATTGCTTTAGCACTGGAAATCAAGGTTATATAATAAAAAAAAGGAATTCATGTAGATCATTTTATTCAGCTTCATAACAATCTCAAAGCTATGGTGACAGATATAATACCAGTAAGAAAATGGGAAAGTGGTTATCCACAATAGAAGGATTCTGCAAAGGATGCTTCTTTCACTATGTCATTGTTTGTGTTTAATACTGAGTAGAACTACCAAGATTATTTGCACTTGTCATTATTCCTTTCTTTGACAATAAAGAGGACCAAACAACATCAAAAGTGACATGTAAACCCTCGAGTTTACTCTCTAATAATATAATATGAACAATTTTTAGGAGGGAATGTCTTGTGGGTTTTTTTATCCATATTTTTTGAACAGATTATGAACATACTTGTCACATTAAGTGCTGAAAGACAATTTCACTGTCTGATCTATCATAACTTACCAATTCTAACAATGTTAAATGTGTAAACCTTATCTTACAGGCAATTTTTGCAAATGGGGGATGGCTCAGCCACTCAACAAGTAGCATTGAACTGCGTTAATATGATTGTAGCATGCCTAAACTTGGAATGGGTAACACACAACAAACATAAGGCATATCAAGTAAGAACAATCTCTTATTGTGAGAAGCAAGAGGAGATAATCTTATAGAAAAGGCTAAATATCTCAATACTTGTCTAGTCTGAGCACGGTATCATGTATGTAAAAAAAATCCTTGCATCCAACTTACGTTAATATTTTACACGGAAATTCACCGTTTGTCAAAATTTGGCTAAAGCTTTCAGTGATCATAAGCTCCAAAAACAACAACTGCTTCATGAAGCCAACTTCTAAGCGATGGTCTATCATCATTTTTCTAGTCTCAACACACGTCCATTTTACACATAAACTACACACATGATCTATCAGTATACACAATATTGGACACAGCAGCGACAGGGGATCTAAGGAATTCCACGACACTATAGCAGCTATTTAACAACAGTGCACCACAGACAGAATAGTAGAAGGGGTACAGCAGGGGTGACAGTAGATGGTCATGAAGGCCAGAGGTTGAGGAAGTTGCAAGAGGAGGACGATAAATCCATCATATCAATCAAATTCCGAAAGGGGAGAAAGTGATGATAGCAAGCATGTGCTTAGAGGGAATGTAACTTATGTTTATTAAAAATTACTACAGGCATATAGTCGCTCAGACTACTTAAATCACAATAGGGCAGAGAAAACACAAGCCAAAACACCACAAAGAAACTATAACTTACCCAAAGACTAATTATAACATTAAATATAAATGTTTTCATTTCATGTATGTTTCACAAGTTGGTCCAGTTCACTCCAATTCGCCAAACCCAAAAATCCACAAGAATTAAACCACCAAGACTATGATTCAAAACGGATTGCTACTTAAAACTCAGTATATGTAGAATTTATACATAAACACGCATAAATAGCCCGTTTCAGCAAATTAACAAGCTATAAACAAGCCAATAAATCAAACCTGTTGAAGGAGCGCGATCCTCTGATTAGTGGCGGCCATGACGAGAGCGCAAAAGGGAAAGCGAGAGGCTTTCAAGCTGTTACTCATCTTAAACCCTTCGCTAGCGCGAATACTACCACCCCAGCAAACAAAATTCTCGTTCACAAACGCCGCAATGGTTTCGGAACAGAGAGTCCTCTGGCAAAACGACGGCGTATCGGGGTGATCGGGGGAATGCAAGTAAACGAAGAGAAGTTTGAAGGAATTCCGGGAGCGCTGGAGCGCGTCCATAAAGCCCTCGCCGACGAAATTGGGCCCGGAAGAGCCGTAGTCCCTCTCGATGGCGGTGACGAAAGCCATGGCCTCGGAAGTGGCGGCCGAAACGGAAACCAAGGGGGCCGAGGAGGAGGAGGGGGCCGAGCCCAGGCCCACGAGGCCAAGGGAGTAGGAGAGGACTCCCCCGGCGGCCCAAAGACCCAATCCGATCGCGCCGGAGATTAACCCTAGACTGCCGGAAATTACGGAAACGGGTAGCGTGATGAGTTTCCAGGCCAAACCCGGAGGCGGTTGGGGCAAGGGTTGCGGATTGGATGAGGTAGAAAGATGAGTTTGCGGAGGAGTGTTGGTGTCGGTGGTTGGGTTATCGGAAGTGGTGAAGGAAGAGATTGCGAGTTCGAGGTCCCAATTATGAGCAGCAAGGATTTCTGTGCAGAGGTCTGCATCTTCCAAACCAGTTATTGCTTGGAAATACGCCAATTTATCTGCTACATCCCCCATTGTGCTTCTTCTTCTTCTCTTTCACTGCTCGTAATCAATCCTCCACAAACACCAACTCTGATGATTTCTTGCTTCACTATCTATGGATGAATTATGAATTGTGTCGTCTACAACTTCCAATTTCTTTCTGCTTTACCTTTATAGCTTCTTCTTTTCTCTCCTCTGTTTAGGGTTTACTTTCCTCTTCATTCTTCTGGATCAAATTTATTCAACTCAACACAATTTTTTTTCATCAAACTTATTCACAATTAAATCTAATAATTCCACTTATTGTTTCTAAAATATGTTTATTAGTTATAAAAAATAATTAATATGGAAGATAATTTATAATTATAAAAGATAAAAAGGAGAGATATGTAGAAGGTGGTGATGGTGATAAAATTGACTTCAATTCATACTCCTATTTTCTGATAAATTCTCTTTTATGGAAATTTCTTTTACAAGTAAATCTGTTGTGGAGGCAATTCCTAATTCAATAATCAAATGAATAGAAACATCTTGTCATAGCAAAAGCTTGACCATGAATATATCCATCATAAAATTTAAATACTTTTATAAATCTTTAAAAGTTGAAAGGGTTCTATAAATTTTATACTAAACAGTCAAAGCTATTAGAATTAGTAAAAGATAGTACCTAAATAATATTTTCTTTTGTAATTTTATACATTTTATGAAAATAATTGAAATTTGTATGTGAACTAAAACTATTTTAAACCTTTCTTATTATTATGATTTTAAATATGTAACTTCTTATATTTTTTTTAAATAAAAAAGTATAATTTAATTTAATTAAAATACTTATTTAAATTTAAAAAATAAAATAAAATAAAATAAAAAAAATTTAGATATTTAGAGAAAAATAATAATATTAAATTTTTAAATAAAAATAATGGTTAAAAAAAAAGAAATAAAAGATAAGTATTAAAAAATAATATTAATAAAAATTAAACTTAATTTTTAGAAATCTAATTCTACGTATATAAGTATTAGATTTTATTTTTATTTTTATTATATACTTTTAATTTATATTTTTTAAGAAAAATATTAGAAGAAGCAATACATTTGAAGTGAAAAAAAAGTCTTACACACTTATAAAAATTATATATAGAAAAACAACTCTACATCTTATTAATTTTTATTTTAATATAATAACATATAATATATTTATTTTAAATTATTTATAAATTCTCAATTTAATATTTAAAAATAAAATATAATATATTTATTTTAAAATAATTTTAAATTTTTAATAAAATTTTATTAATATAATAATTTTAATGAATAATTTAAATAAGTTAAAATTTAATTATTAATTTATTATATATATATATATATTATAATCCTTAACTTTATTTATAAAAATTAAATTTAAATTTATCATTTATATATATATATATAAATTATATTATATATAATTAGAAATTATTTCACTCAAATATTCATTTACCTAATTTATTTCATTAATTAATTTGAAATTAATTAATATTTATGAATTTTATATAATTATAATGTTATCTAATTTTATTTTTCTTGGTTGATATAAAGTAATTTTATATTAATGCAAAAAAAAATTATATCTTAAAAATAGTATATTCTATTACTTATTGTGACTCATTAATATTTTAAATTTATATTATTTTGAAACTATTATAAAAGAATCTTGCATCGCACATCACTTAATAATCCTCATGTGCTTAAGTTATAAGATTATCTTAGTTAGCACTAGTTACAAAATATATTTGTAAAAGATATTACTTACCATAAGTTATAACCAGTATACTATTGACTAATTAGTTTAATTAAACACTAATAAATTAAAAAATTAAAAGGTTGTGTTCATCTAAATGGATAGAACAAAACAAATGATAGAATTGGATAATAATGATATCATTTTCACTTTAATTTGTGTTTTTCTTATAATATAATTTCATGAATTTAGTGTATGAATTTAATCCATTTTAATTATATCTTTCTATTCATATTTATCTTTATTTAATAATTTTTTTTATATTTATTAGAAATTATATATATAGATATAGTTAAATTAATATATATATATATATATATAAATTACAAATATCACTTAGATTTAGTTATTTTTACCAGTGGTGAAAGTTTTTTTTCTCAGAATTATAGAAAAATATTTGAACCTCATGCCACACTCAAAATAACTCATTAGAATAATATAGATGAATCCTCAAAATTTATGTTATATCCAAATAACAAGAGAAAAAATATATAAATATTATAGATTATAAGATATAATAAGAAGAAAAAATAAGAAAAAATTATAAATATTATTTAGATGTTTAAAAATAATAAATATCCATATATCATCTCCTTTATATTATTATATAAGTGACTGTGCTTATTAAACAATAATAGTAATACAAATCCAGGTCCATATAGTTGTTAAGAACACATGTATGACTGAGTAAACAAAATTATAGTAGGAGTTTAAGTTTGGTTTTAAAAGGTAAATTTACACGTGTTGATAAGGGTTTCTGATCTCATATACACTATTCATATATATTCATGGATCAAAGAATATGCAAAATGGTGTTATATATATATATATATATAT